>BOPP01000277.1:1213086-1262746 GCA_017312745.1 Gryllus bimaculatus
TCTTATTTCACTACGTCACACTACAATAAAGGGCTTCCTCTAAGAGTGTTCTAAACAAGTTTTGCATAGTGTAGTGGAGTATTATTGATAGTATTATCATATTTGTCATTTTTATTATTAAGATTATTATTACAATAATTATTAATATTATTGATGCTGGAGTTCCGTAATTACCTAATAAAGATGGTAGGTATCAGTTAAATATAAATACCCTGCAGGTTGCAACCAGCTTTCTAAGCATTCTTTAAGCAATAAGGGTGCCTCTATATATAACTATAAGGGTGCCTCTAAAACACTGCGTAAAATATGGGCTGTTTTATACTCTCCACTTCCTTTCATTGACCTGCGAGTTATGTATAATATCGGAACAAATCGCCAGTAACGCCTGTATTTTTACGCCCAATATTCTGCTGATCTCGATTTCCAAACTCTTCTTATTTAAGATGTTTCTCTGACTTTTTGATTACGACGTTCTGGTCGCTCGTACAAAAATATCTATAAGCAGACTAGTAGAAGACGAGTTTTCCTCCAAATTTCGAATAGCCATAGTGATTTGTTTGCTACTATTGTGAAATCGGTTTGTGTTGTTGTTCGTACAATATTTTACAGTTCAACAGACGTAACAATTTTTGGTGTTCACCAAACGGTAACACTTAGAACACGTGTTTGGACGTTTGAGAGATTTTTATATATCTGTCAGTGGAGATAAATGCAGACCCAACCGTGCCTTTTCAGGTAATCTGACTTAACGAGAGCTGGAAAAGGTGGGACGAACAGGATCAATTGCTTCTATCTGTACCTGACTTACGACATATCTTGGGATATTTCTGAGAAACGCCATTATTACAATGAATTTTAATGCCTAAGCAGCTATTACAATTTCATCGAATACTCGTTTCATTTTTTCCCTTTTAAGACCCTCAAGTGATTGATCCTTCATGACCTGTAACTTATTCATTTCATTAGCGGTAATAAATAATAATAATAAAAACAGGCAAAATAAGATATATACGTTTGTAATGTCTTTATAAACTTCTTTTTTTAATTGGCGCGTCATTTGCGCAGTATAAAGTTTAATAATAATAATAATAATAATAATAATAATAATAACACAGAATTCGTATTAAAAAATTGAGATATTCTAAAAATGTTTATATTTTAAATTTATTTTTATAAAAAATTAAATATATTAAATTTTAATACAAATCAAATTAAAAAAACATTTTCGTTGGGTAACTTCCAACTTCATATGACGTAAAAGAAAGAAAAGAAAGAAATAATTGCGATTTAGAACAGAATATTTTCCAGTAAACATGTAGATTTACTTTTAAATGCTCAAGTTTTCACACAATTATCGTGTTCATCAAGAGAGTTAATTTTGTAGAATCTAATGAACTCTCTCTCTCGGGTATATCTTGGAAGAAAATGAATGCAAACATCAGGAAACAGTTGACATTGATTTAATATTTTTTGCAGTGCCGTTTATGAAGCCTATGATCATCAATAGTCCTATAACAGCGCCAACATTTTTTCCCAAGAGTTGTTAAGTACCGAAGTGATGAAATACAAGGAACAAAACATTTTTTGTGAAGAGTTAAGTTTCCTATTTCTTTTCCATCGTTGCAGCCTAGTATTGTATTAAAATGAGAACATTACCCAAGCCATGACTACGCAACACTGACGTTTTACTTAGACGCCCGTGGGAAGACAGTGTGCTGACGACAATCAAAATGAGATGTAGAAGGACCTGCTCTCTTTCTCTAGAACTGTTCCAAATTATTTCAAAATGCGTTCGGAAAAAAACAAGCCAGGCACGAATCGCAAGGGAGGACGAACGGACGACGGACGGACGGAGACCGGTCGAATGAAGGAGCGACGGGCAGAGGATGGACGGACGAAAAACGGACGGAGAAAGGAAATATTGACGGAAGGATGAGAAGACGGGAAGGCGGACGAATGGATGCTATGTATAGCTGGGTCTCCCGTTCTGAGAGTTCGCGTCCAGCCCGCTGCGACCGCTCTCTCCTGCAGCGGTTCACCCACTTGCGCGTTCCTCTCCCCCCACCCCGCCTCAACTGGATTCTCCGCAAGTGGTACACGTTGGGCCACATGGAGATGCAAAGAATCCTAAATTTTTGAATGCCAATAAGAAAGCCTATACAAAAGCTATCATATTTATATTAATGTCCATAACACCTTTGTTATCAATAAATTAGCATACATTATTTAGAAGAATAAGGAAACCTGAGAATCCCTAGGTTGGTAACGGCCTGTCATTATGGAGTATTGCCCTTATTAATATTCCCACAACCGGGCAATGTTTGTGAGTTATTTTTCTACAATTATTTACACCAGGAAAGTTCTCAAGGTTACACTTGTGTCTAGTTTATTGTTACGCTGCATTGTTAATATTAATTACCTAAATAATAAATTGTACACAACAATAAATAGTACGGAAACGAAGCCTGGGGGAAAATCGAATTTAGAGACAAGTGACACTGCGATTAGTTTAGTTAATGTAAAATTAATAATTATAAGAATACATGAAGAAATGCGTTGTGTATAAGTTGTACATTCAAGTTCTAGATAAGCTTAGGAGTTCCACATGGCTAATATGGTTTTAATGGCATTGTTTTTCTCATACGTCTGTAAGTCCGACGATTCGTATGATGTCCGCGCGAAATTTGGCATTTTCTTTTTTTTCGGAATTTCCTTTGAATTGGGAGGACGCGAGAACTGCCTAACGTATTGTTTGCGAAGGAGTCGTGGACACGGAGATCGCCACGCCAGATGGAACCCATGCAACGCGACGGGTCTCGTTTCGCTCCCTCCGAACCCTCCCGCCTGAACGCGAGCATCGTAGCAGAAATGCAGTTAGAAGAAACAGCGAGACCGGCCGGAGATACGACATTAAAAATGCTGCGCTGCAAATGCAAATGCAAAGCGCGGGGTCACAGTTCAGGGTCACCGCGCGGGAAGGAGCTCGAAGACATTTAGAATGCTTTCAAGATCCAATGAATGTCAAGGGTCGGTCACCCACTTTGACAGTGAACTCTTCGCGAGATCTCCGACGCCTCAGACCATGACAACTCAACCAAGGGCTCATACTCCTAGAATCTCATCAACAACCTTCAATCAGGATATTGCGAGCTTGCCCCTCACAACACCACCCTCGAATCTGTTTTCCCCACCCCTTTCGTAAAAAAACCCTACACATTTAATTAAAAAGGGTTAATTTTTGTAGAATATTTTTTTTGTAGAAATGCAAATGAAAATTTGTTTACAATTTTACAGACACAAACATACTTCACGACACTTTTCCGAACAATTATTATTTTCGGAAATCATTTTTTTTTGTTCATTTCGCTTGTGGCTAAGTCCAGCCCTACCCCTTCATTTGAGCGTCCGGCGTGGCGCCGGGCGTGTGTCGGAGAGCAACAGGGTGTACTCACGCGACGTCCCTGGGCAGCGTGACGAGGGCGACGTACAGCCACTGCATGGCGCCGCTGGTGATGAACAGCACGAGCAACCCGAGGATGCCCAGCTGCAGCACGAAGCCCGGCCCGAAGAAGCCCAAGAGGACGGCGGCCAGCAGCAGCGCCGCCGAGCACAGCACGATCATCGCCACCGCTCTGCGCACCGAGTGCTGCGACCGCGCCTGCGCACCCGGCCCGGCCAACGCCGCCGCCCCCGCCGCCGCCGCCGCCCCCGCCGCCGCCTCGACGTCATCCGCCTGCAAGCACACGGTGGGCCCCGTCAGCGCCCGCGCGGGCCAACGCTATTCCACTCGCTCCAACTAGCGATGCGGCACCGAGAACAGAACGCCCAAATTAAACCAGCGGGAGAGGTGGCTCGGGGCATCAGTTAATGCCACTGCAGTGCCTCGGACCGGGAGGTTCCAGGTTCTAGTCCCGACACTGGCAAGATTATCGACTCTAGCTAGATTGCTAGGTTGAATTCGGTCCTGGAGGAGAATTCTAGCGGTCGACTGATCTGATCGGTAGTTTTCCGTAGTGTCTCCTACCAACACCAGGCGAATGCTGGGGCAGTACACTAATAAACGTGCCACAGACCGCGGGCGATCTTTCCTGCTTCTCCTCACTCATTACACACACACACACACACACACACACACATCACTTATGGGACTAAAGACCTTGGCAGTTGACGCACCCGAAATCAAACAATCAATCATTTCAAAATAAACCTTTGATGTTAATAATTCATAAATCAACCATTGGTGTTTTTAAGCATCGGTGTTTTAAAGCTGATATAGTAATATTCAGGCGTAACAAAATTTAATTTGACCATCTGTGGCCACCGTTATTAATTCATAATTAAGATTCACACTTACAAATAAAATTAAAGAATAATAAGAACAATTAACGCTCTACATGCAAATGTAGAAAGTTCGAACAGGGTTCGTTTGTATCGAGCACATAAACGGACAGTGGTGCCATCGGTTATTATTTCATCTTTCAACTTTAAAAAATTTCCATATTCAGAATTTTATGGTTCTCTAACAAAACATCGAAAAACACAAAAACATTCATGATTTAAAAACATTTATGTTTGCATAAAAACATTCGTGATATAACAACAATTATGTTTGCATAAAATCATTCATGATTTAAAAACATTTATGTTTGCATAAAAACATTCATGATTTAAAAACGCCGTCATTGAAGTCGCATCCTTAATTCGTTCTTCACCCGCAGGTCAGAAAGTGTCCAGCCAGGAAGTGTTTCCGGGGTGGAGAGCATGTTCAGCAAAAACAGTAAAAGAAACAGAGAAAGTGTGTAGAAGCAATTTCAAAAATTTTGGGAAGAAATAAAATACAAATGGCCTGCACGAACTACAAATGAAGGAAGTACACATAGTGGCAATTAATATGCGAAGGTTAGATAGTGAGTACAAAGAATATGCTATCAAAACTATGAGGAACGATACCACCAAATTTATGCAGGAAAATAATGAGCACACACGTGTTCAATTCATTCGACATTGGCGTATCCCGCTGCTAATTTAGCTTGTACATCTTCCACTTCAAACACTTCCACGGAATACTATGACAAAGAAAACTCAACTTCCTACAACTTTATTGTGTTTTTAATAAATATTCTTGTAAGTAGCTTTTTTATAATCGTTTCTTGAAAGCTTTATTAACATAAAAACGAAATATATTTGAAATCATGTTCTGCATTAAATTATTATTTTAGTTGATTATAAGTTATTTCAGGAAACAGTGATAACTCCAACCTGAATGCAACTGTCACACATTTTGAGTAATATTTCTCTGTTTCGTAATTAGTATGATTTAAATTATCCATTGAATCCATGCAATGTCTTGGTTCGTGAAATAGTCACACTAAATATCACTAAGTGTTGTAACAGACGGTACATTCTCTCCTCGCTACGCGAGTCCTGAGTTTACTGGCCATCACAGCACTTCCCGTGATAATACTTAAGAAAAATCGCCATTTTCAGCGGCAGAATTATAATACTGTCGGTTGACTACTGTAATATATCATATTACATGCATTTTAATATCGTTTACTATTTATGTGGAAACACTTTGGACGTGGCGTGGAGAGATAAACGAACGAATGTAGTAGGATTTGGAAGGAGGATAAAACTAAGATCGTGAGAGGACATTCTTTTGACTGCATGTTTATGTCAATCTTTTTACAAGTAATAGTTACGTGATATCTGTACTAATATAAAAGACACTAGGGCGTTTCGTTACAGAGCGATAATCTTTGAGTGCACTGGACGAAGAGTGATGAAACTTGTGAGCTAGCTTTCTTTGAAGGTTAGGTGTGCTACGAACTATGATTTACAACCTTAAACCTTAATATATTCACAAATTAATTACTCTTCTGAACTTCTTTCGACTAGCATTGCATCACAGATTTAAGAGTGCATAAATGTGTAATAGTTCAGCTGCGCGTCACTAGAGAATGACAATTGAGGTCTACGATTGAGTTCATCAATTCATAGAATTGCGTACATATGTAGAATGGCTGAGAACTGCGTTGATTTTACCGTCATTTGTCTTAGGTCAAATGTTTATATTTAAGAATGATTGTTTCTCTTCACTCTATTGATAAAAGTAATTAGGATATGGATTTTAATTGCATGTAAGCGTGAATGTATTATGGGTACGAGAGAGGAGTACACGTATTCATATATGAAATGTTTGGAAAACGACATTTTGCTCATGGATGTTTGATATTGTCGTAAAAGTATATGAATGCACACAAATGTTATAAATAAAATGGTTACTGGTTTAGTTGTACATTAAGTTTGATTATTACATATTTGTGAGAGGGACGTGGTGGAACGCAATGGGTCGGATTGGACGGGAAGAGTGAAAGTGAAACTTATGAATGATTTACGTGTTAGGCTAAAAGTGTGGCAGATGGATGAATTGTTGTAGGGAAGTCTTATTATAGTGGTGAAAGCATACCTTTGGCTGATAAAGAAATAATCACTGTGTGATCTGGGATTTTTGGAGGTATTATAATTGTCTAAGTGGTTAATGGCACCTCTCTGTCAGCCATTAGGGAGTTTTAGCACCACGCATAAGGTAGCGGCATTATACACTAACAGACACGTGACAGACCCGTGACGTGACAGTCATAACGTCTTGCCTTAGGCCTAAAGTATGATGTATATCTTCATAAATAGTACACACCTGTAGGAATCTCAATGATCACCTTACAAGCGGTTAAATGGTCGCCTACAAATAGGAAAAGTTGAATGTTTCCAACAATTATAAATCGATTCTCGTATGTAAGGGAGATACAATTATTCCTTACCAATTCCACAACGCTGGCAAGAATTAACGGGATATGTTGAAGCAGTAAAAGGAAAGAAATACATGAAAATGAAGTTCAAATCATATTTTCGGGATAGGTTGTGTCTTATACTCATAATTAACGTTCTTTAAAATATTCCTGTATTTTCAAGAAAAGACGATTTAATTTTGGACTGCATACTCATCATGGGGGGCCACAAAATCTAAAACACCATGCACAATGTATATTCGTTATTCTGTTGATTCTCTAATGTGTTTCAAATGCCTCACCACTAGCCTACACTCTTTGATATAATATGCAATTGCTCTGTTCAACGCTTGAAATACTTCCTTTGTTATATTCCATAACGCAATGTCGCAATTGTTAAAACTTCTGAACGTTGTTCATTACGACCGTATAAAGCCGTTAGTCACGTGATCAATAGAGTTTAAGGATATCTCCTTACGGCTGGCGCTAAAACTCCCTATTGCTAATTCTGAATGTTGTTCATTAGACCGTATAAAGGCGTTAGTCATGTGATCAATAGTTTCAGGATATCTCCTTTCGCCTGGCGCTAAAATTCCCTACTATTTATCACGGACCCTAAAACGTGAACTCTAATTTAATTAAAATAGTTTTATTTATATTTATATTTCCATTGCATCAAAGATAAATTTTAAAGTTTTCTTTATAAATACGCTACATGAACAAATATGAAAAAGAATATTTTTCTAATGTGGCAATAGATTCAAAGTATGAGAATACCTAAACTTCACAAAAATATAACACAAATACATATATTTTACTTTTGTGTTTAGATACTTGTATTATTTTTATATATAGTTAGTGAAGTTTGGAAGCGGGAACCTCAATTTAAAAAAAAATACAAACGTTTTCAATAAGAAAGTGAGTGAGGAATACAAGGTATTTCCAAGTGGGAGAAAGGCAGAGAGGTTGGGCAAGACGGAGCGGGGATACAATAGAACATATACAAGTAGGCTCCACGGCGGGGCAGGAATAGATGGAATATTTCCTGTCTAATAAATTATTGTGACTCATCCACTCGTGAAATTAAAACAAATAATATTTAACTCTACATTCAAAATGCCCCAATGAGGGCGGTGTATCTCAAAAAGTGTATCGCCTTTCCTACCCGATTTTTCTTACCGCTTCTTCGTACTGGCTAATCATAAACTGTGACTCGTCTATCTAAGGTGGCGGTGTACTACATCGATCGCAGTGTCGTATGTGATTGTAACATAGCTTTCAGTTATTTTCAATATTTGCCGCATTTTGGAAATCTGTTTTACATAATTTCACTCGTAGAAGAGTCCCATTAAAGACTACTCGTTCTTTAGAAATGCTCAGGTAAACCCCTTCGATTCGGGAATTTATCGACAATTTCCGAAGCACTCGTATTATCAATGATATATACCCCGGCAACGCGGGGTACTTATGATAGTAAATGATGTATAGGAAAAGAAGAAGAACGTATGGAATCTGGAAATAAATTATGACAAGTTATATTGGGTGGCTAAAGTTGTGATTATGCGAGTAAAAGAAGCTTGCGTTATGTGAACAGGAAACACGCGAGAAGAAGAAAAGATAAGTCATGCATGCATTGATATAATATACTGATAATTAAAACATTGTTATTAATTCAAAGAAAGATAATAGACCTTAAACAGAATGAGGATATTTATTGTAAAATATAGTTTGTTTTGTTCTTCAATTTTTATTGTTCATGTGCATAACTAATTAACATAATTTGATTTGTTCAACATAGAAACTAGTGATATTTATTTTTTAGGAATAGTAACTTTATTCATCTATTGATGACCATTCTTTCATCACTGTCCAATGTTATCCGCATGGAGACATTCTAAAATAAAAAATTCATGTCCTGAGAATTGATTAATACAAAAATATGATGGTGGTGTATAAAGATGATGTCCGGCAAATCTATAAGATTAATATTTCGGCACGTAACACTACGTAAGTACGTAGTTGACAAGAAAGTAAAAATTATTGTAATTTTCATCTGCAGTTTTTTGAAGGTCAGGGAATGAGGATACTTAAGCAACACAAAAATTGGAGAATTTCTGAGATGAATTCTAAAATGGCATATGATTCCACAGAAAGAAAAAAAAATTAGTGCATATTATTCGATGTACTACAAATATCAATTGCAGATTTTTCATGAAAAAAATATAATTATTCAAAAACCTTCAATATACGTTAATAAAAAATGAACAATTTTATTTGATATTTTTTAATCACGACTTAATTTATGTTATTTTATTTTTTAATTATTAAAAACTTGAAACTTGTATGGGGGTTGCCAGATCGCGAGCTGTACGGGTCGATGCCGGCGCGGCAAGTCTCCCCCTTGCCGAGCGGGCAAGTCGCCCTTATTCCACCTATTCCCAACCGAGCCTTTAGAGGAGCACGGGCTTTCGCGAACGGAGCCTGTAAATAGTTGTCTGTCCATGCATTCCACCCCGTGGATGGTTGCAAAACGGCGACCGAAACGGCACCTGAACGCTGAACGCGGCATCTTCCGGACAGCCAAGTATTTATTAACGAGTCGAAAGGGGCCCGCGGCCCACGCTGTTAAGGTACTTCAAGAACACACTGACGAGACGCGCCCGCACGTCAGATCTGCTGATGGAATGGGGAAGCTTGACAGGTAGCATTGTCGCCTCACCTGGAGGACGAGCCGGTCATAGCTGGTGGGAGAAGTATTGTGAACAAATACCCAAGCAGCCTCTAATGACAGCTAGCCTGAGCGTATATACAAAGAATTTGAAGATCTCTTGAAGAAAATAGATGACTGGAAAATCAATAAGATAAAATTTGTGTTCAGAATGTTTTCAGTTTTTGGTACGGTTTCCTCCCACGATAAAATAAGTCCAGTATTTACTACACTTACGGGACTAATGAGCTTAGCAGACGTCGCGCCTAAAAACACTAATCAATCGATCCCCGACATGGCGTTGGTGTTGAGGTATAATGCGAGTGATGATGGTAATGATGAATAAGTAACGACGATCAAGACATAGTGGAATAATAGGTAGAAAAACCAGAAATCCAGATGAAACTTGCTGCGAACTCGCCTTGCTCAAGACAGTTTCATGGGTTCGAGGATCGAACCCCAGCCCCAGGGTAGAAGTCGAACACCCGATCGCTCCACTGAGGGCCTTCGTCGAAGTCTCATTTTCAGTGTCGCGACCTCTGTCTAGCAATTGAAGAACCAACGGATTTCAAACAAGACATACGAAGAATTTATAAATTATACTCCTTAATAAATAAGTATTTCAAAATAAAAATTTATTGTGGTACATCAATTTACAAATTTAACTAAGTTTGTCTACTTTGGTGTAATTCTTCTTCAACTTCAACCAATATAAAGATATCCAAAAGATTTTCCAAAAGATGTATTTCGCCCCCTTACATAATTTATTACTTACAATATATATTTTATATTTTCATCACACTTGTTCTTTCAACAATATTAACTTTCAGCAATTACTTTCGTGATTTAAAATATTTTCCAATTAATTTGAATTACGACCGGTAGATTATTACTTATCTTAATTTGTCTATGACACTTTCCAAATATATGTTATTGTACAAAATATTATTCAAACGCATGAAAAATATTGTATATTGAACTGATAATAAATATATTAAAAAATAACCTACAAGACATATCACTATGACACTTACGTATTGATCTTCCAAAACATTAAATACTTAAGCCTTCTATAAGTGACGAAATATTAGCAGTACAAAGGGTTGCTGTGGTCACGATAACTTGATGGGAGACTGATAAGAAAACGACGGTCGGGTGTGGAGACCTGAATAATAACCATGTCTGAATAATAATGACAAGTTATTCAAAAAACCTCTTACTGAATCAGCTTGTCGTAGGAAATAGGTTAACTACAGATTGAGGAAGGTTTGTGGCAAGGTGAACTGACGTCACGTATTAGCCGGGACAGACCCTTTTTTTGAGTGTCTGTCCCGTATTCTTTTAAGGAAAACGGGGCTATAAAATGTGACAAAATGTTTGAGACAAATGTGGTAGTGCAAGGAAAGGAACATGAGCAATCGCGTAATTTGAGCTTTTATATGCTTTATCGCTATCGATATGTTACCGAGAAATTAAATAATCCGAATCTTCTGCCGAATTTTTCAAAAAAATGTGTCTTGAATTCCAACATTACATTGCAAATAATGTACCACTTTTATTAAACGTAATTTCAGCAAATAAATACTTGAAATAAATTTAAAATTGCAGATTTATTTTATTTTCATTCGAGCTATTTATTTCCATTAATGTTAAAAAAGTATAGTTTACTACAGTGTATATGATGCATGTGGCCAGTTTCGTTCCATTTTTAGTCATGTTCCGCTCTTTGGATTTTTTTAAGATCAGGCAGTCCTTTGTTTTTGGGTATGTAATTACCTATATTTCAAGTGAATAGATCTAAAATACTGAGTAAATTCGTATTTGGTATAAGTCGATAGACTGATATTGTGTATGTTCCATTTTCAAAGAATAAAAATTATTAAAGTTGAAATTTGAATTAGTTATTCAACACGTTTTCTCAAGAATTGGAGGATTGTCAGTGGTCGTCTTTGGTAATAATAATAATATATCTTTATTAGTGAACGAATATACATAGTTCAGTATTATTTATACTACATCAAATATGTAATTTTTATGACTTATATTTAACTTAAATGCTAATCTTCCAACAATTACTAAATCTAACTACACATGAATAGGAAACTACAGAGCACCTATGTGATTAATTGACTTCTGAAAATATGCTGAGGAATGAATCTAATGGATATCTATTTTTTTATTCTTGTTGGGAAGCTGGTAGGTGGTGGCTAGGCCGTAGTGGATGGTTGGGTTTATTGTGTTTATTTTGGAGAAGAAATTTGTTTAGATAGGAGCGCGAAGATTGGTAAAGTATGGGAGGTAATTAAATTCTTTAAGGCAGGTGATGTTTGAGATGAACCAGGGGTGCATGAGTGGCAAGTCTGAGGAAAATTATTTTGGATGATCTGTAATTTATTAATATTAGTTTTTGAGGCATTGATCCAGATAGGGCATGCACATAAAGCATTAGGGGTCTAATTATTGATTTATAGATGGTGATGGCATTGTTTAATGAGAGCTTACTATTGCGATTTAAGAGTGGCTTTAGTTGATTAATTTTATTTTGGCCTTGCTGTGCTTTAACTGTTATGTATTTTCCAATTTAGTCTGGTAATCAAGATTCAGCCCTAGGTATTTAAACGATTCATTGTGTGAGATCCATGGAATTGGGTTATTGTTCTATTCGGAGTGGTTTGGGTGTTGAAATGTTCTTAATGAGAATATTTTGGCGCATGATTTTGTAGGATTTAGTTTGATTTTCCATTTGACAGACATTCATCAATTTATTTAAATGTGTTTTGAATTTGTTTACAAGATTTGATTAGTTGAATGATTAGACATGAAAATCTGCGGTGTCATCGGCGAATTGGGCGATGTGCGTGTGTGGATGTTATGGAATGTCGGCTGTGTATATGTTGAAAAGCGTGCGGGACCAGTGGTGAGCCTTGAGGTAATCCAGCTATAATCTCTGCGGGGGTTGGATGTGTGATTATTAACTGTGACTGCGTGAAGCTGATAGAGACTTACAGTGAAATTATAAGTTTTATGGTTACTTAAGGCATAAGAGCTGCGGTACATGCGTCGAGTCATGCATTGCAGACATCGGACATAAATTCACAAGAGACAATGCGGTTAATAAACCAAGGGCGGCTGTCCACTTGACGGCTTTTAGTAGATATTGAATCTGGTACGTGGCTGAATACACTTTTGTCGTACGTTTTCAATATTAAATTTTAACTTTTTACAAGTTGATTTATGCTCTGCAATAACTTTTATGGCTTATGTGATATTTTATATCACGTGAATTAAACTTCTACTAATTATTTTTGTAAACTTTTAAGGAAAATTTTCCCACCAACATCCTCACCCATCAGCATACACACATTACTATCCCAACATGTCGGGAAGCCGATCGGGGTACTTCGAGCTTGTCCCAGCTTGGGACGGTGCCCGCTGGTGGAAGATACCTGGTTGGGGAAAACCCCGCTAGCCTACGTAAAGGTGAGCATTTAATTTCGCATACAGGAGAGGAAATACCACCTCTCGCCGATAAACATGTCCTACACTTACGGAACTAATGAGAACAGTATCTAAATCAATCAATTGAAAAAAAAATCTGAAGTGCGAGCGTCGGCGCCACTGCGTGGTCCTCCTACTCCACACTACCCCACCCGCCCCCACGCCTCGGCTCCCCCACCGCGGGCTCCGCTCTCGACCTCCTTCCGGAGCCACCTGGCGCTGGAGGCGGAGCGCCAAGGAACCTCCGGAGGACGCTTCTTCACCTCCCCGCAGGATCCACCGCTGCATAACGGGCTTCTAAGTCCGGCCCAAACACGAGGACGTTCGGGTGGACGAAGCTGGTATTGCGTTTCCACTGACCATGGTTGATTATTATGAGTTTCCCGACGCGTCAACTACTGTAGTCATTAGTCCCGTTATTATAGTGTACGTTATTTCTCGGGAGGTGGAGCTGTTCCTCCCTCGCTACAACGTGAAATCCGACTCCGAGCTACACGTCGGCGAGTGGGGCATTCCACGATCAGACTGTTCTCCCGACATTAATGATAGCGTGGGGCACGTACGTGTGTGTTTGCATGTGTGTGTGTGTGTGTGTGTAAAAAAGGCAAGAGGATGGGAAAGAATAAGGAAAGCGGTCTACGGCATAATTGTGAAAGTTTTGTCTTATGGTATTCGTCTGGTATTAATCTGAAGAAAAAACAACTGGAAAACTGACAGTTATAGCAGTTGACTATTAGAATAATCCTGCTGACAGAAGTTGATTTCGACCTAGCTCTCAATCTAGTGTCGAAACCGTCGGGACACCTTCAATGGTGACCAGTCTCTGAGCTATTTCAGCCGATGTCATCATTCATGTATTAGAATTGATATCGTATATCCATAATCATCTATACATTAAATCTGATCCATACTATAGACGGGGTATAAAGTAATGGAATCGAAAAAAAGGTCTTCTTCATTAGCCCGGTGCAACAAAAATGTTACACATCTTAAAAATTGACACTGGGAGAGGTGACTTGCAATATTACTTGATGTCATTGCAGTGCCTCTAACCAAGAGGGTCTAGGTTCGAGTCCCGCCGGTGGCATGGCTTTCGACACTAGCTAGATAACTAGGTCGAGTTCAGCCGCAGTCTGGAGAAGAATTCTAGCGACCGGCTGCTACCGACCGGTAGTTTTCCGTGGTTTCTCCGATCAACACCAGCGAATGCCGGAGCAGTTCCCTAACAAACGGGCCACCGCCCGCGCGCGATCTTTCCTGTCTCTTCCTTGTCCTCACCCCTTCCACAACACTCGTTCACTATCATACATTAACACTACTACACGTGCCGGGAGACTGGCCGGGAGTTTAGAGCTTGTCCCGGCTGGGGCGGTGCTTCGCTGATGGAGGGTACTTGGTTGGGGATAACCCCGCTAGCCGACGGTACGTATGTACTGAATCTCGCCGGCCAGCGAGATGATCGCCGCCACTTCCCGATGAAGAAACAAACTACGCTTACAGGACATATTAGTTTAGCAGTTGACGCGCCGAGAATCACAAATCAATGAAAAATTGACTTTTTCAAGAGAACAGTTTTAATGTAAGGAATCAAAGACACAAAGAGATAGATAGTACATTCCAGATGTCTTGTGAACCATCTTCATAAAAATTAACAAGTAAAAAGTAAAACGTGCTATTTTTAAACATTTTTTCATGTAACTCCACAAAGCTTTTGGAGGCTTGGAACGATTCTCTCGCGCCTATGACATAGTCATCGAATTATGCTGTAAACCTGTTCCTAAATGTACTCAGGATCCCCATGTTATCACACAAAATCCGTTACGCTTGTTTCCTGGGAAAATAAGCTGTGTGACCGGGACACGGCCTGTCGCCACGAATAAAGTAATTACATTTCAACACTAAAGGGATGTTTTAATTATCCTCAAGTATATCTGTGAGAACGAATAAGAAAGGGCGCGGAAACTATTGGTTAAAATGTTATTTAGGATAGTTTATCATATTTGCTATACGGTCAAAATTTCGCATTTTCACCTCGAGTAATAGGAGATTTACAAGTATTCAAAATGGCCTCCTCTGGCGTGAACGCAAGATTGTCATCTACGCCGCACGGTCCCCGTGACGCGCACAACACTCGCCGGGTTATACCTCTATGTCTGCCGCCACGTTTTCAATGTATCGAAGGTCATGCCGATCCTCGACTTCGGAAGCATAAACGCGGTCTTTCAATAACCCCCCGTTCCCAGTTGGGAATACCTGAGTCATAAAACAACGCCTCTTTTGCTCAGGAGAATTGAAAATGTTTTAAGTATCTATTGTGCTGCACCCGTTTGAAATTGAAATCTTGTAATATCTCCGTATGAATTGACGCATATTGGCGCTATAATTGACTTTTACTCGCCTCCGGGCCTTCTCGGCTAGTATGTGTTAGAAACTGAGTTTTCCAGAGAAGTGTCGGACCCTAACGTAAGTGCTTGCTCACTTGCTGTAGCCCGTGTTACACGAATACAAGCGCATTGTCCAAATTTTAACGTTAATTATTTACGAAACTAAACGTCGAAGATGTATCCAATTTTGGCAAATTCAGTCTGTACATATGGAATAAGGTTCGGTCATATTAGCAACGAGGACTGCATCATACCGTGTATTCCTATATTAATTCTTTATTCTTCTATATATTTTATGTATTATTGTTCTATGTATGTTAAGTATAGTGTGGTTTCAATCAAGAAGGTCCATATTCACCTAAGAATAAGTTTATATGCCTTCCGAAAAAAATATATTCTCCAACTTTTTTTTTTCTTCTTCAAGAATACTTTTGTACTATTAGATATTTCTCATAACTTTCAGATATAAAACTATTCGCTACCTCAGTTATTCTGTTTAAGTTCCATGGAATTGTACAATTTTTCCTTTTAATGTATATTTATAACATTGAAATCTAAAATGTAAATCAGAATGGAATGCTATTTTCAGCATCTCTAACATTATTAGTAGGTTGGCTCTATACCTCACAATTATTATCAATGCCTCACTTTGTGGGTTTGTAATTATTCCAAAATGTTTTATGCCACAAGGAAATTAGGAAACCTTCATATTCTGTTCTTTATCTAAACACGCAGATTAGATAGCTATTGAGGATCTACTCTCTACTTCCTTGCCAAATGAAAATGGAAAAATCCAGAATTTTATACACTTGATTTGGATGGTTACGACTTACAGCGGCAGTCTTCAATCGTCTACGGCTTCGCCATTATTGGCTCCAAACACTGCATATATTTCCAAATCAAAACCACACTTCATGTCGTTATGTCACTTACATGTGGTTCCGAATAACGGAGTCACAAGAGCTAGTCTATAATAACTGGAATATTTTTCTTACCGAAATGCTACCACATGTGAAGTCCAATCATGATATTTTTAATTGAGACTGACATTTGAAGCACGTTCTCAAAAATGAGGGAAATACTACCATATTATAAACAAGAGGAACGGAAAAGTTTCATATGATGATGTTATAGATCACAACTGTAAGAAGTGGCCGACGTCCTTGGTCAGTACACAAGTAACTTTTTGTGGCAAGAAATATTCGAAGACCATTTCTGGAAGGAAAATATGTCGTCACTAGAATTTTACGATCTCCTACCAATGACGCATACCATCTCTCTATGATTAGCTAAGAATACCAGAGGGTTTTTGACAATTTTTAAGAAACCATGTCCAAAACCTTGTAGCTGCTATTGCAGGTCAGGGAGTTACACGCCAGTCCTATTCCAACAAACTTAATACCTACAAAATTGAAGTTGGTAGATTAAGACATTACTGTAACACATTGTAATCTATTACAGCTCGGATATGATGCATCTTCTTAAAACCAGGATTTGTCTCCTCAAGTAACAAAAGTTTTGAAGCAACATGCGAGTTCTTTAGGGACCTGGGTTTGTGGGGAGATGTGCGAAATGCAGCGGGACATGTGGAAAAATGTAGAAGGTCAGTCGGGGAGCACGCGAAGACGAGCTGAGCTGATCGGTATTTTTCGAGGTTTCTCCGAGCAATAACAGGCGAATGCCGAAGAATTATCGTTTCAAACGCGCCAAGGATTGTGCACCATGTCCCCTTCATCTTGCATGCCCTATCCTCTGTTCTTACACATTCAGCCTATATGCACTGCACTATATGTCGGGAGCGTAGAGTATTGGGGCACCGCCTCATCCAGGATAAAGGGGTACCTGAAGAGGGAAGGCTTCTGCAAGGCAACGAGTAGTATGTGCCGGATCTCGCATCTTGCGCTGGAACAACATGGCAACCTTCCCGAATAAAAAACTGTTACTACACTTGCGGGACTGAGAACCATGGTTTATGTGACAGGAGACATCAATCAAGCGAGGAGTAATGAATGTCAATAGGCAAAATTCATTGTGTGGTCAACCTAGAGACTATATCGATATCAAAAAGAAAAGTAATGTTTATTTTAACAAAACAGTGATGTATATATATATAATGAATTATTTTACATATGTATTGTATATTTTTTTTTAAAACTTAATATGTATGTAAAAATAATGTACTTTAGCTTCCGGGTCAATGACCCCCATCGCGATCAGATTTTTGTCCAGTTTCTCTGATTTATTGAGTAAATGCTGAGATGGCCCCTTGTTTTGCTTCTGGGCGTAAATATAGCTTCACGTTTTGTTGAACTCTCCTTTTGCTTGTAAGAAGTAAGGGTGAGTTACTATTTTGTTAGCAATGCAGAAAAACCATACTTGCAATTCGTTTACCGATGCAAATAAGTTTTCTATAACTCGGGAAAGAAAATGTCTATTTTTATCAAATATTGATAATCTCGCGCTTTTTTAAAATTTACTTTTATTTATTTATTTTAAATTTTTACTCATCTTTCAATTATTTACAGTTAAAATGACGGGAAGGGATTCTGGAACCTAGGAAAACGTGTGCAGATGATCTTCACCCCCATACGTATTTACAGATTTTACTTTCTGTTTTTTTGACTAAACAAATGTAAATTAACTAAACCTAGTAGAGCTTGAACGGGGTCTCTGATACCCAGATCAAATAATTCACAGTTTCTTCAGTAGAGGGCTGCGTGATAGATTTCTATTGTTGTATATATCTCCATGTATTATGTCGACCTATTCTAGCGTTGCAAGCAGTGACATTTTCCTAACACGCTTTGGGGAATAAACGTTTTGAGACTTTCTGGATCCTGTAAACCTACTGCAAGCATTAGTGTTGCAAAATGTGAACTCAGTTCACAAGTACTCCAAGGTATATTTGTATCAATTGTTATAATAACTTTATCACGTTCTACGTTGTTTTAGATAACTGAGAAAATTAAGTATATTTGATATGAATTTAATATTTGCCACAAAGAGGGTGCAAATATAATGTCAGCTTTTTGGGGGCCGGAAATGAATTCGTAAAGTAAGCTTTGATTAAGTGGAAATGATTGTGACAGTTATTTCTAGGAAAGGAATATGACACCAGTGTAATGGACACTTATAAGGTAATAGCGAAGAGGAAGGAAGTCGACCTACTTTAAGTGTGTGCTGTTTACTGTTCCGCTAGAAATTCGAGACATAAATTACATTATGATGAGTGTCTCTGACATTTACTGTTACGTAATATCTAAGTGCATCATTAACTTGGAAGTTTATATAGTCGAACCCACGACCATTCGGACCGAAGAGTTGAGTTGGTGCACGCTCTTTGCCATCTCGGATATCCAAGTCAGCAACTAGTAACATATTAAATGTTATTAGAGGCGATTTACTAATTTTGTAGTTTTGGTATAATGCGTAAATAGGGTAAAGAGGAAGATTTTGAAGGAAAAAAAGACAGAAACCAATATTTTTTCCTCCGAAAGCAAGGATTTTTGTTCAGTTTCTTTCCCAAAGGCATATTTTTGTTTTCTGTAAGAGGTGCCTATAATGCTTCATAATAAATGTTATTAGACGTTCTTTTGTTTATACTTTTATGAATTGTTTAAGAATATTTTTCAATTAGAAAGGTGTACCGTTAAATAATTTTTACGTTGATTTGCGAAAATAAACGCCATTAGTAATTTCACACACTAAGTAATTTATTTTCTCTATGTTTACATGTAATAAATGTACTCCACATACTATATAAATTATATGTATTATTTCAAAAATTATATAAATCGTACGGTTCCTCTAGAAATAAAAAGAAATCGCTCGATTCAAGAACCCAGTGCGACCATTATGAAATTCGGCGCGATGTTAGAATAGTGGCAATATTTAAATAGTCAATCCATAAGCGAATTGTTAACTTGACTTGAGACGAGCGTCGAAACCAGTACATTCGAAGGATCGAGCATTAGAGTTCCACATTAGGCAGTGCTTGTAGAAGAGTTACATTTGAAGGTGTCGCTGAAACTATAAAAGCCATAGGTTTTCAAACGACGTCGCAGCCATATGGTAGGGACGTGTGGTGATTTATTTAAAATCATCTTCAGATTTGATTTACTTTAATCCTTGTGTGTCATGTATTTCATCATGCTTTGTCTTGTGTCATGTCAACATGCTTTGGTCATGGATGACCTGTGTATTTGTTCTGATAATAAAATAATAATAATAAATAATAATAATAATAATAATAATAATAATAATAGTTATTACTGCGAATGAGTGTACGCTCAGTGGTAGTTAATCCGAAAAAGATTATATTTGAGAATGACAAATATTTTATCAATTTGCCATTCGGCTAAAGACACTGAAGTTTTAATAAAGTTATAAACAAACAATGTCATAGTTCAGTTCATTTGAGTAGACTGGCAAGTTGCGCAGAAAGCGCACCTGTGGACTCGCTGGAATAAGATTTCGACGCAAGAACCAGCAGCAACGGAGATTCCAGACGCCACTCGGAAAATCCGGGACATCAACTTTATCAGTCACGCGACGTGACTTCCTATCGCTCCCTTGAAAATTCCTGTGGTTCTGCCATTTTTCTATCCCCTCCATTTTCCTGATTCGTGAAGCCTCTATATTTGTTTCATTTCTTTATAATTAATTGAATTTCAAAAAAAGTTATTATACAAACCCGTATAAGACGTATGGAGGTGGAAGTAAAACTCTGGTCACGTTTTCTTAAGCTCCGAAATTCTTACCCTCGTACTCATTAAATGTCAGGCGTAGAGCGTTTTTTGCATGAATTCATTCTAATGCATGTAATAAAGAGAAATAGTGTGGTATTGCAGCGGAAACCGCTTATAGTGCAGCATAATTCTTTTAAAAAAAACTTTATTGCCGGGCCCTGGTAAAGAAAATTTTGAGAAATAGTGCTCCTATGTATAGTAAATTACTCCCGCTAACACGTTGAAGAGAAAATCCATGTTTTGTGCGCCTTTCATACCAAAAATTCGATTGACGGCAAAACATCTGTCTGCCTGTCCGTCCGTCTGTAGTCAACCACTGCGCCTAAACCGTTCAACTAATTTTTTACAAAATTATATTCTCTGATCATTCTAAACGAACTTGAGATCCTACGAGTTGAAATCTTGACATTTTCTAAATACTCTCCACAAAACATTGTCATTGGATAGCACTAAGAACGTTAAAAAATACGCAACCCTCACTTTCCGAACATTTCTAAATTTTCGAAAATTGATAAATTTCAACAACAAAAATTTGGCATACTTCTACAACTACAATATAGGATATAAAGGTTTTATCCTTCACAATTCTGTTCTTCATCTTTAAATAAGGTGGTATACATTTTTTTTAAATATATAGTTTTCCATAATTTTCCGTACAAATAGAAAACATGTAAATATTTTCTCAATAAGGGGTTTAGTGCGGTTAGCCAGATGATGTCCGTCCACCGTACAAACTAGTCTTCGTAACCTTAGGGTTGACTTTCACATCGTCACACAACAATAGATACTGGCATACTTGAAAGGAAAGCGCACAGTTATAGTTTTGCCCCGGCCGGGCATCGAATCCGAAGTTGCGCCGTGAAAAGAAAGCACGCTAACCAACCCCAGCCACTAGGGGTGCAGCCATCTTTTTACTACATATGATGAATCAAGGTACCAGAAAATCATGGTTAAAAACATGAGTTTAGAAAGGTTCACTCTCTAGTAATAGAAAACTTACTTGTATTGCCATGCGAACTAAAGATATGATTTTGTACAATTGCTGACAAAATAACAACCCCCATTCCCAGGCCTACATTTGCCACGACTAGCAAAGAACGACTTCTCGGCAAACCGGGAGCAATACACACACACACACACACACACACTACATCACAACCACTATCACTATCACACCATCACACACAGAGGGTCTGTCTCCTACTACACACCGCACATAATGGAGAGCCAAACCTCGTTGCAAATTCAGTCATCAACACTTGTTAACTAGAAATCCCCCACCCATCTGCCAGCACAGTGATACCCTTCTCAACGTTCAACATATTTTAACTCAATGTCCTATCAGAATCAGTTTCACTACAGCAGACATATATACCTAGAAGGAGAGCAAAACCTTGATTTGATGCTATCATCCATCGAATACCAAAATAAAATATTAAAATTCTCTAAAGACAGCAATATTTTCAAATAAATCTTATTGTAACAGGTATTCTAGTATGGATACTGGAAATTAATACTGTAACAAAAAATACATGTGTATATGTATGTCTCGATATATTTATATACTGTAATATATTGTAAAGTTATCATATTAATATTGTAAAGTTGTATTTGAAGTAGTCGCTAGTTACCTCGTTTGTTGATGCGACTATAATAAACTTAAAAAAATTAAAAACGTTCGCATAGTGAAGCTTCCTTTATGTCCAAAAATAAAACCGGTGTCTCAACGGGAACTGGGCGAAAAACCTGTTTGAGTTGGGGGTCAGTCACCCACACGCTGAAATACAATTCTTGTTCAGGCATATTTTGTATTTTAGAATTAAACAGTACAAATTGGAATTAATGCAATATACGGTGACAAAAATGATCTTTTTTAGTCAGAAACGTCTAATTGTATAGAATCCATCACAGAGCAGAAAATGTTTCACTCTCGAATACTTAGTAAGTGTATCGATTTATTTGTTTAATGCTATCTTGCAATGGATTGTAAAGTAAATTACATGTAAATACATGTACGTGGATTACATTACATACATGTGGATTCCCTTTAGTGAGCTGTTGGTACTGCCGTACTGATTCCTACGGCGACGCCACACAGTGCCGCGCTCTAGCGTCGTTTTCGGATACCTTAACCAGCTTTCCAACTCCCACTACGAATAAAAGTATAATGTGGTTGACAGGTCGACGACACGTGGTAAAGCCACATCTTAAGGTCAGATTCCACCCAAAAAATGAGAAAAATCTCGAATTTTGTTTTTTTAATCGTAAAATAATCTAGATTTTTCAGAACATTTTGATGTGTTTTTTTAAATTCTTTTTTGTTTAATTTATGGCAGTTTAAAAATGCATCAGCACACACAGGCTGACGATTCAGAAGTTTCATGGTTCCACATAAACAGAAATAGTTCTGAACTATTGACTCTCAAAAGCTGTGGTTTTCGTAGTTTCATATTAGATTATCTTGGTTTTCTGTGCAATTTTAGGGCCATGTTATTCTTCTGTGTTTTTAAGTTGTTATTTTCTCTCCCTTAGGCAGGCGGTGGGATAGCCTGAAGAAAAGAAGTGTGTGAAAGAATTGTCAATGCGTTAGACTCAAATAACAAACCCGAAAGGTGTTAAAAAGCTTGTGAACAGAGGAAGTAGATTCAACCGTGAGGACAGTTCATGTTAATTTCTGTAAAGCTGAAAATGCGTTTAGAAATGAAAATCTTAACTCCAGAATTGATCTAGTTCAGCGTCCCCAGACCAGAGATAGCCGAGAAAATGACCTACAAAGCAAAAAACAGCTTCTAGAAATGAACAATAAAGTGCATAAATCACAATATTATTGTTTTTGGTCAAATAATACAACAAATATGATGTGCATTTTCTTATCGAAACTTTAGGAGCGTTTTTCTCAAAACAGTTTTACGTTACAAAGGTGTCTATTTCTCATGAACTATCAAACCATTTTATTGTTTCCTTCGCAGATTGCTTCACTAGACAACGTAAAGCTGTGAATCTACATTTACAATGCTAGTTTTATTTTTTCAATTTTATAAATAAATTTGTCCTTTATTTTTTTAAATGGAAGTCCAAGAAAAAATATGTTTCTGTTTCAAGCAATTCTTTTTAATGTAGATCAGTTTAACAATAGTACAGATAACGTACAACAAAAAATTAAAATCGTTAACTCCAATAATTTCTGAGATAATGGGTCATAAATATTACGAATTTAACATGGGAGGGGGAATATCATCTTAAACAACAGCTCATCAAAAACGTCAGCGAGCTTTCACAGATTTGTCACTTAGAATTATAGAACAAAAAAATCGTAGCTCAAATGACGGTTAATCAACTGTGCATTAATACAAGTGTCGAGAGAGCATTTAATTTTGATGAAATAAATTACGTGATTGGGTTCATTGCGTAGCGCGTTCCTTAAGTTTCGTTGTTAATGTTAATTAATCCCTTATTCTGCCGTGACAAGCCCTACGCAAAGTAATTGTGAGCACAGTACAAAACCACTTCCTCCTCCATGCCCAGCTGTCGACTACATTCTTATTTTGCCCCGGCATTAAGAGTTACTTTTTATTAGTTCTTAGGTAATTGAATAAATACATTCAAATAGTTTAATGATTAAAATGTTTTATACTTTTTATTTTATGTTTTATATCTACTTTCATGATCTCACGACTGGATAAACTGAAAGTTAATAACTCCGGAATATTTATCTACAAATAAAAATTAGAATCCGCGAGCCCCCACCGGCAGATTTAATGTTACATTTAATGGAATGATTGTGAAAGTTAATGAAGCCATTGCCCCATTCCAGTTTTTAGTCGTGCGCAATCAAAACCCGTTTTCGTAACATTCACATGACGAGATCATATGCTCTGTTTAACGTACTTTCAACGCTGAAAAGTGCGTGATTGATTTGGCACATTTTACATGTTAAAGAAAAGAAAGTTTTAGGTGCTCTACAAAATATACACACTTTCACCAATTTCTTGTTTTGAGGAAAGATCTCTAGATAACAAACTGAAGGAAATCCCCCCCTTCCGAATGTTGCATACTTCTCAGGGTCTGTCCTCATTCTCATGGTCAACTCGCACGACATTGAAATGTGCAAATACTTGTGTTAGAGAGCGAATCTTCTCAGAGGTGCCAGAAAACATATTGGACCAACTATACATATTTAGCTATTTCGAAGGCTACTAGCAGACACGCTGAACATATAATATCTAGTGAAACGAAATATTTTCATCTAAATACACGTCTTCTTTAAATAAAAATAGTGGGTAAAGAATTTGTAATATTTTGTAAGGTTAATAAAACAATCCCAGGTAATAACGTTAGCCCGAAATTTCCCCTCTTCACAGCAGAAGTTTTTTCTGACTTTCTTCAACTCTTGACAACATTACGTTGCATTTTACAATTCGGTCAACCGACATTTACACACGCTCAACTCGAGTGAAATAACAGCACAAAGTCACTGACCCAGATTCAGACTCTGGAATGTAGAAGACTTCTTCCTTCTGAAAGAACTTCCTCGACGCGTCGTGTAAATCTGAACCCGTCGCGCAAACACGGCTAACAGAACCTTTCTTCTTTTCTGCCCCTTGTTGACATGTGCATGATGACCCCATGCGTAAGTGGGAGCGAAGGCTATGTGATTAGGAATGGTGAACTTAGGAGGAGATCAACCAAAATATGACCGTCGCTGAGACAAGTGTTTGGGTGGCCCAGAAAAAGCGCCGCACTCGAGCCAATAGTTAATTGCCCCATCAAGTGTTCGAATGAGCAAGGGCCGAGACGTTCATGCACAGAATGGAGCATTTTGACTAATTCAGGGAGCCACATCAAACCATTCCTCTGATGTCAAGCACGGAAGACTTTGCTTACTGGCGAGAACGGCATGGGAACGTTTGCTTACTGCGGGGAGTAACGTTGGACTTATTTATTTTTTTAAACAATGGTAAGAAAATGGGTACACATACGTATCATTTCGACGCTACACAAAAATATTGTCACATCACAAAATTCGCTAATTTGAAGGAGAACAGTTTTAATCTGAGCGGCTGTTACAGATATAGAGTCAATCGTAAACTGCCCATAACTATCATTACGATATTTTTACTGTAAAACTAGTAAAAGTTTTACTATTTCAGCAAAATACTATTTTTACAACATTTATTAGCTTAATACACAAATTAAGAATTTTGGATACAACTTTTCTTGGGCGTTGATGGACCTCAAAACTTTAATAAAAATATTTAAATTTATGGACTTTATTAACGTAAAGTTAGTTGTTTAAATAATATTTGAAATTTATTCTTTATTTTGTAACACAGTATATTTTTATCATAACAATTATAAATTCCAGTATATATCATGGGGAAACGAGAAATTCTGCAATAAATCAGTACTATCAATAAAATCAATGGACCATAAGTAGATATATCCAAGCTATCTTATTATATTACGAAATAAAATTCACAGGTTCAGAACGTGATGTAGATAACGTGAATATATAAATTAACACACAATGGTTTGTATGTTATGTAGTCCAAACATAGTTTCATTACGCTATCTCTAACCCACGATTTCGACAATCCAGAAATTCGGATGATGCCGAATCTCTGAACCATACGCTAACAGAAAAATCAAACGAAAATAAAGCTTCTGAAGTAAAGTTAAATATGGTGCTTAGATCATCTTGCGCGATTTATTGTTTGCTTGCAAAAGTCTAGTATATCTACAAAGGTGGGATAACAACATGTAGATTTTGTAATTGTCACTCCTAATTAACGGTAACGTTTGTAAGTTACCTCCTCCTGTCGAAGAGGATATGGGAACGAACTATCGAAAAGCGCTAATAGACTCCGAGGTTGATAACTTAGGACCTCGTGGAGATTCTTCGGAACACATGGGAAAGGCCGAGAGGTGTTTGCGCGCCAAACGTTCCGTTTACACTCACCACGGAAAAATAAATATGTCGAGAATTGGTCAACATGAACCGTGACTTGTCTGTTCACATTCTATTTAAATACAAATTTCGCTTCACCTTTACGTTTTGTAACAAGAGACAAACTACTTTGAACGTCCGTCCAACTTTCCTCGTTCAACTACGGAACAGTAATTAAAGATAAGCTATGAATATTTTAACAAAATTTATTAATCACATCAATCGCTCATTCGACCTCAGATTCAATAATATCCGGTTCTAATCAATTACCATTTAAGTCTTTAACGAGATATTTCGATGAAAATTGGACAATTTCGACAAAACAAATACCATATTAAAATGTGTATACATATGATGTGATTTTATAACACATGCACAAGATACCCACAAAAAAGAAGTAACTTATAAAGCAGGAGGGTTTTATCGACTTTTAAAATGAATAAATTTTACACCTACTACATAACATTTTCCCGCATTGTTTATAACTTTTGCAAAAATTAAATCTAGACCGTACTGCGAATGCAATGATACGCATGCAAAATTACGCAAAAACTGCGTACTATTCCGGCGCTAGCGTCCATCGCGGATGGACGGACGGACGAACGATTTTGCCTTATGCCACTTTTCCGTATCAAGGAGTCATAAAACGTGGATTCTGATTACTCGTTGTAGTAGATTAAACTATTTCCTCCACATATGATTATTAATTATCCTTTTTCCAGTATCAAGGACGGGCAGGTATTTTTCTGTCAAGAAACCGTCTTCCACTGCAGCGTTAGAATACTTTCCTTTTACTACGCAAGTAGTATACGAGAAAGTAAAAATTGTTAATAAATATTTGACCTTTATTTTCTGTGAGCTCTTTTTTCAATACTTTCCGCTGTTCAAAATGTTCCATTCGATTTTAAGTAATTCCTTTCAAACTTCAAGAGCTAGTTTAAGAACCTGTTAAAAGAACTGTGGAGGAATTTTAAGATATCTTCTTTGAGATTTTATTTATAGTATTCATTTTTTGTGTTTATATCGTCGAAAATAAATTAAACGTTATATTAAAAATTGTTTTTCAGCCGAAGTTAATTTTTTTCAGTACAAGAAAGCATACAATTATAACATAAAACACAAGTTATAATAAAAAATAATTGTTTGCATTGTGTTAAGATCCAAATTCAGGAATAGCTCTACATAATTTCAGTAAGATCTAATAATTTGAAACGCTGGGTACTTTAAATAATTACTAGAGTAAAGTAACAAAATTATTCATTTCTCTGCAGTGGTTGAAGTTAGGTGAGGTAAACTTAATTTGATCCTTTCAGTTTATATCTTTTGTATTTGTTGACAAAATGGAATGATATGTATATATATTAATTTAATATGATTGCTAAGACTTTCCGACTGCTAAACATCATATAAATGTTAGTTTGAAATTATTTATCTCAAGTGTCCTCTTAAAACAAAATCAACGATAATTCAATATTGATTTAGTTTTAGGCAGTTGCACTAAAGTGAGCAAAATTATGAAAGTCAGAACGAGAAATTTGCAGGAAAAACTGCCGCCACTGGAAGACGAATATCAGTAGGTGGCTCGTAGGAGGCTTTACACTTTTTCATATCCAATGAATTGAAGAGAATTTATGTTCCTAGGAACCCACTTATTTTCTATTTGTGCTCGATTGATTGAACTTAAAATCTTTTGAAGTTTGTAATTTGAATTCAGATGACAGTAGGAGAAAGAAAAATATTCTACGGGAGTGTTTTTCGAGTGAATAGGCGTTTTCCTTGAAAATATCGGTTCGGAAAAACTAAAGAAACGTCCAAATTCCTTGTTAAAACTATTCACATGCACGGAGTAAGGAAAACACACCTGGCTTCTATCCAAAACACGAGTGAAAAAAGCAGGAAAGCGAGCTGGAAGGCAACAAAGAAGGTTCAATAGACGCCGGCGGCCGGCCAGGGCCGACGGCTACGCACGTGCGTTGGTCGCCTCCCGGAACACATTTTCCTCCTAGCTCGCGGCGCACCATGGGGCCGGATGGCGGGTAACGGGAGAGAGAAACAGGAACACGGGAGAGGAACAGGACGGGGATCGGGGGTGGCAACTGGGGGAGAACAGAACGGGAGGGGAGGGGATAGGAGATGTGGGATGGCGAGAAGCGGTGAGGGAAGTGTGTGGAGGGTTTGGACATGTTGGAAGATAAGAGGTTTGTGAAAGAGGAGTGGCGGAAAGGAAGCATGGCGAGAAGGGGCGAGGGGTGGGACGTGTGAAAAGGTGATAGGGGAGAGGGGGACGACGCGGAGATGGGGTCGGGGTGGAAGGGATGGGAAAAGTTGGAGGGGTGGGGCAGAGTTCAATGGTGGGGGTGGGGGGAGGACGCGGTCGGTGCGTGCGGGGTGGGGAGTGGCGGCAGCCAGCCGTGCCTGCGCTTAGGACCTACGCCGCCAGAGTGCACTCTCGGCGTCCACACACTGGGCGCTTACGCTACGGAGTGCCCCTTCAAATAGTAATTGACTTATCCTAGTCCGACGGGCACCTGCTTAGGATGTGACGTACTTGACAGTGACGTAATTACAGCGAACGGGCTCTGGTAGCACCATTCTACGTGTGATATGTATTGAAAACTTTACAATTTACATTTGAAGTGGAAGAGGTGATCCAACACCAAATCGCCAATTGTGTTAGTCCACCAAAAAATCAATCATTAGGGATAATCCAAAAAAGGAAAGAATTGAGAAAATAACTTTTCAAAAATCTCTATTAAATGCTGCAATGGGGTGTATTCACGTTATGAGATGGCTCCGTGAGTGTCCTTCGTTACCACAGAGAGCAACGTGAAATCAGTTGTCTGACTGCCGCCGTGCGGGATGAATGTAACGTGTTTCGTGCTCCAATGCAGCCGCTCCAAGACAGCCGAAGTGCCCGAGAATGTCGCTGGGAATTGGTGGAAGCTCTTGGGAATAATGCCCTTCCGTACCGGGCAGTCCCGAGACGGGAGAGTTTATGTGAGGAAGCGTAGTATCCAGTGACCGGCAACGCACGTCACAACCTAAGAGTGCGGGCCGATTTGGTACGTGCGGTAATCAAGAATCTGCCTAATTGGGTCTTTAGAACGGGGCTGATATGCTTTTGGAATGTTGTGTGTTGGAATGAACAACCCTAAAATGCTTTGGAACATGATAGCAGAACAGTTATTTCAAAAACCTTAATAAATTTGAGAAACACAATTCTGATGTGTCGTTAAGTGCCCATGCACTTAGTTTATACCTTTTCCTTTCATGTGCATATTTCACATTTTCCACCTACGCTCGTATTCTCACAAAAAAAAGTAGTTGCCAGTCTTATGCCCTCACCCTCGTAGAAGTGGCCAGGTCCAAAGCCTCCTGGAGGTCCAGTGGGCCAGAAGGACTTAGCTCCCTCCAGTGGACCATGGATTCCACTCCCAATTGACTAGCCGAGGACTGGCTGCGATGGTAGTCGCTTGAAAGGATTAGAGAGGGAGAGAGGATTCATGAGCCCTGCTGAGTTAGAACTAACAGAGAGGCAGGCGGACTTCTATTATTAGTCGCAAAGTATTTAACAGACGCTGAAATATGATTATTTATATTTTGGAGGCTAAAATGTGGTTACTAAGTTTTCTCTTTGTTCTCTACAGACGATGTGTTTGTATGTTTTCTTCGGTAATCTGCAGAAACACCTCCCAAAATATGAAATTATCTTTACTCTCTCAACTTCAATGATTTTATGAAGGTATAGGCTACAAGAAATGTAGTATAGTATTTTTTCCAGATTTGTTTCCCCAAGAATCATTATACTGTGGAGAATAATCATAATACGTTTGTCAAATTTCATGTTTTGAAATAATAAACGTAAGAAATCCTTCACCTAGCTACGTTGTATACAATTTTCAGTTAAATTTTGTTCAGTTGTATTTTGTTTGAGAAAAAATGTAAACATAGTGTGTGACGTACGGGGGACAAGTAAACTAATAAATTAAATGCATATACTAACAACTTTGAAAAATTTCGATTTTAAATGAACAGGAAAAACCACAGTAAATCACACGAGAGTGTTTTATTAAAACTTCTACAATTGGTTGACATTTGGTCAATTTTGAACCATAAGAAAATAAACTACTGAATATTACTATCTCAGCTCACAACAGCTGGTTTGGCATATAATTCGGTTGGGTTCGTAGGCTCCCGCGGCCGGAGTCAATGTATTCTTGGCTATCCGGGATGAGCAACGTCTCAGTTAATTGGACTGACGTTTCGGCCATCTTGCTGTGGCCTTCTTCAGCAGTATAGCTCTGAAGAAGGCCACAGCAAGATGGCTGAAACGTCAGTCCAATTAACTGAGACGCGGCTCATCCCGGATAGCCAAGAATACATATAATTCGGTTTCAACATTTCATACCATTCATGAGAAAGATCCTAAAAGCAAAGAAACAGCACTACTGCCCTGCTATTTTTTCCCAGCAGCCGGCGCGCTTTAAGAAATCCCCTCTCCTTCCGGCGAAACTTGTCCACATTTCAGGCGAGCGACTGGCGCCCGCCCGCCTCGGCTCTGGCGCAACGGACCCGCCAGAGGTTAACGCAGGTTAAAGCTATTTACAACACTATGCTACATAAAGCAAAAAATACCAACGAAAGAGCATTAGGTTGCAACTAACGTGATCAAAAACACATCAAGTTTTTGCCACTAATGTGATGAAAAATCTTGAATTAACATGTAAACTAGTAAACATGCGTTTAACATAAACAACAAAACATCAATAAGAAATATGAATATCAATCCTGGGTAGTCCCATCATCCTCCATATTTCTTCACATGAGTTTTCAGAAAGGACTCCATCGTCTAATTTTTTTTCGAATTTAATAGTAAACTAGTGATTCTCCAACAGCTAATTTCTAATTACTAATGCTATTTCTCACATTATTTGTAACTTTTTCAATGTTCGAAAAATTATGGTTCTATTCAAAGCGGATTTGCGTGTATTTTATAAACTTACTTTGCAATATTCGATAAAAAATAAAGAAAATATTGGAAATATACTGAGAAAGTCTTGCTTTTAAAATTGCCTTTATTTCACGCATAATTACGGGGAACTATTCATAGTTTCAAAAAAATGCACATAACTTAATTTAAATATCTAATTTTGCAGTATAGTTTTCATTCAGAACAAAAACCCACATCTTCAATATTGTAGTTTTAAGAAGAATTTTTAACTTTTTCAGTCTTCGAAAATTCAGAGAATTCAATGGATTTACACAATTTTCTAAGTATGTTTACTCTTTTCGATTTAAAAAACTTCAAAAATTTGGAGCCATTTTTTGAAAAAAAATTGAAAATGTCCTTGAGTCTTCACATAAATTACACACAAAAATTGAAATATATTGTATACCCCTTATTTCAAATTCAATGGGCCGTGACATGAACCAGATTGATCGGGGCTCAATTTTGGTGGAAATTCTACTTACGGTTTAGCACCTGGCTTTGTTTACAGACGGAGAGACTGACAAATGGACGGACGTTTTATTGTTAATCAATTTTTCGGTATCAAGGACACAAACCGGTGCTGAAAAAGAACGTGTTAGAAGAAGTAATTTATTACATATAGGAAGGAGAATTATGCATTTTCGTTATCAGGGACCTACAATAAGAATTTTCCTGTCGAAAAATCGCCGTTTTTAGCTGCAGCATTATCATCTTCGATGACCCACATAATGATGTAGACGTTACACTTGATGCAAAACTCCCCTTCCAATTCGCTTCTGAATACTTCAAATTACTTTTTAGGATCAATAAAATATTAGTATGTTAGTGGCAAATGACCGAGACAGAGCATACTTACAAGTACAAATTCATTTAATTGCAGAAAAATTAATTGCAATTAACATATGTATTTGTATTTAGTAATCACATTTGTAATGAATAATATTATGTCAGCATCGTCATGAAAGCAGATGAGGTTTGGTTAAATATGAAACATCTCATCTTCTGGATTTATTGTTAAAGGATCCGAATGGGTAGAATATTCCAGTCTAATTCATAATTTATTTCCAAATCTGAGGAAGTGTGGATTGCAAATATTTCGTCTCCAAGTTGACAGTAATCCCGAGTGTAGAGTTAACTCTCTAGTGAGAGAAAAAATGATTACTCGTTTTCATCAACTTCGTAATGACAACTCTTGACTCTTCACTATCCCAGATTAACATCTGAGCGTGAGAAAAGAAATTTACAAAGAGTGCAAATTGTTACCGCGAATAAAATTAAAGGTGCAGTAGATAAAAATCTACACAAAGTTTAAAAAATGGTTCTCATGTAAAGCGTAATATAATTTAAATTTTCGACTGCAATATTAATAACACATGCGTGTTACATTTACTTTTAATTAGAGGAACAAAAAGGTTTTCTTTGAAATAGCTTAAGGAAATGCGATTATAATGGAGTATAATAAATATCTTGACTGACGAAAAACAAAACACTGGCGACCGCGCCCCGCTCTCTTCTACCTTGGGGAGCCCTCGCCAACTGCGACCTCGCCATCCTCGCCCTCAGGGATGATTCAAACACTAACAAATTATTATCACCGTCTTGACCTCGTACACACTGTACTATCAACGAAGTATTCCAGAGATTGGCAATAATGATACAATTATGAAACAGCTAGTCAATTTATCGACATTAAAAAAATAAGATATTTTGGAATAGAAATTATAGTTCAATTGGTAAACAAGATTTTCATAATCATTTACTTGGCAAACATGATGAAAGACACCGCTGTTTCCGTTTGTGGGAGCGACTCGTGTATATAAATTTATACATAAAATGTATAATAATAATAATAATAATAGCAATATTTACAATAATAATGGCTTTATTAATGAAGAGGCTCCGGCCACAGGGCTTTTTCTTCCGCCTAACCACCTGAATATACAATTATACAGAGTGGTAACATTTAAGAGAAGGGAGAGGGGGGGCAAACTGTAAGCTGCAAATGCAATACTGGACACCATCCCGGCTCACGCTTTAAACGTTTGTGTAAACTCGGAAAAATCTCAATCAGGATGGACACTTAGGATCAAACTTAAACAAGAATAAACAACGATGATATTCTTAACACTTTGTATCAAACGAAATTTTTTCTATAAACTTTTTCCTCGAATATAAGAAATGCATTTATAAGTACGGTATAATTCCGATTTTCAATAAAAAAAACTGACATACAGAAGAATGCAAAAATCTTTATATTTAGGACGTAAGGGCTTTCGTTTATAAAGAAGTTTGAGCTTTCTACTCAACCAAAGTTCGTAATTTTTTGCAATATATGAAAGGTAGTGTGTCCCAGGTGCCTTACTGCTCGTGTACCGCACCGGTTGGTTGTGCTAAGACCATTGAGAAAGCAAGAGAAGTGTGAGAATGAGGTTATTTAGCGAATTTTTTAAGTGCGAAGATTGTTTTCAATGCAAGAATTAGTGATGTCTCAAGGTAATATGCAGCAATCGTCTGACACATGTTACTTTCACAAAAAAATAGCAATTCTAAATATGCGAGATGCATTTCGTTTTTAGGTTAAGGTGAACAGGATGAGTTTTTCCCCTCATCGATCATATCTTGGTAAATATAAAATATTTCGATTATATTTTCAGAAACATTCAACTCTGGTGTTCGCAGTGAATAGTGATTGTATTCTTACACAATTTGGAAACCTTCCTTATTTCATTAGTCATCGAAACTTCATATATGACATGAAACAATGTTTGTCTATTTACTGGACAGTGAATATGTAGAACTCTTATAACTTTTCCACGGCAATATTCCACACATAAAATATTCGACGTGCATCCTTATTGTACGAAACGTTAAGAAGTCCCAGCTTTTCAAGTCATTTTCCAACCATATTCATTCTTTGTCTTGGGCGTTTTATGCATGCCTTCCTTCAATTGTAGATCTTTATATGATGTCATGTTTTTTTTTAAATTAGTAATTGTTGAGTAATAACCCTGAGAGGAGGAAAGAATTCGATATAGCATTTCAACTAGTTCTGAACTGAATTCCCACCGCAAAATCCTATTCTCATATAATACTTTGGAAGACAATTGAAACTTTCCATCTCATTTCGCACATTTATTAAACATTCTTAAAACGATTGAGTATTAAACATTCTTAAAACACCTTTGAGCAAAATATGAAAGAACTTCGCTGCTGAAAGTAATATCATGCCTTAATTTGTGGCCAGGTAGCAATACAGACCTGCCACCTGGCTTACAGTAATCACATATTAAAAAATAATAATAAAATTAATGAAAAACTAATCAAAGCATCGTCTGACCTTCACGAAACAGGCTTGTAGCCAAATCCTTGAGGATAAAGAAGAAAAGAAAAAAAAGTTGTGAAAAAATTTAAAAGGAAGAAAAGAGGTAGAGCGACAGCGTCAACTTACGGGAGAAGAGGAAGCAAATGGACACTTCGATTGGACGCCTGCGAGTTCATTCATGTACGGGCCGTCGGGAAGGAGGGGAAGGGGTGGAGGGTTGGGGCGACGTGAGCGGCCACCCAAGTGCGCGCGTGCGTGCGCCGGGTGCCTAATCGCTTGTCCCCCCTCCCGCCCTCTGCTCCCGCCCCCACCGTGCCACGAGCCATTCGGCCAGCGCCGCACCGCGTCGATGAGGCACCGCCCACCCCTCTATGCATAGGCGCAGCCAGCATAGGCGCAACAAGCATTGGCGCTCGCGAGGGCGACTAGAAGACTACACGGTTACAAGATAAAGTGCCATTTGAACCGAATGATGTTTACGGACCCAGTTCGAGTCCCGACGGTCGCAGGATTTTCGACACTACCCGTATAATAGCTAGATCGAATACAACCGCTGTCTGGAGAAGAATTCTAGTGGCCGGCTGCACTGATCGGCAGATTTCGGTGATTTCTCCCATCAAAACCAGGCGACAGTACACTAACAAACGGGCCACGGATCGCGGGCGATCTTTCCTTCCTCTGCCTCTTCCTTATCCTATCCTCACTCATTACTAAAACGTACTTACATGCACTACACCACCGCGCAGGCCGAATCCAATGAAGAAAATAAAATAAAAAAACCCAAAAGGAAGAAAAGAGGTAGGTCGAATGCGTCAACTTAAGTCAGTCGGGAGATTAGAGATTGTTCCGGTTGGGATGGTGCCCAGTTAGTGGGAGATTCCTGGCGGCAGAAAACTCCGTAAGTCGTCGGTTATGTCAATGCCGGGTTTTGCCATCCAGAGGTGCAAGATTACCGCCATGTCTCGCGAAAAAAATCATGCGCAAACCTTTACGGGACAAATGATCTAAGTTCACGAGCCCGGAATCTCTAAACTAACCAATCAAGCAAGCAAGCCCCGATTTTATATGCAAAATAAGCCGTTGCCTAAGTTCCACATTCGTGGAGGCACCGAATACCGAAAAATATTATTACATATTCGAAAAAATGTCGAAATATGTTTGTATCTGAAAAATAAATGTTAATAAAATATTATACTGCACTAAAAGTTTGTCTTTTTTGAATACTTCCTTTTTAGAAAATCTGGTGGATTTTTCAGAAAGAAAATCCCAAAACAATTTTGTTAGCCGCGCAGTACCTAAAAATCGTCTTTGACTGCTTTAAAAACACGAACTGAACTGTTGAGCGTTTTTGAATTTTCCACCTCTTGGGCAGCAAATGTATCAAATCTATTCTGTCTCGCATGTTGGGCGCCCTTTACCAAACGCCCAAATATGTCCATATATGTCCAACTATAGAAATGCCCATTGAAATAAATGTCTAAGGTAAAGATTATTAAATGTGCATAAATACCATGACAAATTGAAAAGTACAAGATTTAACGTAACTTTTTTAATCTAGATATTCACCTAATTTCTCCCTTCTGGTTGTAGACATTTTCACTTATTCGCAATAGCTCGCAATTACGTAGTAATGTTATTACAATTTTCGCATGCATCATGTCTTCACTCTATTATTTTCTTATCTTCTTCTGTTAGTAACTTATTATTATTTATAAAATGCTTAATATTTATATGGTATGCTTGCACTTCATCTCCAATACTGCCTGTTCTTTTACATGTGGCAGAAACCTTCAGGTTCTAGAAGGCCAGTAGCAACATCTCCTGAAATTTACTGTGAAAGATTTTCAGCGTGTCATTTTATTTACATTTGTCTATAAAGTGAATACATGTATATCTCAAGCTTTCCGTCAAAATCTATTGTATTTTTATTAAACTTCTATTTCCTTGATATATTTTCTATGTTCATTTCATTTTTGCTGGACAGCATTGCCTTTCAGTTCTGGCAACCTGAAATGGCATAGTCCGAGTGTATCCCGACAGGTGTTTCCGAAAGGCGAAAAGAGAAAACAATATAATGAAGTTTCCATTAATCAGTAACGCAAATAGATGTTCTGGAACAAACAAAGAAACTATCGAGCGTGGCAGAACTATGAATGTTACCTAACTGAAATATAATTATTTTAATTCTGCATGTTTTTACGGATGGCTATGGCATCCTAGGATAACCTTACAGTATTCGTAGAAATCGGTTTTAATAAATTAATAAGATTCAATAAGATTTAATTCCAAAAGAACAAGCATTCCTTAGTCTTGTACAGTCAGATAGAGTAAGACGAAATGAATGTTAAAAAGAGCGTTCGTGCAAGAGCGATCTTTGAAGCACTGCTGCCCAGTCGAGTTGTTCTTCGTAGCCACGAGGAAAACCGAACGCGATGCACTCGGGCATTGCCTTTATGGGAGACAGGTACAAGGCTTAGGAATAGTTGGCCGCGGAATGCAATCGGCGCATGTCCTCCACTAAAACAAACTACGATCAACTGTAAAAATTACACACCATCTCCATAATCAATGAAGACGGGCGAGATTCTGCGTTCCTGGGATAAGTAAAAGATTGACTCCTCATTTAAATTCAGTACCTCATCTCATGTCATCTCAGCATTTGACTAAAAAAATATTTCCTTTGCTTCAATCTTCCATTATTCCGACAATTTCTTGATTAATCAAACCGTTCGTACTAATTAATAAAAATAAGAGCAATGTATCACGATCTATATTTTAGACTCCACAAGACTGATGTCCTCTATTTCATCGCAATTTTGATCAAAAAGGCAACTTAAATATTGAACCGAGTGAAAACATTTGTAATAATCTACTAAAGGAACAAATTAAATAATCAACATGCAGAGCGTGTAGGATTATTACTACTGTATACAACCACCGGACAGTCAGATTAAGGGAATGGTATTTTCCTTGTTATTCGAAGCAAAAATCTACACAGTAAAGAGAAGGCTTGTAGCCGACGAACTCTCAAACTCAATCTTTGTCGTCGTTCTTCAATGCCAACACAGTCAACAACTGAAAATATTGCGCCACAGCGAAAAAAGTCAATATTAATAATGCTTTAATGCTGCAATGCTTTTAGAATAGACTTTTAAAAAAGGTGACACGTGCTTGTATACGTGTTTTGTTTTGTATGATCAGCGACACACTTGCGTCAGACTTCTTTCTGGTGCATTTTGTCGCACTTAGTCACTAGGTTTTCTATTTTGAGCGTACTATTAAATGTTATAGTGCTTGGGACATTGAAAACTTCTAGAAGATTAAGATCTCAAAACTAAATTTTTACTTCGCACTCTTGGAAGCCAGTGTTTTAAAATGTTTCTTTCCCCTCGGGAACTCTACCTGAACATTTAAGGTATTTTATACTTTTATTGCTTCCTTACACTACTTATTTCATTACATTGTATATAATACATGACGCAACATAGCGTATTTTGATATTAAAGAATATTTAGAGTAACTGGCACGATTTTCCTGCAGAGAAACCTGTTCTGGAAGTTAACGGGACCTCTTTGGTCGTTCCGCCTTGACAGATTTCCTCTCTAAAATTATGTTAAATACATTTCCGGTCATTTTGTAGTATTAGAGATGACTGATAATTCGCAATATTCCACTTTTAAGGGATTCGATAACCATCTAGGATTCGCATAGAGAATTGTGATTACTACTCCCACCCCCCTTTACGTGCCTATTACGAAATATTTTCAGGTGTACCACAAGGGTCCCAGAATTTGCCTATTTTTATTCCAAGAGAGCAATTCCTGCGTGGCGACGTGCGCGCGTCAAGGCGACCTCAGCGCCGCGGGTGGGGGCAGAGGGGGGGTCAACGTAACGCGGGGAAGGCAGCGTCCGCGTTGCTTCAGAACCGGTCACCCCTCCCCCCTCCCCCCTAGCGCTGCCAGGACACTTCAACTACTGAGACATTTGCACAGACGTCAGCAGATTTATTCGCAGGGGTGCACCCTCGTGGAAATAGATAAAACAGGTTCTTCCTTCTTAGGAATTACGCTTTTCCTCCTGCACACAACGCTGAGGTTGGAGATGTCGAAACCCCCGAACAAAAACCGGGAATCTTTTCTCATGCTACACAGACGTTGTGAATATTTTCAAATAAATGGATCACCCATTCTTCAAAACAAGGATATATTAATTTTCGAATAATGGATAAACACATTTGATCTTGAAGGTAATGAAAAAATTTAAACGTCAGCACAAACGATTCTTTATAATTACTTTACTTTTCTATATACTTTGAGAAAGGTGAGTAATAGTGCAAGAAATAGATTTCGAGATTTTGATGTAATTACTGGAGGACCCTGCTTGCTAATATATGTTTTTTAAACTACTCTCGGTCCGTCTCGCTGTGATCAACTCTAACACCTAAACTGTTCACGGATATTTACCAAAACGCGCATTCCCCGATCAATCTGGCTGATGTTCTGACCTCTTGTATTTGAAATATATTGACGAAAATGATTGACGATTGACGGCAAAACGTCCATCGTCTGTGCTCAACCCTAGCGCCTAACCGACACAAACAATTTTCTCCAAAATTGAATTCCTCTATTAATTTGAAGGAACTCTAGGCTCTATGAGTTTGAAACGAATATTTTTATTTTGGGGGCTACTTTGCTTGAAACCTCAACACCAATTTCTAAATTTTCTTAAACATGGTTCCCATTTTTTAAATTAAATGTTTCCCTTAGATAGCATACAAAATAATTACAATTGGATTGGGTCCCATTGTAGTTGAAATATCTGATTTTTCTAAAATTGCAAAACTTTCAAATAATCTAAAAAATGAGCTATTGTAGTATCAATAGTTTCAAATTACGAAAACAAGCTTTTTTCAATAATAGTTTCAATATGTTTTAGAAAGTTCTGGTCACAAACATTTAATTTTGCTCAATATGGTACACATCCTATTTTCATTAAAACCTATAGAATTAAAAAAATTCGCAAAATCAAAAAATTTTCGAAGTCATTTTACACTTAATATTGATGCTAGAAAATGTTTGTTAATGCAGTGTATTTTTCAATATTAGACCTTAAAATAATTTAGTATGCACTTTTGGGAGAACATGTTAAGATGTAGAGGATTACTAGAACTAGATTACTAGAGCATTTCGAATATTATTATTTGCCAAGCATGATGATGCATATTATCAGTACATCATTGTAATTTAAACATCTATGGTGAAAATAATGAAAATATTTTCTAACTAGTGGTCTGCTGCAGCACAAATGCTGCTGAAAAAAATTATTTTCAAAAGAAGTGCGCATACTGATCAAGTACAACAAATAAAATACTCTCGTGTAACACTTTAATAAATATTTTTACAGAGTGTTCATGAATTCTGAAATAACATAGAATAGTCACAGTTCAACAGTCTTTACATAGCACGAATATCAAAAATTTTGTTGTTTCTTAACACAATGCGAGAACAGCAAATATTTAATAGCGAGCGGACTCTTTCTTGCGGATTGTGGCATGACGCCAGCTGTGTCGTTTACAGTGACCCAGTGAGTACGATAATTCAGTCGGTACACGCAGTATGAGAATATGCGGAACAACATAATCAAAAATGTGCATTTTTCTAACTAAATAGAAAGCGTAACATCGGTTTTGGAATTTGCCGAATTGTTTGGTTCCCCTAAAAAAATCGCAGATCCCTCTCACATGGGCGGAAGAAGAACTTTTTAAAAATATCTGCGTGCATTGGAAATTAGCAATACACAGGGTGGAAGACGTAAGTTGGCCACAGCAAATATCTTAAAAACTGTCTCAGGTATCAAGATGCTATTTTCGCCAAGTTATAGATTATGGGGAAAACAACACATCGTTTTCTTGTTAGTACCGTATGTAATTTTAGATATATTGACACGACTTTGTTTTCTAAACGTGTGTTTTTCCTATCTAGCATTTTAAAGTTCTCTATAAATAAAATGCACCTGGATACATGAAACCCTTTTCAAGATATTTGTTGTGGCCAACCTATGTGGTTCACCCTGTAGATAAAAAAAAACTTTGAAAGGGGTATTCAAGTCACGAATATTGTTCATTCCTTTAAATGGAGATAATCTCAAATACTGACAAGTATTAAAACAGTTCTAAGACTTAATGATTTTTAAATGATTTAACAGCTCTGAAAGAAAACTTATTCATCTCTCTCGATTAATTGTGAGATTTTCGAGAAAACCTCACAATTGCATTGAATTTTTAGAATTAGACTTTTTTCTCTCAGGAGGGAAATTGTTCTTTAAAATATATTGCTCAGATAACTTTGTCAACTACATAAAAGAGTTTTTCTGAATATCTCTCACTCCTTAAGCATAGTCTTGTATTCTGAAGAATATTTCCTTACATATGAGAACACCTTTACAACTTATTTTCATTCAACGTCAACAATTTGACCTCTCATACTTTTCGTTCTTCTTCCTCCTTTTCGTCCTTGGGAGACACGTAACTGTGTTTCTTTATGAACTGGAACATTTCACAGACGTTTACTCTATGAATTACCTCATGCACCTATTAAATTTTCTGAATGTTTTGCAATGTGGAAAAATATAGTTTATAGTACTTGATGAGAATTAGATATTCTTGAAAGTCTGATCAAGGGAGCACACAGCACGGTCGGGTAGTTTAAGATGTTATGTAAAAACATTTAAATCTTACAAATTCATCAATACATAATTAAACAGTTAAGAAACGTGTAGAAGCAAGCATCTTGCTAAACGAAACCACACAAAATGGTTTTCCAAATCGTAGCATTCACACTTCTCAAGAACCACCAATGAAACTCTTACAACATGGCAAAAAATTAAATATTTTAACAAAACAGTCCTCGCAAAAACTGGAATAACATAGTATAGTATATGCAGGGAACAATAGTTCTTTACATATAATCACTGATTTTTACATATAATCAGTAATAGGTGAATAAAATCTTTAGCATTTTCTCTCTCTCCTTTGGGTCCGTAGAAACAGTGCAAAGGCGTTAACAAAATAAGATACAAAAATCTTCACAACAAAAACGTTCTTGCTTTATTTTAACAAATATTGTTTCACACAACTAAAGTACTACTGCAGTAGAATGTAAACAAGGATATGTACGTCAAAATGGGATGTTTGAAAGATGCACGTCTTTTAATGTAGCATATTGAGATTCACGCGAAAGCAAATTCAATACTACAAACCAACATTATTGGAATATTTAGTAGGATTTCTTTCTGAACTTAGCGTGGATGCATTCTATTTTAAAAGTTGCCGCATATTTGGATATACATGCTGTTCTACTTTCCTTCGTTAGAAAAGTACGCGTGTTCCTTTATGAACTCGTGATCCTGCTTATTTGCCATTTTCCAAATTCGAATGTTTGTTTCCAGGATGCTCTATATATGTCCATAGTATTTAGATCCACTGTTGTGGGGAGTGAGTGTGCAGTTGTTTTGTATTCAAAGTGGTGCGATGAGGGTCATTATCGCGATGAAAAATAATATTAACTCTTATTGCCTCACACTACTGACATACATACGTTCCCACGCTAGACCTGAACCATTGCCATGTGTAAGTGGGAATTAAGTTTTACTACCACAGCAACGTATTTCTTCTTCCTCCATACGTAGATCATCTGATAAAACAATGAAGACTTTCCTCTCGCGTGAAAATACGACCTTCCACCAAACTCGAAATTTACAAGAATTGTTGCAAATGCTAGGCATATTTGCCTGTTCACTTTATTCCCCCCAAAACTTCTTTCGCGTAATGCTTCAACGGTAGACACTGCCTCGTAACACATTGCGCACTGTGCCAACCGAAATTCTTTCTCCGTTCTCCAGGAGGACTGCCGCCAAGGACGGGGCACTCGTCCAAGGATTAATCTTCACTTCACTCCGCTCAGTTTGCATTCTTCAGACTCGAGGGTGACCACTGCTCAGTTTGTTGTTTAATGCTTCCCTCTCGACACAACGTGTTTTTAATCTCCATTGCCGTTAATTTCGAGACTCCAGTCCATCGAGATAACTCTCGCATCGGTGCGTACTCCTTGTGCTAACGGATTACCTCTTTGCATTCTTTAACAATCAATTTCCTCCTCGGAACAGTTGCAGCGTTCCTGTCTCTGCAAATCTCAGTCGGCAACCAGTAGACGGCGATGGAGAAATTTTGAAAAATGTCACGAGCCACTGATTTCCCCTTTTTCTGAAACTTAATGCGCCTTGTTAAACATTTTATTTCAGGTGCCCAAAACGTTTTGCACCCCATTCTAACGCAGTGTTTCTTGTTTTCATTATTACCGAGGTACTGGAGTAGCTTCGAAAAACTTTTTTTGAACATTAATTTTTTTGTTTTGTTTTGTTTTTCAAGATTAATGTATGTTGTTTTTGATAACTTCCATATCAGTTTTCACATGCTCAAAACAATTCCTACAGAGAGAAAGTTTTCACTTTTGCACTGACTGTACCAAGAATGCAAAAAAGGTGGTCTTCCATAGCGCAACACGTGAATAGCAAATATTTACTGCCGAAAAGCCCTTTTCTTGGAGTTTCTTCCTTGGAGACTTACTGCCACATGACACCACCCGTGTTGTAAGCAGAGACGAAACGAGTATGAGAATTCTGACGGTTTGCGCAATTTTACAATAGGCGAAATAACCCAATCAAATATTTGCATTTTACAGCCAAAGTCAAAACCGGTTAATTGTTTTTGAATTTTTACAGAGCTCTTGTGTATCTAATATAATCGTAGACACCCCTTACATGACCGTTGGCTGAAGGCTGCATAGTTTTCTTTCCATTTCAATTTCCGGCTTTGAAATTAGTAATATAGATTTCCATTCTGTTCAAGCCTGGGAGTTTGTACTTGCGATTGATTGTATTCCCCTCTGCACATGTATGAGGCAAAAATATGAATAAGTCACCCCTCGTGTACTTCGCTGCGAATTTATTTTGCATTTCTTTATTGTACAAACTTATCGAGATATAAAGGTAAATTAGAATGAAAATACTATACAGTTGAAATTTGCATTTATATATCTGAAATAGAGGGTTTGCCTTCTAGAATAATTTTAACTATGTAAATATGAAATTCTGCGAGGTGCCAAAAGAGGTCATGCAACCCAGACCGAAGGATATTGAACCGAGACTGCGTTAGTTTCCGGCTTTCTCCACTCCGCTGCACTCGTACCAGCAGGCCGCCGGGGGCACCGGAGCCGTACAAACTCCACTTGTAGCACGTCTGCGGCAGGAGGCATTACATACGAAGGAAAGAATTAACACATTTAACCATCCGTATTCCCTTATCTCACACAAACTGTTCAAAACGAAGGGAGAATATAAAAAAGGGTTCAAAAAGTGAAGGAATACAAATGGAGAAAAAGTCGGAAGAAGCAACATCGAAAAATACAAAAATACACTCCAGAAATATACTTCTGAACAATATTTTGAAAAAAAACATTGAAAAATAAATCATCTTTCAAAAACAAACCAAATATGAAAAAAACATTACACTTCGATACAAGTGAAATGCTGTAAGAGATTTCGTCATCTACTTTAACCTTCTCTGGAAGACCTTAAAAATGAAGCCTTTGAATTGCTACACTTTTCTAGCGCATTTCTTTAGAATGAATCTGATGCAAACTTCTTTTCTCCACAATAATATAACAGTTTATTATTAATCTCCATTACAGCCATTCACGACCCATCTCGTCCTCCTAGACCAGGTGTTCCCAACCTTCCTTGCATCGACCCCTTTTAAAAAAATGATTTGCTTCATCGATCCCCCTCGATTGTTTTCTCTAATCTAGACAAAATATGAACAAAAGTTTTGAAAAAATGGTTTACTAGGTTAGTATTTCATAGTTTTATACTATCATAATTTTATTTTTTTTGGAAATGTAAACAAGTATTATTAAATGTTTGGAAACTTTATATACGAAAATTAGTGGTATAACAACAGTACGTCCTTCCTCGTATTGATAACGGTAACGAAATATTATATTACCACAATTTATATAGATATGAAAATATCACAGCCATAATTATTACAAATTGTAGCGCATGAAGTGACAAAAATTGAGAAAACTTAATTATTTTAAATTAATACATCAACTATCTCTACAGCGAGAAACTATCTCCTAAGAATGAGATATAATTCTAAATATTTCAATCTGCTTTGTCACGTCAATGCCACTCTCATATTGCGACCTGATATGAACCATGCAAAATGTTACGTTCACAAGAAAACTACTAATAGGTCTATTTTCATAAAAAGATAAACAAGATATCGTTTTATCTGTAACGGACTAAAATGTAGCAAATTGTATCCACCTACCATGTCGTCTACTTCGTAATGGCGAGGGAAATTCGAATTTCCATTTTCGAAGATTGAAACATTACGTGAAACTACTCCTATTTTCCAAAACGTGTGCACGACCTTTGAAAAGATATTTTGGACAAATTTCATTTAAGATAAAAATAATTCAATATTGTACTTTTGCAATATTAATTCTCCACATATAATTTACTCTAATAAAATTACGAAAAAATTATTAATTTGTGATTACATGACCCTATTTCAATATTCAACGTTGAATAATTTCATTAATAAAAAGTATATCTCCATTATTGTAGTTATAGGAAGTCGGCGAAAAAAAATGAATTTTCAAAGTTTTCGGAAATTCAGAGAATCCACTGAAAATGAGACCCGCCCATTTTAAAAAGCGTTTTTTTCTATCCTACAAAGAATGAGCCATTTCTGAGACAACTGTGAAAATGCCCCCCCCCCCTAAAATCGAAATACCCCTTTCTAATTAAATGGGCCACGACATCAGCCGAATGGAGAATATCAATTTTGGTCAAAATCATACCAAGGGTTTAGCCACTAGTGTTGGACATTTCGCTAAAAATCGATTCTTCGAAAATCGGTACCAAAGACCCACAAAACGTGCATTCTCTCTAAGCCCAACAAGTTAGCATAAATAATTTACACTTTATTGAAACAAGATTTAATCCCTTTTTTGTTATCAGATTCCTCAAAAAGAGTTTACGCCTCTCGAAAAAGAAATAGTCTTTTTTTGCCACCTCTCAATATTATGTAAAATATGTACGCAAAAAAACAACAAACCATTAACTACTTCATTTTTTATATTATTAGAAAAAATGAAATTGCTAGTTGTTAGTTAGCATTTTGCAATAGCATTTTCATTATAACGCTCAGCTGTCGGTGCATATTTGGCTGTCCACTTCCATAGACTGCTTGATCATCATCAACCTCCAGGGCTCGATATCGACGCCGTGAGGAACTGCTGTCCTAGACCGAGAGATAGGCAGAGTCAATTCAGAGCAACAATTGATGCCACTGCAGCGTCTCTGACTGGAATCGCCTCATATTTGAGACCGGAATTTTCGAGTTCTAGGTCGAGTCCACCCACTGTGTGAAAGAATTGCAGCTGCTGTGTTTTGTGATCGGTTGTTTTCTGTGGTTTCTTAGTTAACCATTAGGTGAATACTGTAGCAGTATCCTTTCGAGAGGGCCACAGACCACACGTGATCTTTCCTTCCTCATTCGTGTTCAATCCTCTTCCCTCACACACACACACACACACCATTACATCCACTATACTTTCACACATACGAGGAGACCAGCCGGGAGCTTAGAGATTGTCCCGTCAAGGGAGAGGCCCCGCTGGCGGAGACACTTGGTGGGGGGCGCCGCAAGCCGAGGCGACGTGTAACCGGCACCGGATCTCATGATATAGCAGGGGAGGAACCGCGCCACCCCCAGTGATAACTGAAGGGTGGTAGCGCTCCAGTGATAACTGAAGGGTGGTGAAAACAATCCTCGAAAACCCGAAAAATAATAATATAATGTAGATAATCTTTTCCCCCGTACGTCACATATAGTTTTTACTGTTTTTTGACTGAATAAATCTAAATACAATTTAACGGTGTTTTTTTCGCTATTTAAAAAAACTTGGCACGTGGTGGCGAATCTGGATTCAGAGCGTCCTCATACATAAAGAAACAAGTGACAAAGTCTTTGGGTCTGACTTTTTTTTTGTTTGCCTGCGGTATTATTTATGAACATGTAAGAAGCACTTTAGCGAATTAATGTGATTTATTAAGCGGGTGATTCATTTTTAATGAACTGCGGGGCTGTGAGTTTGCTTCAAATACATGTGAACAAAACAACGAACGGAAAACCTCAAAGAATAAATAAGATTTGCATTCATTGTAATAAGAATAATAAAAAACGAAAGTAGAAGAAATAATTTATTATGTAAGGTATACCCGAGAAAAAAATCGTTCGGGAGACCGATGAAGTTGGTAACTTGACACACGTGCTGATCAATACCCGCCTCGAGGTCAACCTGGAGGCTGGGTAGCACTTATGGTTATGGTTCGACTCGCCCACTAATTGCAAAGTGCGAAGATGGTGAAATGAATACGCACATTCTTGGTGTGGGTGTAGAAACTTCCAAGATTTGCTAATACAGAAATGAGAAGCGGATTTCTTGATAAGCTATCAGTTTCGTAACACCATCTACAAAAAATATGAAACTGAAAATATATTAATTATTGTTCGTCTTGAATGAAAATTATTAATTTTCAATCATATTTAAATTATAATTATTACTTTATTTTTAACGGTAAGGTTCATCTTCGACATTCCTGATTTATAATAAAACCAATTTTTTTCTTACGTTTCAGGTGCAAAAACGAAATACATACACCCGGGGAATAACTGCAAACTGTTATTCTCTTCGTTAAAAAATGGATAAAACTAGTTTATCATTTCAGCTATTTACTCGTCCAAATACGGGATTACGAACAATGGTGCATCCAGGAATAATTATTTGATCCTACATCTATCTCTCACAACACATTCATTGCAACTCTAGAAGTTTCGACTCTCACCACGAATCTCACTATGCGAGAATGAACCTTGAAATACAAAAAATAGTCTGGAGCCGCTATGCACAACCTGTGGTATATTTTCTCCGGTCTGCGGATGCTAGACTACTACTATTACTACTACCACTACACACTTCCGAAAACACAGCTGCGCTTTTGGCTTTCACATTTCTTCACAAACTTGCGTTACTGACCAAAGAGACGGCCCAGTGAGGTGAGGTCACCCTCTGGCACCTGGACGACTTGTTTCGATGCTCGACGATGAAAACTAGCAGCAATCTGATTTAGACAAATTTCATGTCTGGCCGAAAGATTGATCTGAAGGAAGATGCTTATGTAAATGATTTATTAATTGATTGATTAGTTTTTTTTTGTTTCCGCACTCGTCAACTGCTGAGGCTAACAGTCCCGTACGAGAAGTGATGCTTTCCCACGCTGGATGGCAGGATCCGTCGCAGCCCTACGTTACTCTCTCGATTGGTCTCCTACCATGTGTAGGAGTAGTGCATTTTCTGCAGAAATTTGTGTACGTAAGGCGAGAGGATAGGATAAGGAAGAGGAAGAAAAAAAACGCCCGTGATCAATGACGCATTTGTTAGGGTACTTCCCCGGGATTCACCTCGGGAAACTACCGATCCGAATATCAGGTCGCTAGAATTCTCCTCCAAACAGCGGTTGAATTCGAGCTAGCATCGAGACGTATTATAAAGTAAATATATTAAGGCCCATTCGCAATGCAAACGTAAACAATAACATAAGTGTTAGACTGAAGTATTCACAATGTCTAACATAGATTATAGTTTACTATTGGTTGGATGTGAGAATCGATTTCGAGGCATGGACTGGGTCCATGGCCCATATGGCGTTAGTTCGTCTATCGACTTCGATCCTATTTCGATTCTTGATTTTGAGTTACCGTACTGTGATCGGTTTATTTTGCATATGTACTGAAACTTGCAAACTTGTAAGTTAACGTCTCACGTGTTATGTTTATGCGAACTCATTATGAATGAGTCCGCTTATGGATTCGATAGCCCTAACTTCATGCTTAAGTTTATGTTTGCATTGGGAATGGGCCTTTAGTCTGATTTCGTGTGTTAGCTCAATGCAACGAGCGCAAAAGCCAAAACAATCGTGTCAGTGGTGAGGCCCGTGCGGGAGCGTGGCCGTTAGCCTCCTTCCCGGAGGGGAAGGGGGAGGGGGCACAGTCGCGCCGCGCCGCGGTCTTTGCGCAAAAAGCGCGCCGCCACGATCTGTTTGGCTGCGGCCGCTTCGCCTGGCGCTCTCAGGAAGACGCCTCGCGACCCACTTCCGCGGTGCGCCGCGCCACACCGCGCCGCGCCACACTCCTCCCGAGCGCATCCACTGCGCCGCGCACCGCTTCCACCAGGGCGCGCAGCGCAACCTCTCCCGCCAACTCAACCAAGAGGCCGGCTGGGGTGGCTCAGGCCATAAATTCACGTCTCTGCAGCGCTTCTAAACCACGAGATCCTGGGATTTGAGACCCGATGAATGCGGATTTGGGACATAACCTATACTGCGAATTTCGCAACTCTGCCCCTGGCAGCTATCAGCTGATGATAGTTTCATCCAATCGGGATCTTGAACAACACTATTGTCTCGTCACTATGGTGAGACGTTCAAGCTCCCGATTGGATGTAACCGTTAACAGCTGATTCCCGCCAGGGGCACAATTGCATAAATCGCGATGTAGCTAGCTAGGTCGAATTCGGCCGGTCTCTGGGCCGGATGCTATCATCGCTAGTTTTCCGTTCAACAATGGGCGAATGACCGACCCGATCCATAACAAACGGGCCTTGGACCGCGCGCGATTTTTCCTTTCTCTTCCTTATTCACACCCCCTTACTTACACACACACACACACACACACACACACACACACAATCACAACACTACCACATACGTTGGGAGTTCAGAACTTGTCTCCGGCGGGGCGGGGCCCCGGCGCTGGGAGATACACGTTTGGGGAAAACTACAATACTTAGGTCGGCTCCGGATCTCGCCGTTCAGCGGGGAAAGATCGTTGCCACATCCCGTGATAAAACTTGCACTACACTTATGGGAATTAACTTAGCAGTTGACACGCCTGGAAACGCTAATCAATTAACTAAAAAGTTTCACGTACTTCCCACAATCGAAATTTCGAAGACCTCGTTTACACGCTTCCTCTTAAACTACTCCGGAGTTTTTACGAAAGTGCGTGTACGCAGTATTTCTTCGGAAGTTCCAGAAACCGATTCGATTTACACGCTTCCTTTCGACGTACGATTTCGGTGTTTTCAC
>BOPP01000277.1:1263022-1331759 GCA_017312745.1 Gryllus bimaculatus
TCTTCGTCCCTTTCTCTCCCTCTCTTCGTCCCTTTCTCTCCCTCTCTTCGTCCCTTTCTCTCCTAGTGGTCTCAAAAACAAAAATTATAATAATTTATTAATACTCTTCCTATAATACATGAATGCCAAGTACCATATTCTAATTAATGTAAAACAAATATTTTTACTTAATAATAAATAAATACAAGAACGAAAAAGGATGCACCAACTTTGCAATTAAGTGGAACATTTCTTCTTCAAACTTTCTTATGAAATTGTGTGTATATTGCATATTTCCGGGAGTAGGCGATTTAAAGTTTGAGAAACCGTGAATTAAAAGAGAAAAATAAACCTTTATAGCTTTAGCGTGTAGCATTCCCTTCGGTCTTATTTTGCGTTCTTTATAGCAAACGTGAACTACTGTTGCATCTTTCAACGTGTTTTTTTTCCCTACATCAACACAGTTATCTCAAAGGAGACGCCGAGGTCAAGGAGTGAGACAATCACTGAAGTCAACACAGCTTCATAACTGCGATATGCAAAGCGGCGAAGCCATTCACAGAAAGAAAATAAAAGCTGACATAACGAGAGTTTTCTCAGCCGCGGGGAGCCAGCGCACTAACGGTAATTTCGAGGTGGCTCCTGCTGACCCACATTGCGCCCACCGACAGGTCTCCGTAACCAACTTCCGAGAGCACCGACTTTCTACTGGCGCTTCTGGAAAAATTGATAGACTTATCAACGCACACTTTCTCCCGATTTACAAAATACTGTGTACAGAGAAAACTCTTTCAGCTCGTATTTCCCAAATAAAGCGAACTGAAGAAATGCAGATTGGGTTGAATCACCAGCCGAAACTTGAACGGTACAAAACCGTCGAAAGGCTGTGCGCTTTCACGTGTGAGCCTAAGACATTTACAAACATAACACCATGTCACCACTGCCTTCACTCCTGTTGGGAAAATACGAAATTACAAGTGAGGGATGTATTCATGCAAAAGAAGGCTAAACCGTAGAGCAGGACTAATTCGTACACTGATTTACTAAAGATTGAGAACGGGGAGCGGTTTACTTATTAATTTAACGAAGGGGCAGAGAAACGGGAAAATTGACTATACTGCGATTTATGTAACTCTGCCCTTTGCAGGTATCAGCTGTTGACGGATTCTTCCAATCGGGAACTTGAATGCCACCGTAGTGACGTCACCCGATTGGATGAAACTGTCAACAGTGGATACCGACCAGGGGCAGAGTTGCGAAAATCGCAGTATATAATACGGAATTAAAATAATCCCGTAGCCAGCGCACTAATAGCAGCGTACTGGCGAATTTCCGTTGCGATATTTGCGATAGTAGCTAGTCAACTGATCTACTTTAGCAATGGAGATCAGTGACAGTTGTTTTGACCTGGAATTAGATGTTTACTAATTGGACCCGCACACTCACTTCACACTTGTATGACTGGCTCTGAAGTGAACGTGGCATCAGAAGATCCCTGCAGAGAGAGTCCGTTCGTAAAAAAATATTGAAAGACCGTGAGTAAAAACGTGTTTATCTTCATTAAAAACTGAGACAAGTCTCGTGAGAATTTACAGCACGTAAAGAGAATAAAATTAAATTCTATATAGAATTTGAGAATTTTATTGTTCTGTCCCTTCGAATCTTGGACGAATCTAAATGTGCAGAAATTGTATAATATAGCAAATTACGGGCGATGGAACGTCTAGAGAGATTACTCTAAAAAGTAATCGCTTTGGCCCTTAGTGTCTGTCTACCGCTGATAATAAAACTGCAGATTACGTCCGTGTATTCAATTCGTCAATGCTTTCATTGCAATAGGCTTGCTCGACACTTTCTTGCGAAGCCATCGTCTGAGGTGACGTTCATTTGTTTCCCAACCTGTCAAACTTTTTTGGCCGCTTCGATGTCACTGCCGCCCAAAAAGTCTGAGCGACTGATTTGGTTAAAGATTATTCGTGACGAGGTCTGAGCCATCACGAGGACGTCGCTATCACCGCCCACTCAACTTTCCGAGCATTTGTTCTGTTCCGGTATGGGGGGGGGGCGCGTGTTGTCATTCAAGAGATTCACACCTTTTAACAGAACTTTAACGATTGAATGCACAGTTTGCACATTAATATTACATATAATAGCAATTGGGAAAATTTGGACTCTCATATCTTTGCGTATGTCATCAATAATGCGATATTGCAAAACTATAGTCGGAACAAAACTATAGTCGTTCAATTAATCTACTTTAGTGATGGAGATCAGTGACAGTTGTTCTGACCTGGAATTAAAGCTTTCGATCCTCTTATACACGGCGATGAAGTGTGAACACATTGCACAACATTGTTTCAACATTTTCATATTTTAACATAATCATAGTAATCTTCGGATAGCAAACAGAACCTTCCTGCGTCCACGATCCAAGCAAAGCCGACATTTTTAAATGAAAAAAGAACTTACGTTAACATTCATTACGATCGAACAGTTAATAAATGAGTTCTTGTTTGTACCAACTTTACCTTAAGTAGTTTCATTGACATTGTATGAATCTTTATCTCTTCAAATACATTTGTATCGTTAATTATGTCTTTCTGGTTTTCGATTACACACAATAATACGTGAAGTGAATAAAAAGCGGCCTAAAATAAATAAAACAAACATAAATACGTATAAAAAAGGAAAAGTATGTAAAACGTTTAAAATACAAGAAAAGAAAGGTTTCAAGCTACTAAAACAATAATATGGAGTAGAAATAGAAAAATGATTAAATAAGTTACAGAAAGAAGACTTTTGAGGTAAAGCTCAGCCTTTCAATGTTTTACAAATGATTTGAACTACTGCCAACGAATAATTCTTAAGCAATTTGCTGACGCTTTTTATTTGATAAACGACAACTCACGGCCGGGGGAGTAGTCAGTACTGCAGTCTCAAAGATGCACATCACTGCACATTATTAAGCACCATCTTTCAGGATGAGCGGAGAACAGCGGATGGCAACACCATCTTTCACGATGAGGATAACCAGCGGATGGCAAAAGGTTGACGTGTGTGCTGCATCATTGATGCAAATCATGCGTATCAGCTCAATAAACAAATCTCACATGTTGCCCAAAAGGACAACGTTTCTAAATTTAAAAAAGTATATAAAAAAATTGGGCCAAACCAATGCGTCTACTATGAACATAAAGTGTGATGGATATAAAGAACATCTAAAAATAAAATAAATCCAGGCAAGAAAGAAAGACATTTGATTCCGCAAAATATTTCTAATGAGATCCAAAACGAAAGAGAGCTGAACCGCGGAAGGCACAAGGGCAATTTATCTCTGGCAATAAGAAAGCTTATCGCAGTATATTAACCGTATTATATTAAAATTACCCCGTAGAAGAACATGTTGTGGGGTTCGGTGCTGCGAGGTACGTGGTTCGATTAATTAATTTCTAAATGTAGTGTTTTTATTCTAGGAGAATTGAATATCTATATGTTGAAAGGACCAAAGTCCTTGTCTGAAGATTAGTTACTAGTGATTCCGGGCGAGCTAACTGATAAGAGGTGGCGGTAATCTCCTGCTAGATGGCGAGATCCGGCACTGACCTTGCCCTGGCTAATGGGGTTTCCCTCAACCAGATGTCTCCCACCAGCGGGGCACCGCCCCAGCCCAGACAAGCTCTAAGCTCCCGACCCGACTCCCGGCATGTGTTTTAGTATAATGCATGTTAGTGTAAGTGTGTGTAAGTAAGGGGTGGGGATAGGACAAGGAAGAGCAAGGAAAGATCGTGCGCGGTCCGTGGCTCGTGGCCCGTTTGTTAGGGTACAGCACCAGCATTCGTCTGGTGTTGATCGGAGAAACCACGGAAAACTATCGACCAGAGCAGTCTTCCACCAGAATTCTCCTTCAGGCAGCGCCAACACGTGACCTAGCTATCTGTCTAATGTCGAAAGTCCTGCCACCGTCGGAACTCGAACCACAGGATCTACCGGTCAGAAGCACTTCAGTGACATCAGTTCATTCCCTGGGGCACCTCTCCCGGTACTAATCCCTTCATTTTATCCTTTCTATTATTTTTTTTAAACTGCTGCGTTCAAAATCAAACTGTTTACTCAACTCACATTTCTCAACAGCATACTGAAAAAATCTAATAAAAAATTGTGGTCCTGGGAGTAGTTAAAAGTGGTGGACATGATCCCTTTTAACAAAAACTACCAATTTTTGAAAAAAATTATTTTCATGGAAATATATTTTATGAGCCGGATGAAATTATGGATGGAATTATTTATGATCCTTATCACTCTTGTGGCCACGTTTGAAACTACTGGTAGAAATATTTATAAGCGTCATCAACGTACGGAATTACTTTCATTATATCACTAACTTTTTGCTTGTATGTAATAAATCTTCCTCCTTGAAGACTGAATTGCGGAACAGAAGCACATGAATCATGGCGTAAAACAAAGGTGTGCTTTTTCCACCTCATTGACAAAGCATTTCTTAATAGAAAAATCTCTATAATGTGGCAGAAAGGACAGGAAAATAATCTACTTTCTTAAATCGTTCATATCTACAAGACTTAACATTGATTTTGAGATTGGAATGATTCTTATGCTGACCGTCATGGTTATCAGAAATCAGAAATAAGTGAAGTTCGTTTTATTGTTCTGGAACAGCGATCAAGAAGTGTATACGGAAATAGCATACCTATCAGGAAATTTTCTTTCCTAGCCTTCATAGTAAATATAAATCAAATATTAGTTGGACTTCATTTGTAAATACAAAAAATCCTCTTTGCAGAATCATTTAGATGAGGTGACATGAGTATTCACTTTAATGCTTTACAGACACACAACATTCGTTACTGTTCAAACCGTAGCCTGAAATTATCTTTGAAATATTTATAATAGAAACTGTAGCTAACTTTAATGTACTGATATTTTTTTCCATTTAAGTTCGCATTAACAGCTAGGTCATTAGAGACCACTATAGATTAACGATAGGGTTAACAGTATGATGAGATATGGTGATGGTGAGTAGTGAAAGGACGAACACAAATAAACCATGCCCGATGCGGGACCTGATTCCGCGATCTTTCAGTTCGAGATCGCTACGGCACTACTGCTTTAACAAATTTCTGTCATCCGAATGAATGTCAGGATATTTGTTTTTGAGTATATTGTACATTATTTTCGCATTCAAATCTCCATGAAGAGACTATTTGCGTCTTACTGTAATTACTACCTTTTCTCTGAAAAAAACTTCTGACATGAATTTTAATATTATGTAGAATTTTGCCATGCATCTACTAGGCATTTTTGTTCCTTTTAGATTTCATAAAATCATTTTCAGATCATTGGTTATCAAAACATTCATTTTCTCTTGAGTACTAACGAAGACTGACAGTCTTCTGATTTTTGGGAGAAACAGTTCTTGGAACATTTATAGTCATCCCCTAACCGATAAGATCTTACCATTTTGATTTGACCATGTTTCTTCATGCCCCTTCAACGTAACCTTACCTTTCTTAATTATATTTCGTTTATAATTACCTAGATTTACACAAGTCTCGTCATTTTTCCTAACACTATCATCTGTAGCATATATTTCTCTTTCTAAATCTATTCGAAATGATACTGTGTATAGTTTATACAGAATAATGTTACTTACAACACAATACCTCAACAATGATTAACTCATATACAAATATCAGTAATAAAATCAGTGCAAATAACTTCAGACTCTCCATGAACATACATTTCATTTCGGTAAAAGGACTGATGTCCAGGACTTCAGCTATTTTAATAAATTCAGGAAATTTCAAATATATTTTTTGTAATAGGCAGCATGCGCACACATGTTCTTTTAATAGTGATTTAAATAAATGATAATTTATTTTAAAAAACCTTTATGTGCATTTTTCGTGAGCGTACTGCAGAGGGCCTCAGAGACCCTGCATTCAAGTAGCTTCCAGAGTCCATGCATCCAGGGTTAACAAAAACCGGTGCGTCAATATTGCGCCATAAAAGCATTTTTTTAATGTGACAAGCCCTTTTTAACAAATACCTATTCAATTTATGTATTAAAAATATGTTTAGTTATGCAATTGAGCATTATTACGCACGTAATCATTTTTTTCCAGAAATTAAAAAGAAGACAAAATTTGACAGCATAGTTTGTATGAATTTAGATATTCAAGAGTTCTGCTTTTTGAATTCATTATTAAATCCTTGAGGCTCAAAAGTGATTTGTTCATTTAATTTCTAAATTCATACAAACAATGCTGTCAAAATCAATTATTGTTTCTTGGATTGAAGACAGAAATCCGGATCTGAAATCTTTTGAGATTCGATTATGTAATTAAATGAATCTGCGATTTATATACGTTTTTTTCCACCGGGAAGGACGCATTAAAATTCTTCTTTTCGTATCCCTCCCAAAGACCTTTTAAATGTGACTCTTTCTGAATTTTTTCTCGAAGTCTTCATCCCATAATTGAGAACCTAAAATATAGAGGACTAGTTTATAGTACTCCTGACTCTAATTCATTACAATATGAATTGAAAGTTGTAAATTTTGAAAAAAAGATGTACGTTGCGAGTTTTGTTTGGAGCTTTAGAATCGGTTTATACATTGTCCAACTCCTGAAGAAGCAGACATGCAAAAATTGTATTCTACTGCGTCGCAATTAATAGGTGGTGTACCGAAACAGCATCATTTAGAAAATTATCTTCCGAATGAGGAAGGCCACTGAACGCGGAAAAGAGCGACCAGGAAGCGATGGAAATCCGACCTCTTGAGTGAAGAGCTCTATTGGAAAAGAGCGGGTGGTTGCAGCAGTTTCTGTCGTAACACATATTGTATTTACACTTGCACATGTAAACAGAAATTGAGTTAATACTCGTATTTAGTATATTTTTCTCTCACAAGATGTTAATGATAATCTCCCGTGTGCTCCAATGATAACACTTAGTAAAAACATTACGAACTCATTTGATTTCATGCTTTTACGGATTCGACTCAAGAAATGCTTTGACCCGATCACACGGGTCAAAAAATAATAACGTTAAGTACAATCTGAATACGAGAAAACACAAGTTGAACAACACAATCCGCAAATGCTGATCGTAAACTTGCCATTAATTGATAGTTATTTCTGAGAGTACATCCAAAATTGAAGAAAGTCATCAAAAGTAGCTAAAAACTTGTTAGTCTAAATTGAGATTATTTTGAAGCTCTTCGATTCTCCCTGAGCTTTACAACAGTAATATAGATGATTATAAATAATAATAACAATTATATTAAATAATAATAACAACAATTCATGGTGAATAATGATGAAAATAATGGTAATAATGACAATTATAATAAAATAAGATTATATGGTTGATATTACGAGAAAAGCGGTATCTTCCCACTACGTTCCTCGTTGCCATCCCAAGGCAACAAAATCCACCCGCAACAACGCGGTATAGTAAGGCACAGACAAGCTACGTTCGTACGTATTGAATTTTACAAAAGGAATATTACATTTATGGGTACAAAATTTACTATATAACTTTTGAGTTTCACCCTTTGTCACTTCGAATGGAAAAATGATAAATTTATTGAAATAAAAATACTTTTAGTTATTATAATACTTTTTCAATTAAAAATAAACATTTGATAATGTAAAAGTATCGACCCAAAATATCGTTATTAAAAGGCGTTGGCTACAATAAATAGATATTAAAAGATCAATACTTTTACAAAAACATCGATGTTTTCAAAATATCGACATCGAAATTGCAACCTTAGATTAAATGGATGGTCGCTACTCCAAAGCATAGAAAATAATGATAACAATAACTAGTATTATTTTTAAACTGATATTATTAAACTCTTGTGGGTTTGGCATTGCCATCTCAAGTCGGAAAGATCCATGTGAAGTAACGCGATATAGAGAAGCACTTTTAAACAGCGATTTGGCTGACAGCAGCCGATCAGATTACATGACCCGCTGTATCTGTATGATTTTACAACTTTTAAATTGCATGTGCATGTACGATTCACTTCTACGCAATGCGTTCAAATTTTACCACGTTTTCTTTTGACATGCTACAAGTTACTTGATGTCATCAGATGCCAAACGTAGTATATTAACTATTAGATTCACTATAATATGAAGATAATGTTTTGGCTGTTCAGGGTTGCCTCAGCTTTGATAATGATATTTCCTCCTCTGTCTCCTGAAGACAAGATACTTATTCAGATGGGATTTATTTCTTGCGAATTCAGACGCTGTCTGGAGAAGAATTTTCATAGCTAGCTACTCTGAAGGGTAGTTTTCCGGGATTTCTACCGGGATCAACACCAGGTGAATGCCGGAGCAGTACAAGGAACGGGCCACATATCGCACGCGACCTTTCCTTCCTCTTCCTTGTCCCTCGTCTCCCCTTGTAGACAGTTACACTTCCACGCACTGCACTGCCACACATTTAGAGAGACCAGTCGGCCGCTGAGAGCGTGTCCTGGCCGCAGCGGTGCACCACTGGAGGAGGTGCCTGGAGGTGGGAAACCCCACAAGCCGATGTGTGGGCATCTTACGCACAAGCAGAGGAAGGGCCACCCCCCTATGACTTAACCTGCACTAAGTCTAAGGCGCGAAAGATAATAGCAGTTGACTGTCCCGGAAACACAAAATGACCAATTAATCAAAGCACCGATCATGGAACCTACGTGTATGTCGGCGCTGAATCTCAAGTTCTGGCGGGAGTAGAACACCGCAACCTCCCGCCAGACAACATCATACACACTCACGGAACTAATGACCATATCAGTTGACGCTCCCGGAACCGCAAAATAACCAATCAGTCAAAGCACCAACCGCAGTATCTATGTCGGCGCCCAATCTGTCGTTCTGGGCCAAAGAACACCTGAGTTGACGCGCCCGGAGACCCATATCGACCAATCGTTCTTGTACATCAAGCCAAGCGCCGCGTCGTGCCGCCTCACCTTGGAGCCGTCGGTGGCCGCGGGCACGTCCCCGTTGCGGTGCACCTCGTCCACCAGCATGGCTGCGGCCGGGAGGAGAGCTGGTGCTGGTGCGGCCGCGACGCTGCTGCCCGCTCACCGCTGAGCGACTGACTGCCGGCGCGCCGATGTGTGCCACCGACCCCACCCCGCCCCCCTCGCGCACCGCGGCCGCCCACCCTTCCACGATACCGTGCCGCGCCGCGCCGTGCCGCGCCGGCCGCACGCTCCCAGCCACGCCAGACCACAGCACCCCGACGAAGGGCCCCGATTAACATTGAAATCAAAGGCGATGTGACCGCTCATCGACAGATTCGGCCAAACAATTAAACCATTACCATTCACTAAACCCACCCACCCAAACCATTCACCAAACAATTAAAAAATTATATAATTATAGTAAACGTACGCATTTGGCATTTTGGGTAGAACTACGCGTTTGCCGGCCAGCTAACGGTGTCCCCCATGCCTGGGCTTAGTTAAATCCCCATGCTTGGGGAGCAAGAGCAACATGTGGTGAACATGACGTACTCCCTTCACCATAACAATTAAGATCCATCTGTCTGTGCTTTTCTTCGTCACACAGCTACAGAAACTGAGACGATTTGAAAGGAAATCTACAACTCTAATTTGGCCTCGGCTGTGAATTACTATATTGTACGAATTTATTAATTAAAGCTATCAGACTATTAGAGCCAGACTACTACTAAATTACAACCAATAGAGACCTAGTGGAAGACGATTTCAAGTTTATTCTAGTGGCAGCAAGTTTTCATATGAAAGTCATTCAATTTTGTAGAAGTGTTTGTTTTCGTTTAGTTACCTCATTATGCTCATTAATTCCATAAAAATTCGGTCATTATCAGTATGTTAACGGCACGCGAGCAATTACAAGTCCAGCTGGCAATTAAAATTCCACAACTACCAATCAGAATTCAGAAAAAAGATCAAAATCGTTTAATTAAGTCACTAAAACACAGCCGAGGCCAAGGTGTTTCCAGTCGACCATGAGGCATGAACAAAATGTACTATTGTGCCGGCACCGTAAAAGACACAACTAACAGGTTAAACTCTTGAAAAATTCCACCAGATGTAATTATTACATCAGACTCTCTAATTAGCAAGCATATGAATTTAAAACGTAACAGTTAATTGTGCATTAAAGAAAACGAAAAATCACTAAAAATATTAACGTAAAATGATTACAATATGCTTAAACTTAGTAACATTTATTCGACAGAAGTGGTACTGAGCGCTAAAAACTTTTGTAGTATTTCTCACAAATTTGCACATTTATTTGAATGTACACATGGTGAAAGGGCAAGCTAAAAGTGAGAAATATTTAACTGCCATTTCAACAAATGTACCATACATTCATTCATTATAGGAATATATATGTTAATTATTTTTTGAGTAACGTATGAAGTTGGAACAGTTTTGAAGGTAAGTTGGTAGCAAAAACGAAAGGTTTTTACGAGTCTTGTCGTCTCTTGCGTCAACCAATATATCTTGTGTCAATAAGATTTTCCGAAACGCAAGCTTTGTGACCAATGAGACTGAGATTTTTAATTTTTATGATTTTGGCTTGGATTTGTTTGTGTTCCGCGATATTCAAAGGGTCGGATATTCCTTATGAATTGCACAGCGGGATTAATATATGGATTGATTTGGTGTGTGTGTACGTGTGTAAGGGGAGGGAGAGAGGGAGAGAGAGAGAAAGGGAGAGATAGAAAGAGAGGGAGGCGACTGAGTGTGTGTATGTGTGTGTACTATGTCTTAATATTCTTTCCTGGCCATGTGACCACATCAGAAAAAAATAAATGACGATTACAAAAATAAGTGCGTCTGAAACACAAAATCATTTAAACAATGTCGTATAACGAAACATGAGTATAAAAATTTGAATGTAATAAAGTTGAATCCCTTTCAGGGGCTATCCATTTCTTGTATTTAATCTTCCTTCTCACAGTCTTGTAGGTCAATTATTAATTCTGGTACTTAGGAAAACTTTTAGTTTCTTTATTCCAATAACCCAAAATTATTTTTCTCGGTTTGAGCATCATCAGGTGACAACAGATTCCACTTCTTGGATGTCACCAAACAATAATCTTTTTTTCAAAGTTGAACATAACAGAGTTGAAAATAAGAGTTTTTTTTCATATTGAACATAACACGTGAATACAGAGGCACCATTGCACTCGTTTCGTTAATTACTATAATGATATTTAACTTTGTATCACAGCTAACACTTGTACTTCAAACATACAAACTGTACTGTACATAAAAAAGGGTTAATGAGTAACGAATAAATTGTCAAGGATTGTGATGAATAATGTAAACATGTGAAATTGAAAAGTTTTAAACTGTAAAATGAAAATATACAATGTAAACTGAACTTGTATCTACGTAATAGCTTGTTCGGTCAGTCACTCATAAACATGTTGTTTAGGCGACTTTAAAATAAAATTTATTTTTTTAAAAAATATAAAAATTATGAATTTTTGAAACTGAAGAGAAGAATTGAGTACACTACACCCTTGCTAATCCGACCATTCCTTGAACATACGGGTGCCGAATTAGCGGAGGTGCCGGACTTTTGAGCGGGCTTGAAATTAGTTTAAACACATACGAGTATACAATGTATTACATCGGAAAATATTGCACATTCATTTTCACAGAAAATTCGTTGCTCATCCAATATCGTACTCATCATCAATGGCTTTTTGCGAAGAACTTTGGTTGAAGTCGTCTAAACTTTCGAGTTTCGGCTTGAGGTCTAACGCAACGTGTTTCCTTTTAAAAGCCATAGTACGGAACTGTAATGTAAGAATGTCACTATTTTCAATGTGCACAGTGTTGTTCGACATTTTTAATGAAGGACACATTTTTGCGCAAGATAATTCCTTGTTTTGCGTGCCATTTTAGCTTGCGCGACTGGAGGCCGGATTGAACCGGATTACTGAGGGCCGTCTTAGCGAGAATTGAGTGCATCATAAACAAATTTTAAGGTATTTCTGCCGTGAAACAACGAGAAGCACGAAAGGATTCGCCTATATTAGCGCATCGAATTGAGTGCTCGCCGCCGCTCAGTGCCTCCACCAGCCGCTTCACGGCTCGCGCAAGGCGATACGAACTCCAGCCATCACTATATTCACAGCATCTCGCCTGTTCCCAGCAGGGGCGACCTTCAGCGGCAGGAAGCAATAAAAACAAGCTCCAGGCCACGGCCTAACTGGAGCCCCAAATTTCTCATCACTTTATCAAGATATATAAAATGTATTCTCTTTAATCCAAAGTTAACGTTATAAGTTATTTCTGATGTACGGAGAAATGATTTCGGTTTATGAATTGGTGGAGGAGGGAATGTTTTGTTTGAAATGATGGGTCCCATTGATCAACTGCCCCAGGCCCCGGGTTTTCTCTAGGAGCCTCTGGATCTCACCCATGCAGGGTTAAATGCTTCTTCAGATCGTCGTCGTATGGATTTGTGAGTGAAACGCGTTCTTTATGTGTGAATCGTATTTCTTCTTCCAGAATGGGTCTGTGTTTTAGTTGTTTTTATTTGTAAAGGAAATTCAAGGTATTGTTGTTTAGCAGAAACAAAAGCTATTTAGTTTACTGAAGATAACATTTTTATTGACTAATAATCTTTGCTTTTGATTGTGAAGCCAATTGTTCTGAGAATTGTTTTGCTAACTTTCACAAAAAATGTGAGCTACGTGAATATTCAGCGGAAGGGATTTGTCTGCTTTAAAAAACAACAACAGAATAATCAAATATTAAACCAAGGGAAGAGGAAAATGTAGCTTGTATTAGTTGACAAAGAAGTTTTGAAATCCGTATGAGAGAACGACGAACTATAATTTAAAAAAATTGCCCCTACAACAGGGCGAACCGAGTCTGTATATATTTTGTAGTGTGCGTAGGATATTTAGGAGTATATTCACATGTTTGATTTAGACATTCATTAACGACGGTTACATTCATGAACGACAAGTTACAACGGTAACTTGTAAGCTTTCAAACGTAACGCACTATTTCAAAGACAAATGATATAAATTTGCCCATTTATAAATATAAATAACTTACAATAGAGATTTATATGCGTAACATGCTCGCATGTATGAGTAGCATTGTCTAGCATTCCGTGATTAGTTTTGCTTCACCTGCATTTCAGAGTTTGATAACATCTAAGGTCGGGCAGAGCCGTCGCGAAGGTTCCGATGCGTCGGAGAGGTTCCCAGCACTGATAAGCTGATGCATCACCGCAAGAAAATGAGCGTAACTCTAGCTCTAGTCACGTGGGCGTCGTATCTTCCGATCGTGTGACACTCGGTCTGCTTTTTATGTGGCGAGAGGCCAGCGGCTCCACTCGTGCGAGGCGGTGGCGATGTGTGCGCTGTAATGGCAGCGACTGCTAAGACAACTTCAGGCCCTTCAGGCCTGTTTTTTTGCATGTAAGGGACGCACTTTCTTGCAGAACATAACCATAATTATTGAAAACCAAATATACCGAATGAATTTTAAAATAAATACTTCAATAGTGAACGGCATTCGCCCTTGTGCCCAATATGACAAATAACGGACTTGTTTGGTTAAAAACTTCAAACGCGTCAGATATTTGCTGTATTTCAACTTAACAACTAGAATCATTGTTTCAGCTTTTGTTTCACGAGTAGAGATGGGAGATTTTAACAACTGCTAAAAGTGCGAAATATTACCAAATACTGAAAAAATTGATAATTATATGTTTGGTGGTCACTGTAGTATATTTTTGAAGGTTTTCAATCAACGATAAAATTCAAAATCGATCCTAAAATGCGAAATGACGTACACAGTGTGAAATGGTCGTGAATCTGCGAAACAATGACTAAATTACATTTTATGGTTTCTTTCGTGTTCACTCTCTAAGAATGCGGCATCAACAACAACGATATTTGAATTTTTTTTTAGAGTGGCAGTGTTATTAATTTATATTTATGACCTAGCTGATAAAACAAAGTAAAAAAAGAACTATTTTAACCTATGACGTGAGCACTCAGGATCATCTCAATTCTCAAGGAGTCTAAGCCTCCTCAATACACTGTACGGAGAAGGTTCGGGAAGAAATCCGAAGCCCTAAGCATACGGCGCACGCGTCACTTCTTGCGCTTTTTACACTTCTATGTTTGTTGAAGTTAAAAAAAGAGGGAAATGTTAATTTAGTTTCCTTATTTCCTGATTTTAACGGACAAATCTAAAAAGCATCAAAGTATACATTTTTTAATCTCAAAGAATGCTCCGTTAATAATAATTTTGTCCATAAATGCAAAAAAAAAGTGCTAAATCTAAATTTTTATAATGCTATAAAATTATATAGCCTTGCTTTCAAAAGGCGATTTTTTAAACAGGTAAAGTGATAACTTCTTCCATGCCTATTCATGAGTGTGTAGGGTCCCGATCGCCCAGCGCCTGCCGTAAAAGCGTTCTGACTTACGGTTCGTCTCCGCCGTAGAGAGCTGACCCGCCGCTCGACGCGGAGGTAGCTACCGGGGGCGGGGGCGGGGCGCTTCCGCGTGGCCGCACGTCCTGCCCCCGCTCGGGGGAGGGGCACTTCCGGTGCAACGGCACCGCGCCTTCGCCGCGCGGAAGCCTCGACCGCCCTCGTAGGTCGCCCCGAAAGAGGAGCGGCTAATGGCGTCGCCACGCTCGCAAGCTTCTTTTTTTTCAGGTCACAAATGAAGGGTTTGCAGGTCACACGGAAAGGATTTCCTTCATATTGCTGACGATCAGGTATTTATTCGACCCTCATCTGGGCCACATTTATACAATTGGTAAGTTATTGGCAATGCCGTATAGATTACCGACATTGCTAATAACTTCGATAAGATACCCTTTGGCAAAAACTAGCAAACATTCTTTGGCTCTTGCCTATGTCATCTTTTGTTATACTGTTTCGACTTCAATTCGTCACATCAGCTTGGGAAGTGTTGAGACATGACTGACCGCATACCCAAGGACAGTAATGGAGAGATTCTGGAAACCTTAGAATCAAACTTTGTTCTACTCGAAGCATACGCCTTTGCCATTTGGCTCACGCCTTTTGGCCTTTGACTGCAACATATTTTGAAGCGCAGACTTCATTCAATATGTTCCAAGGCTTCTTCGCCTTGTTGAAGAGAACCGAATTGTTTGAAAACGGTTAGCAAAACTGGGTTTTTTATTTTATCCCATTTTGCAGTGACCGCCGATTTGGGTTCAAAATTCATCTCAAGACCTTGGCAACCCCACTAAAACTCAAACTTTCTGAGTGGTATTTGAGCACCATTGGTCAAGATATTTGAATAAGGTACTCTTTGGCAAACACTATGTCATCTTTTGCTATACTGTTTCGACTTCAATTCGTCTCATCAGCTTGGGAGGTGTTGAGATCAGCAACGTGGTTGACCGCATACCCAAGGTCAGTAATGGGGAGATTGTGGAAACTTAGGATCAATGTCGTATAGAACTAGAAATAAAACGGCTTACCGTTAAAAACGTATGAAGTGGCACAAATGAATCTGTGACGACTTGTGACCAAAGGTTGGCGGTTCACAGAGTTATAGCAATGAGTTGAAACCGTTCTAGTCGTCACAACCCATAAAATCCCGTTCTATGAGGCGTTGATGGCCGTGTGGTGCTGTGCTTTATTGGTGGAGACATGAATTCAGAGAAGCGACCTGTTTCGCCATTCCCATGTCATTCTTACGCGACCTTATTGTTGTTACAGCGACCTGTTTCGCCATTGCATGTTATTCAAACTATCAAACACTGTACGATTAGAACTGCAATTTTTCATGTTTGGTATCGTAATATTTTAAATTTGTAAATGTTGCCCCCCTATTATTGTCTGGGTTCAGTGAAGTCTGACTTTCTAGCCCAGGAACGCCACTGCCTTTTACATTTCCTTTAAAATATTTAAGGACAACAATATACGAATTCAAATCGTCATTCGTAAATGGAATTAACACTTATATAATTCATAATGCTCAATGAAATACACTTCAAATAATAGGAATAAAACATCTTCAATACATTTCTGAATGGACGTTTTGGGATCTGATACCGAAAAAATGTTGGTGTTGGTGTTGGTATTATTATTATTATTATTATTATTATTATTATTATTATTATTTTATAATATCTGCCCGCCTGCCCGTCCGGCAATCCGTCCTCAGTCCCTAGGTTTGCCCGCCTCGCCGTCCGTCTGGTCGTCTGTATGTCCATACGTTCCAGGCGTCTGTCTTCAGTTTGTGCTCCACAATTAGTTTTCGCGTAATTTTGGGTGAAAGGTAATTTTAAAAGCAATGCGGCTTTTAAAGTGCTTTGTAGCATTGAATCTATGTACCTAAATGACATTGACACTATTCATTTCCTTAGAAACAATGCGAACTACGTTAATTGAGCAATAAAATCTATTAACATTGCACGCAGTAATGAATAGTTTTCTCAAAATTAACTTTACACTTATCAGTTAATTCAATGGTTTAGTTTACTTTCATACTTTAATGTAATATTGATGCTGAGAATAGCTGTATTAAAAAACATACTTTTTTCACATTTTTTCAATTTTTCATTTTCTTGACAGTGGACTTAAAACATGACTTTAAGAATATCACAGAAGAGGTACTCAAAACGGGAAAATAGCGGTACGTTTTGGTGTACTTTTGATATTTGGTTTCCATATTTTTTTTGGATCGCTGGACACGAATATCAGGTTTGCCAGCAAAAAGTCAGCTCGTATTCACGTTTTTTAAGCAAAAAAGTGTAAATTTACGCATTTTTTCGTCTTTTTTAAAATAACTCAAAATTCCTTTTTTTCGTAATAATTGGTCCTATATGAAATAAAAGAAAGTAAAATTGCCTACATTCAATATCATTAAACGTTTTTCTCCAATTAATCCGTGAGAGCCCCGCGAAATTTTCTGATATAAGCGAAAAAAACGTGAATTATCCAAACTTTATCTTACAACTTAAAAACTATCTGTTTTCCGAACTAATATGTTTCATGTACAAAGTTTTCTTCTAGAATCAATGGTATTGCTGTTAGTGTGTAACATATGTCTGGATGATACAGCACCAGTTAAACTACCTCACTCACTATCTCCTACAAGTAATTTACATCCAATAAAGTTTAATTGTGTACAAATAAAGACGGCGCCTTGTGAATCGGTTTACATTTTAATTGTTAAAAGGAAATAGGTAATTAATAACATGAAAAAGAAATTAATATTTTGGAAAACGATGAACTGTACCTTCACCGACTCTTATGTTCCGAAGGCTCTAGTTTTCATAGACATCTGCCACATACAAAATAATAGCATTAGGTCTCCCGACCCGGTCTGGTCTCCTGACACGGATGGTAGTGTAAAGAATTTGGTGTAAGTGTATGTACTTTAAGAGAGAATAGAGGATGATGATGAGAAAGGAAAGAAAGCGCGGTCTGTGGTGCTTTTGTACCGGATCGCTCCGGAATGCGCCTGATGTTGAGCGAAGAAACCACGAAAAACTACCGATAAGAGCACCCGGCCGCTAGAATTCTCCTTCAGACAGCGACAGACTTTGACCTAGCTAGTGCCGAAAATTCGACACCGTTGGCATTCAATCCCTAGGACATCCAAGTCAAAGTTGCTGCATTGTGGTTGTTGTCCTGACTCAACGCAGTTGGAAGATGCAGAGAATAAGCGAATTTAAATGAATGAAATATTTCTCACTGAAAAAGTTCATATTTTCCGCTTTTCAATATCTTATCATCAAGAACTTAAGTTCTTTCCGATAATGGCGCTTAAAAAAGTGAACGGAGCCGTCCATAAATTACATAACGCAAATCTGGAGTATTTTCAAGATTCCCTCTTCCCCTGTAAGGCACCCGTAATGCGGCTTTGAACCTTCCCCCCTAAATAATTACGTAACGCTTGTGACAACACTTCCCTCCCACTTGTAAATGCAAGAAGTGAAAAAAAATTATAACACAGTGAAAACCATTTGTATTGATTGTACTTGAGTTGTATATTAAAATTTATGATAATTAAAGTCTGAATTAGATGATGCTGATTACTTCTAACAATAAGACTGGGGGCAAGTTACGAGTGAAGGACGGACGCATAGACGAGAAAGTGTTTGATCAGATGCCGTGCACACGCCGTCGTGGATGACGCATGGGCCAGTCTACTGAGCCAATGTAAATGGATTTCAGAATGAACTACGTATTAGTTTTGAATATTTTTTGCGTAATCTTACAGATTCATTAAAAAATTGATTAAAAATATTTCTTTTTATTGTGACAATTTACCTCTAATAACTTTATTTATGTTTTTAAAACAAATTAATTAGTTAATATTATTGTAGTGTCTCAAAAAAGGAATTATTTCAACGAATGTTGAAAAAAATAAATGTAAAAAAAATCAATGTTTTGTAACAATAAACGAATAACCCCCTACTCCTATGTAATGCAGCGTAACGCTGTCTAAAATCCCCTCGCCCCTCTAATACGTTACGTGATTTATGGACGACCCCTATACATTATAAATATCTCATACATCCTTTGGATGGGCGAAGTTTCATTCTAATCGCCCTGATCAACGGAACGTTATATATTTATCGCTGCATAATAATTTGTGCCAAGATATATATTCTTAGTGTACTAAGCGAAGTGTCACAAGCTTACTTACATCGACTTCTAGAAATTCAATGTCAAAGCAGTAGCTGGTTTAAAGACCGGAAGTCTCACAACCGTTATGCATATCTCCCCTTCCAAAAGAGGCCACAGAACAGTGTAATGATGCCAACAGCATATTCGCGGCACGTAGGACGCAAGAAAGAGAATACAGTAGTACGACCTATAACTTCCGCCGGTAATACCAACGAGCCAGAAACGAAATGTATAATAAACAATTTACTATTTTATGAGTGATGACATACTTTTTTTTTTATAAATACAATCCCTCTTAATATACTCGCAGTATTCAGTGATATACAAATAACAATTTATGTTACTAATTTCGAATATGAACTAAATTGTCGGAAAACCATGCATCAAGGTAAAAGTGATTCAGAAGAGCTATTTACCACCTGAGTCGCAGCGTAGCGAAGCCGCGAGAAGTAAAAAGGCGAGTCTGAAAACATAACTTTTTGGCCGAAGTGCATTTTAATTTCTCTTTGAACGCTCACGTCTAATTGATAGTTTTTAAATGCTATCGAAAAATTTGAGTAATTTCATTCCTTGAACTCTTTTAGAGATTATTTTCGAAAATGACATTCCTGCTGTCAAAAATGGCTTTGTTATATTACGCACACGCTTTCTTGAGCCCCGCAGACTCACTCCCATACATTTGGTAACTTTACTTGAATTAAGCATAATTGATAGCAATGAGCGTTGTTGACAAAATCTGTATAATCAGAAAGATTTGCTCCAGAATAATAAAAAGTATTTTGCATCAAAAAAAGAAGTTACGGATTTGATATAATAGTCCTATCGTCGAAATAAACGACCCTCCCATTCCTCTCGTATTTAGCGAAATCTATCCGTAGTGACACAACAGCTCCTTACAAGGCCAAGGTCTACCAGCGGCGTCCCAGCCTTGCGCCCGTGGGTTAAGGGGTACGTGCGTTTAGCACATACACATCCCTACGCCGTGTCCTGGCCAACTCAACCTGGAAAGTGAGCTTTCTCGTCGCCACACAGCAACAGATACTGGGCCTTCGCAAAGAAAACCCATAAGATAGCCTGCTCCGACCGGGAAACGAACCCGGGATCGCGCCATGGAAAACGAGACCGCTGACCAGTAAGCTAACCGTGGGGCCCTTGCGAAATCAGGGCTCAAGGAAACGTAGGTGAATAATAGCAGGATTGTCAAACTCGCGCGATATGAATGGCGGAGCAAATGGATACGAATATTCCGGAGGATATTTTAAAGACCTCTCAAGCAAGCAAAAGTTTGTAGGCTGAAAAATCTACATTATTATTTGAGAAAGAGCATTTTTGCAATGGATGAAAAACAATAACGTTAACGAAAATGCATTGGCGTATCTGTTTGAGAAGATACATTTTTACTTTCTCGCTTTCGCTACCGCGATAGAAACTTACGTAACGCTATGCGAAGAAACGGCGAATTTTCTGCAGAAAAAACTCGTATTACAGGACCCTGGTTATGAAAAAGGGGATTAATTCAGATGGTCCGTCCATCTGTGAACAACGCTAACGCTAAATCGTTCAGTCGATTTTGTTAAAATTTTATTTTCCACGATCGCTCTGTCCGATGACGGGGCCCTTTGAATTTGAAACCGATATTTAATTTTGGAGGGTACTTTACATAAAGTTCCTAGGATATTTTAAATTTTTTTTAAAAATGTTCCATCGATTTTGATTAAATTTTTTTGTTTGATAGTCTGAAGAACGTTTAAAAAAAGGTGCAGATCTCATGTTGGTTAAAAACCCCGATTTTTCGAAAATGGAAAACAAATCAATTTTTTTCGGCGTCTTCCTACAACTACAATTATGAAGATGCATGTTGGCTAGGCTATCCGGGACGAGCCGCGTCAATATCATTGTGGCTAATTGACGCGGCTCGTCCCGGATAGCCTAGCCAACATAAACTCCGGCCGCGGAAGTCTACGCAACCCTATGAAGATGCATTTTTTTAAATGAAATTTGTTCATCAAAAAATCTATTGCTTGAAACTATTTAATTTTCGCACCAAATGTTAATCGATTTCAAATAAGTTTTACAAAAAATGATGACTGAGTTGTGTTAATTTGGAGTGAAATTGTGGTGTACGTTAATAGTAATACATAACCATTACTGAAGGCGAGAAAGTACGTGCTTATTTAGCACCACTAGTTTATTTATTTATTTTTTTACGAATCATGTAGAGAGGAATAGATGGAGAGATGATCTGCGGTCCACATCTAGTGAATCCCTGTGAAGAAGCGTGAAGGAAAACAGGTGTACAACATGCATAAAAAAAAGTAAGAAGAATTCATATTGGCAGTGTATCGACGATATAATGCGATATTTTGTGGGTCACAAACACTCAAGGCTTCGTCATTGTTAGGGAGAGGAATTTTATGCCCTAATAACTCTGAAAATATGCTTTTAAAAATATACATTTATGACCTAACAATTCTGAAATATGCACTAAAATACGTAATTAAAATTAACAATATTTTATATACTGCATTAACCTTTCTTGATAAAAATGAGGAGAAGCGTGATTGAAATGAAGACTTATTTTTGTGCAAACAGAATATCATTTATCTTACTTCGCGGAAGCGATAATTAAAGTAAATATTCATCTTAGTGAAATACATTGCATGTCTTGTGGCATTTCTTACGCCTGGTTTAAAAAAATATGAAGAAATTTCCTACATTTTACACAAATATTTTATCATCTATAGAAAAGAAAACTACGCAAACATTGACAAGCTCTTTGTAATCCATGAACACTCAAAAAGAAATAGATCGTATGGAAAACTGAAACGTTTTATAGATAAGAATCTGTGTAACAAAATATTCAAAATATGCCCCTGTAATTACACGAATATACACTAACCGGAAAAATCGGCCAAATATGGACTAATATATTAATCTACAAAGCATCCAATTCTAACCAAATGTCAAGAAATTTCCCTTAGCTATGTCCTGAAGCATCGGACAAAAATATGCAAAATAATAAAATCCGCTCCCTAGTTTATTGTGAACCAAAAAAGAACGTAAAGACGAGACAATACTGTTTTCGACAGATTAAACGTACTTGATGATGAAGGTGACATTTCATTTCTTTGTCTGCATTTTTTCTCGAATATTTTTATGGTACTAACGTTTTTACTCTCTCGTATATGCACTGCAAATATACTGAGTAATACACATAGTATAGAGAAGGTTATGCAATACTGCGAAAAATCGACTTCAAAATTTCAACGGAAATTCATGTTCTGGGTTCCCCAATATCAAAAGGGTGTTGATTTTTTCACAACGTCCCTCCATGTGTGAACATCACAAGCACCTGAACTGGCTCAAAACCCTGCGATTTTGAAAAAAATCTTCAGGGCAGAAAGATCAATATCAAGAGTCATAAAATGGGCAACCCTGCATACAACGGAAATATCCCTCAACTGGAATTCTTGTGTGGGACACACAAATATCACACAAAGAATCGATCGGGACGATCGATTCCAGCTTAGACAGTTTTTACTGCATTTACGTTACTGCATTTTTAATACATAGAATTTGCGAGTACAAGTGCTGCAAATTATTTCTTAAGAAGTTTCTCGACAACTCAAACCTTTCTTTTTTGTTGTGAAAATGGATTCAAATTCATGGAATTTCAGAAACGCTCAAACGACATTTTTAATGACAATTTGCGTATAAAACAGATTTCACTCTTCTCTGATATTCGTAAAGTCGTGTTTCAACTATTCACAATTCAACTATTAGGTGAGCAAAAACTTAAAAATATGTGAATAAAAATTTATTCTAGGTAGCATCTCGGAAAATGGCGGAGAAAATCAGATAAGGCAGCACAGACTACACAGATTAGGATGAAACAAACTAGCATGTGAATGTCTGTGACATTATGTACTACCATTTGACTATAATTCTCCTAGGTTGCGTTGGTTCTTGGAATTGTCGAATGATATAAAAAGTTGCTCTTCCATAACGCAACAAGTGAATAGCAAATAGTCCTTGAGCAGACGGACTCTTCCTTGTGTGTATGTCGTAAGTAGTGACGTACTGTTTTATAAGAATTCAGTCGCGCAGTAGTGGAATAACCATAGCCGGAGATTGCACGGTTTTCTTTCAATTTCAGTTCACATTGCGAATAAAAAGAAAAGTAAATATTTCAACAATTATAATTTAAAAATAGTTTTTACAATATAACCAACATTGGCATTTTTCTGTCTGGCTGCCAATTTTCGTTTGCTCTACAGTGAATCCAGAAAGCGATTAAGGAATGGGCGATTAACGATGTAGCGGAAAAATAGATTAACGTTGACTATAATAAATTGTACAGTAGTTCGCGCAACAGAACATGGAAATTGACATATTTCTAGGTTGTCCTTGGATCCGCCCGTCCTTACACACCTGGGCTACATTTCATTGCGAGCCCCATAATTGCGGCCCTGAACGAATTCGTCGGTCGCTATGACGTTTGCAATGAAAAATAACTTTTTGCTCTTTTGTCCCAATAGTAAACTTCGGACACCTCACGTTCTCCTCTGATGCGTCGCTATTTGGACCGCCATGTCAGTGCACCGAAACCATACCCGGCCGCAGCTCAGCACGAAGTCGTAGGAGCAGCTCGCGGTTTTCGCTCCAGTTACCGTTGGTTTCCTGCCAGTGACAAACCCAGGCGCCTTGAAATTACACACACTGCGCTAAGCTTTCTTAGAAACACTGCGAGGAAGAGAAAGACTAAATAGTTGAGCTATAACAGCACGTATTGCTTGTATTAATTCTAAATGAACAAGTTTTGAAAATCCTGTGAGTTCACCGTAAGTCAGATATGCAAAATTTTTTAAGCGTTCCTTGTCCTATTCGTGAAAAAAAATTGGAGAAAAATTTGGAGCTGTTTTTGAGAAAATATTTTATTACATTAATTTCAAGCGAAAGTTACGCGAAAACTACTATATTTTTCAAACAAATATGCATGGCCTTTTTTAAACAGTTAATCTTTTGGTACAGATTTTAATGCAAAATTCTCTATCTTCTATTTTGTAATTTTGAAAAGGTAACTTTTTGCAATTTTCGGAAAAAAGCGGGAAGGTTACCAAAAATGAGACTTCCACCATTTCCTACCGTCTTTTGATACATACGAGAATAAAATTTAAAGAAAACCTTTGGAGCGGATTTTGAAAAAAAAATTAAAATTGCATTTTCTTCACGCAAAATTACGCGAAAACTACTCATATTTGCGAAAAATTGAATATCACCTTATTTCAAAATCTGTCTTTTAAAAGGTTTTATTACGGAAATATATCAGCCTTTAATATTAAAGTTGTAGGAAAACGCCGAAAAATTGTGAACTTCTGCAATTAAAAAAAAATCAGTTTTCCTGCACCATTCACTAAAGCGTCTTTTCGCTATCCGAGGACTAAGTTTGAAGTTATTTTTGAGAAAATGTTCAAAATGTTGTTAAGGCTTCATGTAAAGTACCCTCACAAATCAAAATATCCGCCTCAAACTCAGGGGACGTGGAGTTCCTTTAATAGGAGGATATCAATTTTGAAAGAAAAAAAAAAAGAAATCGTTTGAACAGTTTAAGCCCTAGCTTTGATTACAGACGGACAGGCAGGCTGACAGACAGACGTTTAGCCGTCAATCGATTTTTGGTATCAAAAACCCACAAAACACGGATGCACAACGTGTTAAGAGGAATATTGGAGCAAGATGTATCCTCTTTTTCATTACGAGTACCAGTACCCGGAAATAAGAGTTTTTCTGTCGAACAATCGCCGCTTTCCGGCGATCTATTACAATTTCTCTTCTTACGAAATAAGGGAAAGAAACTAACAACCGTAGATCCGTAAAGTAATGTAAATGATCATCCATCATTTTATGATTGCCCGATAAAAGCAAAGCCAAGGGACATAATACAAGAATAACGAAGTTCTTGCTTATTGTGATGTCTTCGACGCAATAGAGTTTTAAAAGTATTTTCATATTTATTAATTTGTTTGTTTGCCACTTTCTCGCACTTACGTCGTAAGACAAGAAAGTTATGTAATCTTGCGACGGAAAATTTGGCGAATTTTCGGTAGGAAAACTCTTATTGCCGGGCTCTGCTAACCAAAAAGTTAGTAAATCCTGTAGATATATTATACACTATATATAGTGAATTACTTCCTCTATCACGAGGTCGAAAATTCGATTGGCGGCAAAAGGTCTATCTCCCCGTCTGTCTGTGGTCAAAGTTAGAGTCTAAAACGTTCAACATTTTTTGAGGGGGGGGTGCGGGTGAAGGGTCACCCCCGCGTCTTACGACCCTTCGCCCGCACCTCACCCCTCTTCCCGCCCCCACCCGCTGCCGGCCGGCTGTGTTCTTAAACAAGACACACTCTCAAAAATTTGCAGAACTTCGTTTTCGGCCCGGAAGCTGCAAGGTATGTATGACCCAGTTTGCTTACGCATCTTGCATGCAATGCCTACATCCTGTAAATGATATTTGTATTAACTGATACCTAATAGTTTATAATTGATGTAATAATATAATGTTTTTCGAATTTTAGCTCTGAGGATGATCGCTACGATCGAAATGATCATAAGCCTAGTAAACTTATTGATACCAGACAACATCCTTTATCATAATAATATTTGGTATTACTATATTTCCCGACAACACATAGTTGGGAAGACACAACCAACTGGTCAAGATAGTTCATCGACAACTGGCTATCAATCATGGACGTTTGAATAGTGCAGCTTCATCTTACAATCAGCACCTATACTGGAAGCAGGGAATGCTATTATGTGTTAATAGGGACAGACATAATAACAGATAAAACAGAGGCGTTCAAAAGACCAAGCGTAGTCATAGTTCACAAAAACATGAAAGAAGTTATGCTTCTTGATATTGCAACGCCCTTTCACAATCTTAAAAAACAGAGAAAAAGAAAATTACTTAATACAAAGAGCCTGCTCTGGAAAGAAAACAACTTTTGAGACAGCAGTGTGACAACATACCCATTTGTTATTTTTTCTGAAAGTGTAGTGACGAAAATGTTTAGAAAAGAGAAAGATAGAAAAAATTGAAGTACCTCAACGAATACTGAAATCCGCTGTTTCCTTTTCCGTAAATATTGTTTATGTCCGTTTATTTTCTACTTCAATACAGAATGAGAATAACCGATACAAACTTCTAGGGCATGCAGAGATATCGAAAATAATAACTTTTTGCCAATAAATATGTAGTGAGATGATTCATAAAACGAAGTTACACGTATGACATTTGCCTCTGACAGTTAGGTAACTCGCCATTCGTATGTGTTCGACAGGTCACGTTCTAATGCAAAGAGATATTTGTGAATCTTCTGAATATCGGTGCATGATGAGTCTAACAATGGGGGCGGGTACATTTTATCGTAATTATTTGACATTTCCGACCACAGGTTCATCGGAAAAAGTGGTTTTAAATCCCTCTACATCCCCTATACGTTTGCTACATGTATTCCGAGACACGTGTACATGTTTTGGTATCAACAATTTTGATCGACCAGAATTTCGAGGAAACCTTTTTCAGAAACCTAATACATTTCCGTGTTCTGAAATTCTACCCAAAATGGTTTGTTTTGTTTTCTTCTTCTCCTCCTCCTTCTTCTTCTTCTTATTTCAATTAACATAGTATGTTCTTTAGCTCGACCACTGTGAAGTAGCCTCTAAAATACTTTAAATGAAAGTAAAATCTCAGTTCTTCAAGATAGTAAGAATAAAATGCGCCCTTACCGACCCAATTTTTTAATGAAATAAGTTTAAACTAGTTCAGGCTCTAATGAAAAACGTTTCGCGGATATTGCGGATTAATGCTACTTTTGCAAGCTAGCGGTGTTCTCAGGCGTGGGCCCTGTTTTTATTTATTATCCCCCACGCTGTGGGATAAAGGAGACATGTGACGAACGTGGTGCATTCCCTTCACCGTAAATAGCATACTTGGCCAGCTTGAGCTTTCTCTTTCGTCATGCGGCTAAAGAAACTGAGACGATTTGTATTGGAAAGCTATAACCTCATTTTTGCCCCGGACGGAAATCGAATCGGGGACCGCCTCACAGATAACTAAGATAATTATAACTTTAATAATCAGAATTCTGGGCGAACGATCCCCAACTCGTTCGAGATTCTTCGTCCACAGGGTTGAGACACCTAAACGGCAGTGATTTATATTCCAAGATCGCGACGACATCATTGAAAAGACCACTCGAACAACAGTTGTCATTGTTAGTAAAGAAGTGAATATCCAAATCCTGGGATGGAATATCACACGGAAGGATCCGGTTCTCTTTGGCAGCGGACGCCCCATTTTTCCAATTCCACATCTGGTAGGAGATGTTCAATGAGGTAGGAAACCTAGTAAATTTCTGAACAATTAACTCCAACACATATGTTTCCACAACGCCTAAGCACTGTGCAAAACCGGCAGTATCAGTTGGTCGTCTTCAAAAAAGATCCGAAAGAGAAAAGGCATTGTAACAGATATTTATACAATTCTACATAGGAAACAATTTAAAAAAACACATACAATCATCACGTGCTCACGGAGGTGAGGCGGCGTGATACCCTCATACTTTCGAAAGGAACTCAGAAGCCCTGCATACTATAATTTATTATTTATGTAAATATGTTCAATCCCTTATTACCCTTCCTTTATAACCTGACAATTTGAGGAAATGATACTCGACATTTAAGGATGAGGCTCTCCAAACCATCCATGAGCAGCAACCCTTAAATAACTTGACATAAAATCAATCGTATTTATTAATTTATCATGAAAGTTATAAATTCATTCTCCTTGAATGTTTTATTTATTTACTAGTAAATGTCATATGTAAATAAAAATGTTTAATCGAAAAGGAGGATCAAGAGGGGCCTAGAAATGTACTAGTCAGGTCCCTCTCGTTTTATGCTCAGCAAATCCACATAAAATTATTTAAATAAATGTTATTGTCACTTACTAAATGTTATTGTAAGTGTTCAAATTAAAGTTATGAGGTAGTTTCAATGCATACTCGTCACTGAGGTAATGTAAATTTTAAAATGAAGCAACTTATTTTCTTTTTTGTTACATTACTGCTTTCAGTGGCATCAGTTTGTGTTTTAAGACAGTAAATTTGGGGTAACTCGATTTTTTAGTTTTAAGTCATTTAAAAGAAATTCAAGAATTTAGGAATTACTTGGAAAAGGCAAAAATCTATTTACATACTCGAAACAGAAGCAATAGTTTAAAAAATAACTATTTTCAAGAATTTTCACATAAAACGCTTCAATGACAAATCAAAGACCGTTCCATTTATTAAATAGAGTACTGGCTGGTATCACACTTTTTTAAACAACTAATTGTATTTCGATGTAGTTTTTTTAGTTGATGAGACCTATGCTGAAAGTCTTATGCTGATAAAGCACTTATATTTGTAATGAATTTAAACACATCGGTCGCATTACTTTGTAAATACTTATAAATATATAATTAGGTAGATATTGTTGCGAAATAATTATGTAAACGTGCAGTAAAGTACTAACTCATAAGCTCAAAATCTACCGTAACGAAGAAATAAGGAAATACCGGTCCTAATGAGAGTTTCGCGTATCCGACAATTTAAAAATCGCGGGTCGGGCTCAAAACATTGTCGATTTAAAAGTTGGCAGTCCTGCCAAATACCCATCAAAACCCCAGAATGCATATAGTTCGACCCTCCACGCGACGTGATCGGCGAGCAGGCCGTGCTCACCCACGATGCACGGTGTTGCTTGAGGGGACTCACCCGAGAGTCCCGCGCCGGCTGCCCGCCGGGGCCGCGGCAGAGGCGGGGGCGGGGCAGCAGCAGGAGCAGGAGGGCGCGGCGCACCGCCGCCACTCGCCGCCCGCGCGCGCCCGCCCGCATCCCCTCGCCCTCGTCCTTCCGCGCGGGCGATCGACTCGACTGCCGGCGGACAAGCGTCCGTGCGACCTGCAGACTACGAGGCAAGGCGCCGACAACGACGGCACTGCCCTGCCCTCTGACGCCACTTTCTCTCTCCTTTCCGATTACATTTATATACTACGTGAAATTTTTAATTAACTCGCGAACGTTGCTTCTCAACGGCGGCTCGTGTTCACAGTAAAAAGATTCATTTCGTAAGGCAGGTGTAACAATAACCTAATGTTATCCTTCGGCCACTATAAGAAACATTTGCAGGCTCGGATCTGGGGTTTAGGGAGAAGCGAGGCCCCTCGCGACAACATGAAAGGCCAAGGGACATACAAGCATGCCCAAGGTGGGACTCGAAACCCTTCGGACCGAAGCGCTGAAGCAGTACTCCATAAAATACATCTATTTTTTCTCTACTTTTTTTGCTTGAATTTGGGCGAATGTTCACTTAGTTATATGGAGGTCAGAATATTACGGTAAAAGACCGAAAATATGTAGAGTTAACTAATTTTTATGCAATCAGGAACGTTCAACAAAATTTCATCAGCCCCCACTTGCAGTGTAGAATAGACAATTTTGATTGTGGGGCCTAAAGCACTCACGTTCGATCCCAGCCCGGAGGCCAAATAGTTTGCAGGTTCAACTATTATTATAAGGAGAAAAAGTTACCTTGCATGCTCGGCATTTTATCCTCTCCAAATATTATTCAATTTAGTTAAAATTGAATTTTGAAACTTCACATGCAACCAATATTTATTAAATTAAGGTTTCTAAGAAAGAGGATTCCCATTGAGATGTGACGATTGGACTTAAAATAAATAATAAATTAATAAATTACAAAGGATGTGGAAAAAACATATTTTTGATCAGCATTATTGAAATATAGTATTAAATCACCAAAAACAAAGGGTTCTAGATCTTAAAAACCTGAATTTGAAGGCCTCCAACATTCCTCATGCTGTAACCTAGTGGATGAGATCTTCTTAGGGCATTCTATTACGTTTTTTGCTGGTTATGCGCTTATCCATTTTACTCAGCGTGTTCAGAGACATGCAGAATGTGAACTGCTTTTGAGAAATTAACTAATTACTTTGATATGCTATATGATTGAATCCTGGGTGTACCCCCTCTGTTTGGTAACAAACTTAATTAACAATAAATTTGTATGTTTCTCAAGGGTATATTGTACTGTTATATTAAAATATGTCTTAGTTAGTATTATTTCAGAGACTATATAGAGCAAGTGACAGTTATTCAAAATTATTGTTCTTATGTCCTTGGCGGCAAGAAAGTATATTTCCTTCTGTGGACATGATGAGGAACCAAGAGCCCAATCTATAGGTGATTTGCCCTTAGAAATTGATTTTATTACATCGGAGTGAATTTTTGTTTGCCAAAACATTCAAGTTCCTTTTCTGTTTTTCAAAATTCAACTTGTAAATTGCTTAGGTAGGGAGCCCAGAATTATGAAAAGATGCACAGAATACACATCTCCTCGTAGCAGTTTCTATCAGTTTTGACATAAAATAAAATAAATAAAAAAAAAACAACTTAGCATAACCCTGACATATGCTATATTATACAGCATAGCTCAAATATGTAAAATAGAACTTTGAAATTAGCATCTAGTGACTTCCATTCCAGACTTCTACAACTGAGAAGAAAAAACATGCAATCAATCACATATTTATCTGATCTCTAATAACAATCATTCTGCCTCACCTGGCCTGTCTATCCCTCCCCATCCTACCTTCACGTTTGCCATGATCATCATTGCTATGGGTAGCTGTAAACATGCATTTTTGCATACTCCCAGCAAATGTTCAATACCAATTTTGGCCTTCGATTATTTTTGAACCTAATTGCATTATTGGAACACGTTTAGTAAGAAATTTATGATCTTTCAGGGAACATTTAATTCATTTTGGTGAATTTACTCACTGCTTTTGAGACATTTGCAGAAAACAGAAAGAGTGTACACTAAAATGTTCTAAAGATGCTCCATACATTCAGCTAGTACCGAGTGACCGCTCATAGAATTCCAACAATAGAGGATGAGTGCCAAATATCAATGCCAAATGCCAGTGATCACCTTGCCGAGTGCCAAGTATCAGTGATCACCTTGCTCCATTTAAACGAACCTTTACGAAAGACAAAATATTTTGAAAAAAATTGCTCAAGTTATCTTTGACAAAAAATACTATCTTTCAGCCAATATACTATTCAAAATATTAAACCACATCGAAATTGGTTCAGCCATTCCCATTCTTAAGAAAGAATTGAATTGTTTTTATATCATTTAAATAATCCTATAATAAAAAAATTTAAAAATGCATTTATTAAGAAATCACACACACACCACAATTTTATTTATGCAGATTTAGTAACCACTTCAAATAACCCAAAGAAAGTAATCTGATCTCATAGTGCAACTAATTCATCTCGAACTGCAACTAAACCAAAATATTTTTGTAGGGTTTTTTATTAACTATGCCACAAGTTACTATGTATTTACTTCAAATATTTCAATCATCACTTCACAAATCTCCCCACTACTAAAGCTAAATTGCTAGAAACTCAGTCATGACACAAAGCCCAATTACTAACATTTTCCAAAACATTTCAGAAAGAAATTAAACTGTTTGCTACCAAGATCAATATTAGCTATAAGTCAACAAATGAAAATACATTTTATATCTGCATAAATGAAAACTTCCTTATAAAAGTCTTCTAAGTTGGCTGAACGCTACACCTGACAATTTATAGCAAGCCAAAATCAAGATGAAATATGTTCCACACAATGTGCAGTTCACCACTGAAGAAATGCAAACGAAGATACAATTCCATTGTAAATGAACCCAGAAGAACAATTTGATCATCACAAAAGTTGACTTGGGAATCAGAGTCAGTCCTACTACTTGGCTTCCCAAGGTAGAAAAATGAACTTTGTTGGAATGGAAAATTGAATACATTACATTTTTATTCATAATATGGCAATTATGTAACACTTATTTACATTCTCTATACATTGCTCTTTACATAAATATTCAAGGAGTTCAGAAAAATCAACAAGATATGATATGGTTATGTAATTACTTGTAAATTAACTTTAAACTGAAAGGCTCAAAAACATCTTGATCTATGTGCCTGCACCAACATATAACATATTTAAATGAAATAGGTTTGATGCACAAAACTTGTGACATTTGTCAAAAGCAGACTGCAAATTTGAGATTCAGTGCTGTGACCACTTGATTGCCTTGATATCTACTCCTTCCTGCACCATTTCCCACAGAGGACTGGAAGGCAAAAAAAGACAACAAACATTAACATGGTCATATACAAATTACTTTTTAACAACCACATTTCAAAAGAGGCGAAGGTCAACAGTCTTAGGAGGATCTTAGTGAAGTTTTTTTCCTCTACATTTGTTTAGTGCAGAATCACAGTTTCATCTTTAAGGACATCCTGTGTGCACATGAATGATCATTAACAATGCATGGTCCAAGTGTTGAACTCAGACTGGGCAGGACAAAGCTATCATCATATCGGACATGTTACCATCATCAAACCTATCATCATATTAGTATCTTTCAATATAGACTAATTCACCATTAATAAATTTAATAGATTTGCAACATTACCTCATTTCCCTCAGTCTTTCAACATCTTTGATGGTTCTTTCCGCAGTGTAATCCACTTCCTCCATTGTAGTGAAACGACTAAATCCAAAACGGATTGAGGAATGGGCTAGATCCTCATCAGTTCCAATTGCCCGCAAAACATATGAAGGCTCCAATGAAGCAGAAGTGCAGGCACTTCCACTGGAAAGGGCAATGTCTTTCAAAGCCATCAGCAATGACTCACCTACAATTCAAAGAATCAATTAAAATGTTTTATCTACCAATCAAATTAATTTTGTAATGACAAGTAAATGATACTTGCAAAATTTGTAATTTTTCATCAATATTAAAACCAATGGATAGTACTGCATTCACAAAACATGCACAAACTTTGACACAGAGGAGAAAAAGATGAAAAGAGAATACATTTAACCTCCTAGTTATTTCAGATTGATCTTACATAAAATATACCTACTTAGTTTTATTAATTTTTAAAAGCTTTTTAATTAAAATAATGTATATTCTCCAGAAACAACACAATTAAGGTAGTTTGGATACTTTTATCAACAAACTTAGAAATATAGATTTACTGCAGTTTCTTTATAAACAAATTGCCAGAGAATTACAGACTGCTGCCCTCAAAAGACAGAACAATGATTTCCTCACATGCAAATAGGAATTATATTTCATGCACATTTATGCTATGAACTGAAGAATTAATTTTCACAAAGTATTTCAAGAAGTTTCCCACCATGTTGAAGAATTTGGTACTACAATATTTTGTACATTAGAAGAAATTCCATGTTATGCAAATTAATATTGCGTCCAACTTCAGTTTCCTTGCTTTCCAGAACACTATTTTAGTGCTGTTAAGTTGCTTATAGATAAACATTTATAAATACCTTCTACATAAGCAAATGATAAATTGATGCATCCAGGATATGAATGTACAGGATCACCATTTCTTATCACATTGGGCAATCGAGAAGTAATTTTATCTAAAAGATGTTGGGATAATTTTTCCATCCACTTGTGATCATACTGAAAAGAAAACACGTGTGAATACAATGTAGGCAAGTCAGCAATTTCCCATAAACAAACAACTATAAAACAAGGAGCAAACAATGTAGATAATTACATCCATTTCATGCATCGCAATTTCACATGCAGCTCCCAGCCCAACAACCAGAGGGGTAGGCACAGTCCCACTGCGCATGCCTCTTTCCTGTCCACCCCCACTCTGTACAGGTTCAACTCGTACACGAGGTCGACGACGAACATACAAAGCACCGATTCCTGCCAAGGAAAGTATTTTATAAATTCCTGATCATTACACAGTTAAATACAATTAGTACTCACAGAATGATAGAAATGTATCAAGAACTCAATTTTATGTAAGACCAGGTCCTCTTACTTCAGGAGGATACAAACCAACTGGAAGCTTCTGAAATGTGACAGTAGAGAAGAATATCGCAAATGGCCTGGTTTGAAAAGGGGGGAAAAAAGACTGTTTTGGAAAAAGTAAGGGAAAAGAACTCTGTCATCAGATATAAATTGGAAAACAAAAGAAAATTACTTTGGCCACACAAACATTATCATATTATTCTATTAATCATTTTGATGGCAAAATTCTTCACCAAAAAAGAAGGAAAGTTAAGAGGATAACTGAAAAGGGAAATAATAAAAAACCTTGTCTAGTCTAGTCTAGAACAGAGTACAACCTAAGGAGGAATTTGAAAATAGTCTTCCTTCATATAAATTTTATTTTTAATTTTACGTTTATTGAAAATTAATAGAAAAGAAAATTCTAGACAAAACAGTGAAAAGCAAAATGATACACTGGGGAAAGAGATATTAATTAAGTGACGGAAAGAAAAAAAAACACCCGAAGTGCATTGCTATAATACACTAGCTTTACTGTGACTCAAGCAGACACACATTACCTTTTGGACCATAAATCTTGTGACCACTAATGGACATGAGATCAATGTTCATCTTGTGCACATCCAAAGGAATCTTTCCAACTGCTTGGGCTGCATCAGTATGGAAGAAAATCTTTCTTTGTTTACAAATAGCCCCTGAAAAAAGAGACGCTTTACTACTTTAAATCTGTACAATTAGTCTAAAAAAATCCATAATTTTCACAAACACTACAAGCTAATAAAAAATTGCCAAACATTCTTGTAAAAAAAGAAAAAAAATATTCTAATCATATCGTTGTGAATTGCCAAGTATCAAATATGTAAAACTTATTGTTTTGTTATCGTCATTACGTTGTTACTTTAGAGGCAATGTGCAAAACAACTTAGCAATTGTGTTTTCTCATTCTAAAGCTTATATCCCAGCTGTAAATGCTGGGCTCTAGACAGATCCCAGCTGTAACTATAAATTTGCTTGTCAAAACTCTTATCGATTAGAATTAGAGACATGTATTAACTGTGTATGATGTACTATGACTAACCGACAAAAAAGTTGTAATCTGAATTCAGATGGAAATGATTATTTTGGCAATGAATTATTATTCGCCAAGTGAATGCATATAATTTTGACAATGCTGCGCTGACAACAGTACGTTGCTCTCTTCTGTATAATTTGTTGAGAATATGGAAGCAGTCAAATGTATTCCTGTTTGTATCATTTGTCAAAGTAAGAAATGATTGTTGCTCCTGACTATTGAAATGAATGTAGATATGCATCACAGTCGCTATGTTTTTCAATTGGACATTTTGAAGTATTGGCTGAGGTGTTAGTAGCGCAGAAAATACAATACTTCAATATTATGAAGCTGCATCCAAAAATGTGAGAAAGTATGAAGTTTTAGCACCATTAGTTTCCCTTCGTACTAATTTGATAGAGTACCAAATTTCTTCTTCTTTTCTGGTTCTACAGCCTGCATCAGACCATGACTGCCTCCAATGCTTCTCGGAGATTCCCTTATCAGGATGGGCCACACAGGGATATGTGATCTACTCATTGCTCAGTCCTGCAGATAGGAACCAAAAACAGGGACGGAAAATTGCATGCAATCTGTGGTCCATATTCTAGGGTGTTGCTGCAACACACACTAGGACGACACCACTGAACCTATGGAAAACTGATCAGAGCAGTAGGCCTTTTACTTTTATCTTAGCAAAATTGCCAACATTTATCACATCAGGCAAATTGACAACATCTGGTAGGGAAGAGAATGTTGAAAACATAGGCTTCCGCGGCCAGTCATATGGGTGATCTGGGCTGTCCAGGTGACGCTGCATCGAAGGCTGTGTTGCCGAAGTTTCGACCATCCTGTCGTGGTCTTCCTCAGCCCATGACAGGGCATACCAGTCCTAAGGAAGACAAAACAGCCTTAGACACGTCAGCAAAACAGCCTTCGACGCGGCGTCACCCGGACAGCCCAGATCACCGAAGAGAACGTTGTATTTTTTTTTTTTCTTTGTTTAGACTAGAAAAACAAATCAATTAATACCTTTACAAACGTCTATCTAAATTAAATATATTGTTAACCTCCTATACCATTATCATATTTATCAAAATGTTGTTTCCAATGTCAATTTTACAATTCAGGAAATACCGCTGATAATCCTCCTTGCTGCTCAGAGGTCATCTGTAAATTGCATAAAACAAATTTGAAGAATTTTGAATACCCCTTCTCTATCCTGAAACATGCAATTCATTATTCCCCCCAAGTAAAACTAAATTATAAAGCGTGTGAACAAGTTGTATTAATCTTGTGTTGTATATAAAACTTTCTGATAATTAAAATCAGGGTTAACGTTGGGTACATGGTACACCCTTAGAGAAGCGGGCGGCGTGGGGGGAGGGGAGGGGTCAAGGGGAGTCTCCTGATAGAAATGAATAAAATTTACCGATTAGCGATTGTTAGGGCTCGTAGAGTTTGGAGGTGCCCTCAAGGAGCGACAAAAACCTCTCAGTTGGCCTGCCCCCTTGAAGGCGTCTCTAAACATATTCTGCCAGGTAGCTGTCGAACTGGCCAGCTGCGCGGCTATGCTTCATTGCGATCCACGTTCCTTCTATATGATTTGTGTGCGCACCAGTTTCAGGGTCTCTAAAACACACAGTTTTTTACAGCAAAATGCTGAAAACCCTCATTTTCTAAGCAGTTATAAGACTTCCAACAGTCCGAGAACACGATGGACCCCGGCTTGATGAAAGACTTAATAACGCCCACAAGCTCCTCTCTGCTGCGTGTTTTAACGATCTTGGAAAAGGCGCGCTTCGTCTTTCGTTCGACACCCTCAAACACCCATTTCCCAACCACTCTCTTGCCACAATGGTACTTTCGGCAACCAAACATGCTCTCATCTATTTCCACTTCCACACCAGCGCCTCCAATGGGTTCTATCAGCCGCATACCTCATGACAAAAACTCATCCAGTCAGTCACGGTTCAATTGCTCATTCATTTCATTCCAATTCAGTTCATTCATAATAAATTCACACTGTACTTTCATGACCCAAAGATAGGTCATTACTAATACCTGAAACATACTCAACTTGCTTCCCGCCAACCATGACCCCTTCCGCACTGAACACTTTCGCACATGAGGAGTGGCCCCTTCTTGCTTCACTTCCACTCGAAACCATCACACTCAATAACAGCCAAACACCCCCTTCAGCGCAACGTGTAAAAAAACACAATTATTCTCACCATCGTAGCACAGACGCTCGACATTCAAAAACACAAATCACGAAATCTGAAGAACGCAAGAAATGTATCTGTACGACAGCAACGTAGCTAACCACTTCGACAGCTACCCCGACACCAAAAAAAAATCACTACAACGCTACATACCACCAAGTAATGAAGATCCGACGAGATACTACGGTGAAATTGCCCTCCCCTCCTAACTTTTGACATCACGTTTGGGACCAATTACGAACCATTAAAACTATTTCAGAAGTGTATTTTTTACAATGTATTTAAATGGCCCACGCTTTGCTTTTTATGTATATGTACTAAGCATAATGCTCATCACTCCTCCCCCCGAAAGATTCCCCTCATAATCCCCAAACACCCCTTGACCCCTCCACCGTCGATTTCCCCTTCGCCGAAGCGGAGCGAAGTGCCAGTTTAAACGACTTCCTTAGGTTGTACCATATACTACATTTCAGCCAAAATCAAAATTAACTGGCGATGAAGATTGCACCTAACAAGATTGGGGGCAAGTTTTGATTGAAAAAGGGGCATGTAGCTGAGAAAATTTCAGACGAGCCGTGCACATGCCATCACAGACAACATATTGACCAATGCTTCAACTTCATTGAATTCTAGAAGATACTACATAAAAGTTTTGAATATTTTGTTTGTAATTGACAGATTCAATCAATATACAATTCATGAAAAAATATTTATCTTTATTGTAACAATTTATAAATCATAACTTTTTAATTTATTCATATTTTTAATTTATTTTCATTTAAAACATTTTTAATTATAGTGTAAGAGGAAATAGAAGGAATTATTTCAGCAAACGTCAAAAAGATCTATGTTATGTAACATCAAACTATGATCCCTCTATCTCTATGTACCGCAGACTCAATCCGTCTCCTACCCCCTCTAGCATTATGTGATTTATGGATGACCTCAGACAAAAATCTTCCTATTCCTTATCAACAGTTACAAGTTCATTAAGGTCTAGTTCTTACATTGTTACTCTATTTGACAAATCATTCGTCACTTAACTAGTTGATGTCATTAAGAAAAGACATTTTCTGTCCAAGAAGTAGGATTTATTTTCAAGAAAATATATCTCTGCAAAATTTCTGCTCACTGCCCTATGGCTCGACAGCCCGCTATGGGCCTTAGCTGACCAGCAGTGACCCAGCCTCTCGGCCATGGGATAAGGGGTTCGTGTGATTAGCACCAAGACATCCCTTCACCTATATTCTGGTCTTCATAACCTTCGAGTGGGCTTTCTCATCATCACACCATAATAGATACTGGGACATTTGCAAGGAAAGCACATGGTTATTATTTTGGCCTGGATGGGAATCGAATCCAGGGATGTGCCATGGAAAATGAGCATGCTAACCAAAGAGCCACCAAGGGTCATTCTGCTTACTTTTGTGGTAAATTAACTTATCTCAAGAATCTGTGATGTCACTAACAATCACATGTCAATGTTTTTATTTTATAAATTAAATTGTCTAATTTCATGCAATTAACAGAGAATGTCACATGGTTGTTGACTGCGAGTAGGGATGATAAACTGACAGGTGCTTTAAATTCATTGTCCACACAAACATTAATTTTAAATTAATTACAAGTGATAATCATTCACTGGAATTTACACAACTTCGTAGTTAACTATAAAGTTTTCCAAACAACTGTAAAATATGCAATATTTTTACCAATTTCCTCAATAGGTTGCTTCACTCCAATCTCATTATTAACGGTCATGATGGAAACAAGAGAAGTGTCTGGTCTTATACTTTCCTTCAGAACATTCAAATCAATTCTCCCGGTAGTTGTTACAGGCAAATATGTGACGTCAAACCCTTCACCTTCCATGGCTCGACAGGAATCTAATACACATTTGTGTTCCTACGAGAAGTGAAGAACAATTAGTATAACAAAAAAATTAAAAGTACTCTTCAACTCATTATAAATTAAATGTTTCTACTCTTACTGTCTGAGTTGTAATAATGTGTTTCTTCTTGCTTTTGTAAAAACGTGCAACTCCTTTCACAGCAATATTATTCGATTCTGTTGCACCTGATGTAAATACTATTTCTTTTGGATCAGCTCCAATTAAATTTGCCACTTGCTAGAAAAATAAAAAAGAACAACAAAAAAAAAAAAACAATGCAATGTTGTAAGTGAATTGACTGTTCACATCATTAGTTGTTCTGCCCTTCTTAGCGATGAAACTTACACTTCGTGCATGTTCCATTGCCGCCTCACTTTCCCAACCATAAGCATGAGTCCGGGAATGTGGATTTCCATAATATGAAACAAGGTATGGAAGCATTGCATCAAGAACCCGAGGATCCTGAAATGAAATTTGGCTAGTAAATTATAGTGAATATTTGTTACATATATTAATCAAATCTGCAATGTGTTTATACCATTGGAGTTGTGGCTTGAGCATCTAGATAATGTGGTCGTCCCGGCAAATTTCCAAGCTTTTTAAAATTCGATTCTGTCATAAAATAAAGAAATGACAAGCAGATACGGTTATTATGCTGCATTTGAAATAATAAACAGAGTTATTAATAGTTATTAATAGTTTGATATTACTAACCTTTGATTTCCGTCACATAACTTCTTATGCAGTTTGTGGACGGTGGATAAGATTCAGAATCCAGTATTTTAATTACTGTAACATCTCGATTAATTCTTCTGCGAAAATACGATACGAAAACAGTAGTTGCACGATTCATTCTGTAACTCAAAAGGTATTTTTTATCTTTACAATTCTTTAAACAAGAATTGCATCATATATCACATCACAAGAGATATTCTAATACGTCTTGAGGTTGTTTCGGATCCTGTCAAGTCAATCCAATTTCACCCAGAGCACGTGTACGTGTGAGCAACTTATGGAGAAATTTTGGATCTCAATTTCAGACTACTTGACTATAAATCTTTATGATAAGATCATTCGAATTCATTCTGATCTTATATTCTTATTATGCGTTATCAACAAGTTGAATACAAAATTTTATATCAATATATTGGCAGAAATTGTGCATAGCAGAATGAAAGACATACAACCAACTATTTGGAACACACGGATGTCCATTTGACCCAAAGAAATCACGAATAAAATGTATACCATTACATGGATACATCTTAAAAAGGTATTTAGTGATGAATTATGCTCTTTATATTATTACTTCATAGCAATTTTTAACTCTGTAAAATGTCCTGTAGACATCTCAAATTAAACCTGTTTGTTAAATTTTTTGACACGTTGTTCACCCTGGAATGTTTGCTTTCGGTATTCAATTATCTGCTCAACTAGCAAACTTTTCCGATGACAAAGACGGTTTACTTTGTACCTTTGTTTTCTTGATTCTGTTTACGTAAGTACATTGCGTACATTGACTGTGAGCAGACTGACACATCGAGTGGAGTTTGACGTTTGCTGAGGGGAGGGTGATTCATCTTAATATTCTGTATCAGTCAAGGAAGAATCTGTTCTATTTTCTAGAGGTCTGAGGCTCCTGTCCGTTTCATTGGGAAGAGGAAGAATCCCAGAGAAACTGAAACTTTGATATTTGTGATTTTCCCTATAGAGAAACGCGGTTATTTTTTTAAATTTATCATAATGCATTCGTTTTATTACATTGTTGGTGTGATTTTTGTTGCAACGTCGTATGGTTTTCCAGTAAAAGATTGTGGTAAGTGTAATAGTGTGGGAATAACAATGGTTATAGAAAACCTGTAATGTCAAAAAGTATCTGGCATATTAACCACGGAAGGTGAGAGGCATGAATGATTACATTTCAGCTCGTGAACAAAGACTATTATTTGTTTTCAGGATCTAAGGAAGGAAAGTTGGCCAAAGTTTCACTCTCTTGTTCAGGAGATACTGAATGCATCTTGAAAAGAAATTCAAATGTTACCATTACGATGCAGTTTACACCATGTGAGTTACAGTATAATATTGTATATAACTCTTATTGCAAGTTAAGGGATTATCTACTAATTCCTTTTTTATTTGCAGTGGAAGATGTAAAGGAATTGACTGCTCTTGTTCATGGAATTATTGAAGGACTTCCAGTTCCTTTCCCTCTACCAAATCCCAATGCTTGTGAAGATTCTGGTATTCAGTGCCCCTTGAAGAAAGGCAATGTTTATAATTATTCAGCCCATTTCTTTGTAAAGCATTCATATCCTAAGGTAAGGCTAATGTGACTAGGTAGTAATGTATATTGGCTGTTTACGTTCTGTTTATTTAAATTGTTTTTCTTGAACTTTTGCAGGTCAGAGTTACAGTAAAATGGGAAATGAAAGATGAAAATAAAAACGATCTACTTTGCCTTCTTATACCAGCAAGAATTCGATAATTTCATTATTCAGAATTTGTATTGGAAAAACAAGGTTATCAACCTTAATTTTTAATATTTTCCTTGTATTTTTAACTTAAAAATTGAAGGTCAAGAAACTTTATATAATATTTTATTAGAAGTAATAATGACAATAGCAAAACTATTAAGGCTGTGATAGTATTTAGAGTTTTGCATGTTACCAAACCAAATATAATATAAAGTACTGTTTACATTAGTTGTAGTATATTTCTTTGATAACGGGTAGTTTTTTATATTGTGTAAATAATAATTATATATTTTTGTGCTCCCTTTGAGACGAATGAAAACATAAATTTTGTAATTTATATCATTTTCAATGTTAAGTGAAATGAATATCAATAAAAACTTGATTGATCAGTAATAGACTGTTTGAAATATGTCAGAGCAAAGTTTTCAGATTTCAACCAGCGAGTCTCATGAATTCCCCATATATTTTTGTGGAAGAGAATCTGTAATGCAAGTGGGAAAAGGCTTCAGTCATAACAGTGTTTTAATATCGATTGAAGTCTTGCTTTATTTCATGTTTTTTAATACCTTGAAATTGCTTCACAAATTTTGTCATGTAAAAATAAATAAACTACCTGGATAACCTTCAAAAGTCAGGGAAATTCATCCTAGAAAAAGAGTGGTCATTGTGACAATCTTGAAAGTGTCAATATTATTAATCTTGGTCTATTTCGTTGTGTTCTTGATAAATTATTTAGTTGTATAAAAATAAACAATTTGCTCGGAAATGTTATGGATGTTCTGAATTCCATTGTTTTCCTTACAGCAATCCTACATTAATATTAGGTTACCAGTATAATACTGATTTGTATATTGACATAATTTTTGTTTAAAAATGCGGAAATCCTCTACTATGAGTAAGAAAACATGTTATCCATATTTTTTTTTTTTTTTTTTTGCTGTGAACTTGAACCAGCAGTTTGCACCCATAAATTTATCTTGTTCATTTGACATTCAATTCCCTATTTTACCTTACAATATTTTCACAAACCTGTAATTAATTTTAATTTGAAATACATTATGTGAATTTCTTTCCAGTTTTGAGTGCGACTGCTAGCTATACTGTCTAAAACAATGAAATTATAAGTTTAATTTACCAAGCATATAATGCCTATTATGTTTGTATTGAATGTTTACCCGAGTTCCTACAAAGAGCATTCTTAACTCAGGATTATCATGGTCACAAAAAGAAACCACAGAGAAAATTAATGAAATACACGTTAAAGAATGTGAGGTAAAGACGGAATTAAAGAAGCATTTGTCATATTTATGTAATTTTGAAAAGCTACTGCATATGAGAGTTGACTCTTCCACTTAGAGTAGATAGCATACAATGAAGATCAAGCAACTTTTAGATGAAATATTTTAGCAGTCAACGATTTAATTTCATCGTCAAAGGTAAGTACGCAAAATGTAGTAAGGAGAACTGTAATTATGAAGTTTTGTTTCTTTCTTTTCCAAAACACATTGGCATAATAGTTGTTAAAATATAGTATGGTATTTACAACTGGAAGTGTGTAGATTTCAAGAAAAGAGAAAAATAAAAAATATATAAGCAAATGCAGGTAGACTCAGTTCATTGTGGTAAAGTTTCAACTTGTTTAAAAATTGATATCCATGTTTAAAAATATTTACTACTTCATTCAATGAATTGAAAATTGATGTTCAAACTTTAAATTCAATACATTGCCAGATGACATTAAATAATTAAAAACGATTCAGAAGTTTTAAGTACGAAGAAAAACCTTTTGTGCAGCAAAATGAAAATTATGCAGCTTCAAAAAGGAAAATAATATTGATTTTAAAATTATATTTAGTGTGTTAGTTACTATTTGTATTGTTTAACTTCACTAAATATGCCTCTAATATGTATTGTATCTCAGCTTCTGGATCAATGTCTCATATTTTAATAAGGTTCTTTATTGATGGCTCATTGTTTTGCTTCTGGACCTAAATGTAGATTGACTGGACACATTGTGAGCTCAGTGGGAAATATAGTTAGTCAAATAATCATTCTCCATGTTCTCGCAGAAGTAAGTTGATTTGCCTTCGTAAATAATTTTTATAATATGGGAGCAAATGTTTTCTTATCAATTCTTGCCAAAGATGCATGTTGCTACCTGTATTCATAATTAAACTTATTATTCTGTTAGTGTAGACTGTTCAAGCTGAAGAAAACTTTAACAGATTGCACATTTATTGACATTCAATTAATACATAAACAAAATTCAGTTCTTGGTTCACTGACATGATTAACATTTTCAATTTGGAATAAAAAAAATGGAATTTGCACTCATCTGCCCACTCACTGCATTTGAAACAACTCCCAGTGTACTAAAATTTACTGAATTTCTGAAAAAAAGCTGCTCTTCTCCATAAAACTTAAAATTTCTCTAGAAAAAGTCTTCTTTCTAGGATTTTTATCCAACCATCCTGTGCATGGGAACGACAGCAACATACACTAGACACCATTACACTTGCGGACACCTCCGTCAGCAGAATGCAAGGCCCTCCGCAACAACACATACATGATGGGCAAGGGACTAACAACCATGCCCAAGGTGGGATTCGAACCTCCAACCATTCAGATCAAAGCGCTGGGTCGGTAGACACCCTTATCCACATCAGCCATCCAGGTTAGCTAGAAAAAGTCATGGGAACAAAGAATTGTAAGTATTGGTGTATCACAATTCAAAATTCAATTACCCAAACTTTTTCTAATTAATTATTTTACCCATGCTTGAAACATGTGTATTTTAAAAGTAAGAAAATTTTGACAGTATAGTTTAATTCTGGTAAAACATTAGTCATAGTCCGAGAGCTACCACACGAATCAAAAACATATGAACAGACCTGGCACAATGAATGTGATCATTGAGAGCAGTTTGATCATTATTTCAAAATGGAAAGAGACAAAATTAAACTTGATTCATATTTTTTGTGATGATTCACACAATATATGTATTTCAACTAGATAAAGGTTGATGTAGACATTCTTGATACATTTACATATTGAATCTTTAATTCATTAGATATTCACCAACAATCCATTTGGTGAAAAAAACAAAACAAAAACAATTACTCTGAATAAAACTTATTAAACAATAGGGGGGGGGGATTAAGTAAGAAATATATGCTGGCCACTAATTATGCCTTTCTACATGTTAGGTCAGGATGTAATGAGTGCTTGTCCCTTACAGAGCACTATCTCATTGATAATACAAGAGTGGAATGCATAAGTAAACCTTGTTTCCTCACATTTGGGAACTAAATAACAGGACCAAACATGAATAGACTTTTGTTTATCACAATGTACAAATACAATTAGACTAGGTAGTATTGTCTGCAAAAATGATCTCTTGAATACATAATTGTATATTTTATTGGCAATATTTGATGTAATTTTGTTGAAATTTAAGGACAACGTATTTGTGCTCATTTGAAATTTAAATGTATTTTAATTTTGCACTATTTTAAATTTCAAATAATCTTAAAATTTCATTTTTCTTGCAGTAAATATCCTCAGAAGAGTTTACATTTGATTTATTTCACAAAAACACACTAATTGATTTCTTATGAATGTAATGCTATTATATATAAATTTTCAATCAATAATTATAGTCTAGCTTTTAAATACAATATCAGCAAATATTTTTCGAGTAAGAAAAGTCATGAAGTAGTTCAACAAGCATAAAAACAATCCCAAAAGAATATTAGGTATCTATCCCCATTACTAAAAGTAAAGCAGGGTAAAAGGGAAATATATTTTGGGAAGTAAATAAAATACACAAACACATAATTTGCAACAATATCTTTAATGTAAAAAGCACTTATTTTGAATTAATTTCATTTTGTATAATTATTGTACAAGTAAGTTATACTCATACTAACAAATATTCCACTATTTAGAATGTATAATATTACTCTAAATAAATTTGGTTGTTACTTTTATTTGCAATAATATATCAGATGAGTTTTCACATTAAATAATGAGAGAAAAAAATTCTAGAAAAAGAGAAGTAATTCTACAACATACTTAAACTATAAACTGAATATCAATATTCAAATATAAAATTAAATTTTGAATCTTGAAAGAAATTCAATGCTGGGTATTATTTATTATGATAAAAAAGATATGTTTCTACATACTGATGATCTCATTTACAAGAATTAAAATGTACTTCATAGCTTTATATAGTTTTAAATATATGCATAAAGTATGTAAATGACTTTACGAGCATGTGTAAATATATTTCTACACTGTAATATATATTTATAAAATAAGCTTTAACTTAGAAATTGATTTAACAAATATGTTTTGTCAACACTCATTGCAACGCAACAGTCTTTTTAGGAATTCCTGCTTTTAACACATTTTTCATTGTGCTTCATTTATTGGCCTTATAAAACATTCAGTATCTACTTGATTGTAGGCCTTCTGTTACACAGTAGGATAAAAACATTTTCACACAGTTAACACCTCTTCTACGAATGAGGTAAACAATATAATACATGCTTTTGAAAACAGATCACAGCATGAATAATGCAATATTTCAATACAGCAACTTGAGCAACACATGTCCCTCAAGGCAAATAATAGAGTAAAATATCCAACTGAATTACAAAGGATATTTTTTGAGATTAGAAGAAAGAAGGAAAAAAAAGTTAATAAAGAAGTATACGCTTCTCAACAGCCTTGCGACAAATAGGACATTCAGACATTCTATCACCACACATTTGGCATGTGCCGTGACCACACAGGAAAATCATATTCTTCAATCGATCCAGACAGACAGGGCACATTGTCTAGAACATACAAAGGAATTCAGAATCAGTTATAGAGGCTACAGAATTCATTAATAATTAGGAAGTGGATAGTGATAACAGATAGGACTAAACAACCTAATACTTTAACATTAAAATTATTATTTCATTAACATACATCCTGATAGTTTGATACACCATGATGCACTCAACAGCATATTTTAATTTTTTAAAATACAGTTCAAATCTACGATGAACAACAATTCAATTATTAAAAATCTCTTCTCTTCACAAAAATATTATTTCAACTTCATGTCAAAAAATAAAATTCACTCCTTAGATATCATCTACTCGGACAGAACATAAGGTCAAGCATGAATCTATGAAGCCTTGGATATGATTGTATGTGGCTGCTGAGTGAAGGACAAAGGGCTAATAAACACAAAAGAACTGAGCATTATAGAGTTCCGAACTAATATGAGTTCAAGGGTCTGATTATACATCAACTATGGAATCTGAGGTGTTTAAAGGTGTATAAGACAAAAGCATTCAGGTGGGTTTAACAATTCCTAGATGGTTCCAGTGTGAACTAGCATGATCTGAAAATACATTCATAAAATCTAATGTAGACATGGATGGTTATGAAATGTGTATGATACAAGGTTCAAGAAGACAGACATTTCATTTACAACATGAAATCTTCAAGATTTATGTATTCATTAACTTTAATTTTTTGTTATTTTTTTAATGTTGGTAATTAAGATTGTTATTGTTGTATTTTTTAGTTCAAGTGAATCTTTAACATCTGTTTCCTGTTAAAATAAATGTATTGTTCTTTAAAATGAGAAACTTTTTTTTCCTTCCCCTTTTCAAAATGTTCTTGTAGCTTGATTTCTCAACAATGTCGTTTCTGAATAGAGTGGTGAATGACATTAACAGAAAATCTATTCTTAATTATTCTTATTTCTTAACCTTCAAGTGCCCCTTGTTACATATATGTAACCATATTTCGGTTAACTCCTATTTGCACCTTATTGTACTAATTTGCAAATTTCATTTCTTCAATAGATGGAAACATCTTAAATAAAACATTTAAGCACGTTTTTTTATTCCTGAATGTCAGATGTCCATTTAGCGTAATTGCTAAGGCATTGTATATTCCTGACGAGGGTGTACTCATGACATGCATCGGTTCGAATCCGTAACAAAATGTGCTTAGCTGCTGTATGTGTGTGTTTAAATCAGAGGGAGAGGCCAGTGTAAAGCAAACGATGGTTGGTCTGCACCGAAGTTGACGAATTTGACGAACGCAGCTTCGTTCTAATGGTTTTACTTCTTCTTAAAGAAAAAAAACAAACAACTACACTTTGGAGCAGTCTAATAGTAAATATTTAGCAACACAGCAATTAGTTAGCACTAAATGTTGCAAAAGAAAATACAAATTCAACAAGTGATGTTAGAAAACTAAAAACAGAGCACTGTAAATTATATTCTCAAGTTTTTCAATAAGTAACTTCCAATTAACTTGCTAAGATATACACAAAGAAAATAATAAGAGACATAATTATGATATCAGTGTTCAAGGTTCTAATATAGCTTTATAGGTTGAATTAGTACATGCTGATTTCACATCCAATTGCATTTTTTAAAATATAGTACTTTAATGTTAATAAAGTATTTCTTGGATATACAAACTGTTGAAGGGTTCATTAAAAACGTCCACTTTTAATTAGGAGGTTTTATAGCATATAATTGTATTATTATAAATTATTTGGACTGGCCTGATGGCCTAAGAGGCTTGGGGAAAGATATCAATAAAAAAGGAATAGTGATGTGTGTCTGAAATCAGATACATCTTCTGAAAATAGTAATTGTTCTTCAAATTTAAAAAAATATTTTTAACAAAAATCTATGTCTTCTATTAAATGTTCCCAAAATTCCAAAAAGTTACCGTAATATATGGCAAAAACAATTCCAGCAACGTTTTGATAATTCATTGGGCATTATTTAACTAAAGTTCTAGTAAAACTCTTTGTCCAATGTGGAATAGCTTTTTCTCCAGAGTCTTTCAATTTTTTTAATCCCTGTTACGAATACTTTATATATCACAGATATCTGTTCTTTAGAATTTGATCTTTAAATACACACATGAACATTTTTTTGAAAATGTGAGTAGTTTTTGAGCAATACTGAATGAAATTATGGCATTTAAATGTTACACAAGATTTACTCAAAACTGGCTCCAAATCATTACTTTGTATTTTTACTTGTGAAGAAAAATGTTTGCTAAACAAAATGGTACAGGTCTAATTTTTATGGAAACCTCTAAATTTTCAAAAATTTCCAAAGTTCTTTCTTGTTGATGCATTAGAAGCTTTTATATACCAAGTCAGACAGCTGGTCTAGTGGAAGTTCATTGTTTGTAGAACCTAAGTATCATAGAGTCGCAGCCTGAGCAAATAGTTTTGAAAGTTCAAGTACTATTATAACATTAAGTAACCGTTGCACATAATGTGAGAAAGTACATGCTGTTGTTACACACCTACTTGATTATAATTAATCAGACTTATGTAAAATATATATGTGATCTATAGATGTACAATTTCTCCCAATTATTTAAAAAAAATTAAAAACATTTAGTAATTAGACATGGATTTGAGATGATTCTATCTTCATGCGCTTCAGTTAGTAATTTAGCAGGCAATATCAAGAAATAATGTGTAAATTGTTCAAAGGATAAGTTATTTTAATCTGGAATATTGAATATCTATGGCACTCTATGAATTATTCACTGAAAAACTACGACTATCCTTCCTTTAGAATGGTTTTTGGACCTTGAGTATTTGATATTTAATTGTCCAGAATAAACCTTGAATTGTAATTGACACAATGACAACTAGGGAAGAGTCCTAAAGCCCTATCTCTCCCATTTTCATTTGGTTATTCATTTGATCCATTATGTCAAAATTATTCAACATAGAGCTGTAAAATTTTAGGAGTAGCTTGGTGGAAATCTTTTAAGTAATTGCAAGCAGAATTATATCTTTCGAACAAAACTTGAATTGAACTTTTCTTAGCATTTATTGAAAACCACAGCCGTATTGTAGAATTCTTGTACAAGATATAACATAAATGAGAGACTTGTAATTAAAAGGACTGCCAATTTGCCAAATGAAGATGAAAAGAGTTTTTTTTAAAAGTGAAACTATTATATTTTGCAATAATGTACATAACATTTTATTAAGAAAATACTTAATATTTACAAATGTTAAAATACCCAAAAACGTCACAAATTCAGATTTTTGCTTTATGACTCTCCTTGAGGATAATTCCAATAAAAAAATGGAAATAAAAGTTTTATTGCTTTAAATTAGTGATTTAAACAAATAAGTTGAATTCAATGATAATTTCATGTAACTATTATCAATTAAAGTATGAGACTTACAAAAAAATATTAATTCAATTAAATTATTAAAATTAAAAATTTGATAAAAATATGACCATCAAGTTACACAATTATTTTTTTCCAACAAGAATCATCACACTTCCCCCTTCTTATCCAGTCAATCTACCACTACTCATCTCATCCAAAAGCCTGTCAATTTGAAAGGTGACATCTAAAAACATATAAAATGTAAAAACAAATGCAAACTCATTCAAATCTATGAGAATTGCTAGATCTTTGAAAGTCCCTTTGTCTACATTTAAAAAAAAAGTAGTAGTTCACCATGGATTCAACAACTTGATATACTACATTTTGTACTCGATGGACATTCCTCGTGTGTATTTCTTCCATCATAACAATGTTAAATTCAATAAATTGTGTTTATACACTTCTGAAGTTCCCTTACTCCAGGATAGAGGGTGCTTCAACATTTAACTTTTATCCAAGTGTTTTCATTTGGTCATAGACATCTGCACTATTTTTTAATTGGATGTGAATTGAGCTTTTAAAATAATTTTTAGCCTTATGATTGTTTATAATGTAAGAAATCACATGATACTATGAAAATGTAATTGTAAGACCCACTTTATGCATAATTCAACAATTCTATTTATCACTAAATTAAGTATTAATTAGGGCAAGGGTTTATGTAGAATAACAAGTACCTAAATATGTTCACATGAGTACACACAAACAAAAAAAATGATGAAAATAATATAACATGGATATTATTTTAACGATTAAAGTTGTGAACACAACATCTTAATTAAATATTTAAGTAACATGGATAATATGGTCAAATAACTTAATTTTCATATTATCTACAGAACAAGATTTTATTATATACTGAAGTGGGCTGAACTTGCTTGTGTTGCTGAAATCCACTTCAGGCAATTGACCATTTATGAAGCAGTGTGCGAAAAAGCACTGTCACATGTTCGTATGTGAAATTGCTCTTTAATGTCATTATAATTCAATTTCTTGAGACATTCTTTTTTAGTATATCCTAAATTTTTTATTTAAATTTAAATCATGTTGGAATTACAGTAAAACTTCACTTATACGTTTTTCAGGGGAACTGAAGGGGAAAAAAATTATAAGTGAGAAAAATGCATAACTAAAATTATTTTGAACAAAATAAAACTCAATATTTTTATACTATCCTTTTATCAGTTACTCTTTTTTCATTGACACGCTCCCCAACTACTTTCATTTATTTACTTATTTCAAAATATACGGACTCAAGTCCATTAATTAGCAATAAGATTACTAAGAAATTGTTGGCAGTAAGTAAATGAATTAACATGAGATGAAATGAGACCTAAACAGGTTCTTCTAATACAACCAAGCATTTGATTCACCTTATAAACAGTGAAGTCAATATAATTGACAAACGACATTTTGGAATCAGAAATAACTCCAAGATCACGGACGACTAACATGCTCCACAGCTTTCAAATTAATTGAATAAAATAAAACAAATTACAAGATTGGCTTGTGAAAACGTGATAAATTTGCATTATTCAGGTTTAATACAAGAATGTGACGACCACACCAATAATTGAACTCATCAAGCGCAAATTATAAATTAATGACATGATTCGAAATATATTTACAAATTTTACAGTCGCCATCAAAAATTCAACATTTTTTAAAACCTTCTTAAAATTTTTATTTTATCTGATATTGAAAGAAGTTGCCTTTCTCTACCACTCTTTTTCGTTTAATATCGAGGACGCAAAAACAGAAGACGAACTGTAAGATAGGAATCGAAGGCCGTGGGCTGCAACTGGCAGCGGCGAACCGCGGTTGGTTGCTTCGGTTTCAAGCTTGATGTTACTTGACATTCCGCGGGTCAGAGCACGACGTTCTACAGGAAGCGCACGATAGCCACTGCCCGGCGTCGCGCGGAAAAGCGATCAGATTCTTAGCTGCTTGTGCCGGGGGGGGGGGGGGGGGGGGGGGGGGGGGGGGGGGGGGGGGGGGGGGGGGGGGGGGGGGGGGGGGGGGGGGGGTGGGGGGGGGGTGGGGGGGGGGTGCCACAAATCGAAAGACTCGTATGTTTATTAACGGGCTAGCTAAAAGGTCTTCAAGAGAGTGAGACAGTCTGTGCAAAACATCCTCACTTATTGGTCATCTGCGCCGTTGCTTCTCTCCAGGGTATGTCTTGGAACTTCCTCGGAGCAGCCGTCGCCTCTGAGAGTCCTTCAACAGAGCTCCCGTGCGCATCCGATTCTGAACTTTTTCGAAGATCTGCTGCCGGAGATATACTATATTTTTCTACTATATTACAAGTTTCATTAGGAAAGTTGTCCCAGAGGCAGAGCGACAGGTCACTCAGCGGGAACGCTCTGGAACGTGGTGACTCTAGTAACATACAAGTTCCGGGCTCTCGGCGCAGGTCGCCCCCGTGCCTCACCGGGATCATTTAACGTTATACGGTCTCAAAGGGACTTTTATTATGAACGTGTAAGCGCGAAAAACTTATAATCGTAAAACGAGTAACTGAAATAACTTAGAAAGGAAATTATAGGAATTTATTCGGGACTTACCACAAAAGCAACGTATAAACGTGAAAAATGTATAAGTGAGTTTAACGGAGTTTCACTGTAGGTCTCTTTGGAGATGCAAATCGCTTTCTAAAAAACACACTAAAAATTTTGGCTTTTCATGCACACTGCATCTATTAATTTCTGATGAAATGAATCACCTATGAACTGAACTAAATGATCCCTAATTCAATGACTTCAACAATCTCAATTTGTATTGTTTGGGAAAAACAACAAAGAATTAATGAAAATTTCATTTACGTTGTTGATTATGGTATTTGTGAGATTATTACTTGCATCAATTCCGCTGCCCCCCATCACAGACGAGAGCAACATAGCTGCCGAGATAAAATCTAGGCTTTGGTTTCAAAGTGTAAGACCTTATAAAAAATTGTACAGCCATGTATATGTGTATTTTATTATTATTTCTTACAACCAAAAATTGTATTGACCATGTCATACTTATTCAAAGCTGAGATGTTTGGAATAAAAGGCTTTCATCTCCAATGGTTTATTAGTTATTTTACTAACATATCACAATTTGTTAATGTAGGGATTTCATATCAGGTGTAATTGCAGTTTTTCCAGGTGTTCCACAAGGGTCCTACTTGTGACCCTAGCTTTTTATATATATATTTTTTTTGTGATATTAAATTTGTTCTGAATGATGTGAAATATGTGTTGTTTGCATATGAATGCAAACTATTCAAAACAATTGAAAATCCTGGCAATTATCAGGGCCTATAACATATATTATATGCTTTCTAAAAATAGTGTTCTTATGATCAGCTCATATTAAATCTGTATGAATGCTTAACACAAGTCTCTAGCTAAAGTAACATCAATTAAGTTCTTGGGTGTTGTCTTTGATTCTAACAGGACGCTCCAGGAGCATATTTATATTGCTATATTGTCTAACCAAATTTGGGGTTGTGTGACACAAACTTGTTCTGGATTTTGAGTTTTAAAATATTTATATATTTAAGTCATTTGGCTAATATTGATGTTCGCATTGGTGATATGAGCTCTACTAGCTAATGTGGATTGTTCTAGGATTGAGGCAATTCAGCTTTCTTTCTTTTTCTTCTTCTTTTCTTCCTTTCTTTCTTTCTTTTAACAGTGCTGAGAATGCAATTATACAATCCATTTATTGACCGTGACTACAGGAATACATTTTGGCACTAGAATCATCCCTTGGATCATTGTAGAATTTCCTTGATTTAATTTTCCTTCTCAATCTAATTACTGTCTTCTTTATGTTGATTCTCCAATGATTATGGATAAGACTAACTTCAGGGTACCTCCATTTGATGCCAGAAGAAGAGTTATCTTCAAGGCCAAGAAGTACAATTCGACCTATTAAGCATGTAATCCTCTAATCAGAATGTAGTCTTTTTTAATGAGCAGTCAGTTGATTTGTTCAGTAGATTATACCGCAAAATTATCACTGCTATAAAAAATATATTGTTAAAATTTAAATGGACTTCTATTCTAAAATATCATGTATTTTATTTTATTCTATTCTACTTAAAATTTAATTACCTTGCTTTTGTTTTGAGTAGTGTAGGTAGACATTTTATTGAGTGTTTTTGGGAATTATTATGTTTGCTACTGTACTGTTTAACTTTTTATTGAAACTGTATAAAGAACTGCATGTCCATTTTTTTGGCAGATTAAATATACAAAATGTAAACTGATATATTTAGATGACTCATATTCTTAGTCACTCAATGATTCACAATAGCACAAAGTTTGGTTTCCTGAATTCACAGGGTCTTAAGACTGTGGCATGATACACACTGTGGCCGCTGTGTGATTTTCAATTTTGAAAGTATATTAACTTGTAAAACTCAAATTGACAAGATAGAAGAAAAATTTAACAAATCATATATATGTTCAAATTATAAATAGAGAAATATTATGAGACAATCATAGGCACGCACAGAGGGGGATCAGAGTGGGCCACCTTGAACATTTTCCAAGGGACCTCATATATAAAATGATAAAATAAATTTTCATAACTACTATCAATCCCTGATTTTTCCGTTTTTGAGCCGACACTTGTAGATTTTTAAATTTTATTTAATTTATGTCGCTTTAGGCACAACAGGGGTCATTAGAAACTACAATTACTTCAAGAATAAGTAAAAACATTAAAATATTATGACAACATACAATAATTTTACTATAATTTTCACTAATTTTATTTGTCAGAGTAAATTAGGGAATTTGTTATGGGACATTTGGGGAAGAGGTTCTCCAGGTCTGGCAGCCCTGTAATTAATTCAGCAGGAAGCTGTTTGTAATTATTAGTAGTTAAATTTAGTTATTAATTTTTAAATATTCAGTTAATTAGTAATTACATTTATAATTAATTATCTTTGCAGTATATATTGTTTATTTACAAGAAAAATAATATTACATAACACACATTCTATCGTGTGTAAATATTAAAAAGTTCAATGGAAAAGGGGAACTAGAAATCTAGTTGGTCCTCTTGTTTTTGGCCTATGGTGGCAATGGAAGTGGAAAGAAAGAAAGAGGATAGAGAAACTAAGAGAAGAATTAGAAGGATAATGTAAGAATATGAGATATTTAGAAAAAGACAGTAGTAATTTTTAATAATGATTTGATTCAATGGTGAAAGGTGGGGTGGTGTACAAGATGAGGATATGAACGGGGAGTTGTGTAAATGTAAAGTTGTATGTCAGATAAGAATTGAAACAGGAAGCTGTAGAAATGAGGAAGAAAAGCTGAGGAAATAAAGGATGGAGGAATGTATGAGGGTCAAGTGGATTTTTTAAGGAGAATATTTGTAATGATGTGTGTAAAAACATTAGCTGTAGCTGTAAAGAAAGCTGACTAAATGAATGATGATAATGTTGATTATTAGAGGCTGGAAGTTTGGCAAAATGCCTTTATTATTACAACTGTAAGACTTTTAACATTAACAACCACTTAACTGTACTTCTTGAGTTAATTTAGAATATTTTCATTTTGCTCATTTTGTATATTTTCTGATGACTTTTTAGTATTTTGCCTTATTTTAATTTTTTCTTCATTTTGAATCATCATTTTTCTTTTTTCTCATAGCACTGACCTCGATCAAACTAGAAACTGATCTGCAACTCTGGTCAACACGAGGACACAGTCACATTTGGTCTCTTTCTGCATGTGTGCATGCAGTAAGAAGTGTTGAAATTGGAAGTAAAACAAATCATAACACAGAGGCAAGATGAAACTAGCGAAGATAGATGAATTTCTTTCTGTTGGTGCCAAGAGACTGCTGATAAGGAATTCCATCTTGTCTTAAGAGTGTGGCTTCCAAACACTTTCAAGGACAGATCTCTAGTACATAATGTATGATAGAACCCTTCTCAATGCTGGAGATAATGTACTAGTCACGATTTTTTAAAAACCTTTTTTACAATAGATCCTTTTTAATGGTAATTTTTTATTGTTTATATGACATTTTTTAAAGTTTTTAAAACCGGGGTATTGTAAACAAGCCCTATTTTAGCTAGAATAATTGCCTTTTTACATTCCTATTTTAGATAAAATAAATGCTTGAAGACCGGGCTCTAGTGATAAAATGATACAAATGATGTGAGCGTCTCCACATACCTGTTCCTTGATGTCTTGCAGCTGCTGCTGCAGCTTCTGTATGTCGGAGTTGGAGGTGTCGCGGCTGCCGTTGTTCATGAGCGCGCCGGTGAAGGGCGCCGCCTCCGGGGGCGCGGCGGAGGCCGTCGCCGCCGCAGCTGCAGCCGCGCCGCCGCGGCGCTCATGGCGCCCGCCATGGCCGAGAGGCGGTCGCGGCAGCGGCGGCGGAGGCCGCAAGCAGCGTTCGCGCCGCTGTTGGCGCCGCTGCGCGGCGCCGGGGCCGTGCTGTTGCTGTTACTGCCGTGGGCGCGCTCGGTGGTGCATCGACGCGCGGGGCGCGCGCGGCCGCGGCTGCTGCCGCCGCCGCCGCAGCGCCCAACGCCGCGGCGGCAGCGGCGGCGCCCAAGGCGTCGTCTTCGCCGTCCACGGGCAGCAGGTCCAGCCCGCACCCTGCAACGCACGCGCCTTCAGGCTTCTCTCGCGCGCTGACTCGCTCTGAGAATGCGTCCACACGATGCGTATTTTCCTTCCATTTTGCGCACGCGTGTAACGCATATAACAGCGCGCGAAGCAAAATTATATTTGTAGGACAGGAAGGACGCATGCAGTAGCGCAAGGTAGCCCATGGCAAGGCAAATAATGTGCACCCATCAAAACAAGTAAGTTACTTTTAGCGCAGTTGAAGTATTTATGTTATTTTCGCACCAGACCTGCATTGACGTATTTACTGAAAACTTCCGAAAAGAAATGCAACACTGTCTTCACATTTCCATTGTCTCCACTTTTTCCTCTACCGAAATGAAAATACATCACTCGTAAAGTAATTTATTGAAGATTTGATTGCTAGAAGTTATATGTGTTTCCAAGAAAACAGTAATAAAAGTTTATATTTTTGTACAAAATACAATAAAGACATTAGAATTAAATTAAAATATTATCTCGGTCCTATATTCTTTAAACATTTTTGCTTCGCACTAGCACTTTTCTATTAAATTTCTTTCGTCCACAGCAAGTGCAAATCCTACGCATGTCCTCATTTCGTTGAAAGGCAAGAAGGCACAGAGTAGACAGCGTTGCGCATACACACCAAGTTGCATCAGCGTCTTTAACTTCGCGCATGCAATTTAAGACCCCGTTTCCACACTACCTTTTGACGAGCAACTTCGGGATTTTTGGCGAAGGCCGAAAAGACGCATCGCGTCGACGTAGAGCGTTAGTGTCAGAACACGACACACAACGCCCTGAAAGAATTAAAAGAAATTAACGCGCCAATCAAGCAAACGAGAATCATACCTGCGCCGACGCCTCCGCCGCCGCAGCACACGATGAAGGGCAGCACGTGGTCGATCTGCGCGCGGCACTGCACGCACTTCTTCATGAGCGCCGCGCAGCCCTCGCACGCGCACATGTGGCCGCACGGCTTGAACAGCACCGACGCCTTCTTGTCCGAGCACACCACGCACTCCTCGATCTGCGGCGCACACACAACGCGGCTCCAGCCTCGTGGCAAGACGCACCGCGCGAGGGAATCGCTGTTGCTCAACCTAATCGATGCTCTTTGTCCCCGTTGCTTTTCAATCACGACAAGCAAATAACCTACAAACTGCCATCCTACTGCCCAGATAATGAAAAATTCTGTACTCACAATTAAAATGTTAGTTTTATCTTTCGCAAAACTTCTAAAACTACTTTTTGAGAAAAAATCTTGTTTAAGAAGCGCAAAGCCCTGAAATAGTCCTAATGATTTAGCGATGACAAAAAGCCTGAGGGTCTTCGCTCCCTGGAATTTTTGTAGTACGAGATAATTAGAAACAGTTAACGCGCGTGATACGTACATTTTATTTTTTACCTAATTTTAATGATTCAATATCTACTTATTTACTAATTAACTAGATGTTAACTTGACACAGTCTTTTCGTATTTGTCCCGTAATTCCCTCCATAAGAGGATCATTAATCTGTTTTCATATTTCCCCCGTAGCCACGATCCTCTCAATCCAGGTACGTTATGCAGCGTACATTGAGCTCAATATCGAAGGCAATAACAAGCAATAACGTACCAGTAAAAAATAAATATATTAACATTCATGTACGATTATTATGTATTAACCCTTCTCTGCGTGCGCAAGAGCTTAACAGTTCGCGAATGACTAGTTTGATCGCGGTACGTGGAGACTTGTACTAAACAGATGGGGGTGCAGGCGCACGTTACCTTGACGCGTCCGGCGACGGGCTCGCGGCACACCAGGCACTTCTTGACGCGTGGGGCGCACACGCCGCAGCACGCCACGTGGCCGCAGGGGCGGAAGAGCGTGTCTCGCTTCAGGTCCGAGCACACCAGGCACTCGTCCAGCGCCGCGCCGTCCTCGCCGCCGCCGCCCGCGCCGTCCGCCCGCCGCGGCTCGATCTGGTCCCTGCGCACCGCACCCGCAGCCTCACCCAAAGGAACGTATGCGAGGGAGAGAGGGAGTTATTTTGTGATTTCGGACGCGTCAACTCGAACGCTCGTCATTCATTGAGTGTAGTGCATGTTTCAGCCGGAAGGTGGCGGTGACCCTCTCCCCACTGCAACGTAAAATCCGAGGCCGACCTACAAGTCGGCTTACGGGCGGTTTCCCCCATCAGTTACCTCTTCACCCCAGCCTGGGACAAGCTCTAAGCTCCCGACATGAGTGGTAGTGCATGTAAGTGGGCGTGTACAAAGGAGACAAGGATGAGGTAGGAAAGACAGCGCAAGGTTCGTGGCCCGTTTGTTAGGGTACTTCTCCAGCATTGGTCTACTATTTATTGGAGAAACCACGAAAAACTACCGACCAGAGCAGCTGGCCGCTAGAATTCTCCTCGAGCGAGCGGCTGAATCTGCCCCAGCTACCTAGCTAGAATCCAAGGGCTACTCACGTGTTGCGGTCCTTGTGGCACTTGGCGAGGGCCTTGCACAGGTTGGGGTCCGGGCAGAGGTCGAGCGGCGTCTGGCCCTTCTTGTTCTTGATGCCCAGGTCGGCGCCGTTGCCCGCCAGGAAGCACGCGATCGACGCCGACGACTTCTTGTCCGCGCCCTGGCTGCCGAGCCCCATCAGCAGCTGTGCGCAACACACACGATTCGAGGTGTTCACTTTGCGTTGCGTTGCGTCGGGCCACTCTGTCTATTCACACTCTGCCCGCCCCTCCGTCAGGAGGCGAGTCAAGCAAGGAGAGGAGGCAAACGCTTCAAAGAAGTCGGCGCGGCGGACTCGGGAGACGTTAAGAGTTCAGACGGCAGCACACGCTACCTTTCATTCATTCATGCATTACCTTGAAAAGTTCTTTGATTGCGTCACTTGTAGCGTTACACAAGAAATAATCACTCAGACTCTAAGGAGATGCTACATGCAGCACTAGAGAGAATGTTAACCCTGTGACGGGGATCATCGAGTTCCCTAGAATTCTGCCAACGCACGACTCTCATGTGACTAGAAGTATAATCTCCGTCTCTTGTACTTTCATCAGCTAACAAATACTTTCTGCGGGCCCTTCTTCAAAGAGATATTATTTTCTAATTTAGCTGCTAAATGAATAGGCGAAGATGGATAATGTACAATATCGACAAAACCATTCCATTTTTATCATTCTTTTCGGTCACCGTGACTTGACAAACACAGAAGCCAGAAGCGTTTTCGCACCCGCATTTGAGCGCGAATGAAAAAGTATATTATATTACAAATTTCAAAAATTGCACCTATCAAACTATTAAATGCAACAACAGCATATCAAATATCTAATAAACTGCAGGAGACTATCGCTTCCCGGCCGTTTAGCAAATCACATCAGCGGACGAAATGTGAAAATAGAAAAATAGTTCTCCACGAATACAACATTTGTACCCACACCCACGGCGAAAATACTGAATATTTGAATTCGTCATAAACTCCACTTGCTTCACAAAGCGTCTCCCCAGGAAAGAGCGAAGGCGAAGGCGAAGGCGGATCGCCTCGACTGTTCCAGCAACAGGTAAACCGGCCAGGTCCGACTTGCTACTTTCATTACGCGCAACAGCGATGAACTTTGATAATGATTTCATGTTTTTAAAAGGCACATTCATTTCGCCCCAGCAGGGACTAGCCCAAAGAGCGGTTTGTTCCCCAGGAGCGGCTGCTCCATAGAGCGGCTGCTCCATTTGGCGTTTAATTATTGCAAGCGGGCTTCTGGGAAGCACGTTGACCGGGAGCCAAACGTCCGGGAACTAATCGCTACTGCCTCATTAAGGCTCTAAAAATGAACCCAAGCTAGCCGAGCGGCGGTGCTTTGCTACAGTCAGGCCATCAAACATTACCGAGAATAAATTGTAATACTAATTCTCATATTGCAAAATATTATTCACATCAATTGAAATTATTTATAAGTGGCGAATCAGTCGTTCGGGCCGCAACTATTAAAAACACTAATGGTTAAGTTCAACTTTTTAGTAACTATATTTATTGTAAAGACCAAACGAAGCTCAACCGCAACAAAATGTGGAAAATATGCTATCAAGAAAATTAAGAACTTGGTTTATTTGCAAACAAAACACCCATTTAACTGGCCGACCTATTCATTCACCATCTGATAATACATTTTCTTCGAAATACGAGTAGGTCTCAATTTGTCACAAAACAAAGCTTGCAGAAAATGACTCCCTGCACAAAAAACAAACAGTAATTAAAAGTGGTCAGCACGCTGTACTCTCTGAATACATCCTCACATAATTCCACAGAGCAATTATACCCAAACTCGATCTAACGAGCACAATCCATTCTCGTACTGCAATAAGGTGTCTTACGATACGAAGAAACTATTACATAAGGTATTATTGTTGATAATAGACAACCTTCTATGTAAAAAAAAAAATTACAGGAGGAAAGAAAAACACTTTTGATGTTAACAATGTACTAAGTTAAAGTATTCTACTCTTTCTATATAATACTCGTAGAATAAATATTTCATTATTGTATTTTTTTCTCAAAGCACGAAACCTTACGAAAACCTCCCATGTGCATCTAATCACATACGAGATATTCTATCATCAATAAATTGTGAAGGCCATATAGGATGTTCTTTATTTTCTATTTTAAGATCACATATTAGTTTTCTCTATAAATTTTCTCTCCATGAATAATATCATATTTTCAATGATATATAATACACAGGCGTGCATGCATGGGGAGAGGGGGGCATCGGCCCTTGAAAATTTCGAGGTCCCACAGTTCCCAGTAATAAAACTTTTTAATTCCATAAATATAATCAATTCCTGATTTACCCCTTTAAGCTGAGAACTTGGGGGAATTGATATACATCAGGGGAAAAGGCCCTCCTAACCGTCAATCAACCCTGTAAGTTGTTCAACATAAAACCAATTGTATTTGTATCATTAAAATTATTTACTCTTCCTTTTATTACATTTTATTTATTTAGTAGTGAAATAAATCATTTGTAAAAAATATTAACAGAAACAGGGGCTCAGTGGGGGGATGACCCCTCCTCTTGTTTTAGGCTGCGCACGCCTATGATATTATATTGCATTTTACTTTGTTGTGTGACCATTTAATCCTTGTTTCAAGCCGGGTATACTGATAGTCTACGACGGGGTAACTCCCTAACGGCATTCACCTGGAATCTATTCCACTCCCAACGGGGCAACATGTCGGCACCAGACAGAAGTGTCGACGCGCCGCTACTTCGACCTCACCTGAAAGGGCCCTCCGGCGGGTGGCGAGCGTACCTTGCCGACGTCCTGCACGTCCTGCAGCTGGCGCAGCTGCGACAGCGTGTGGTGGCGCAGGGCCTCGTGGAGGGGCGTGTCGCCGTCCTTGTCCGGGATGTTGAGGTTGGAGCCCTCGCGCACCAGCAGCCGCACGATCTGCGTGTGCTGGCGCTCCACCGCCAGGTGCAGCGCCGTCTGCAGGTTCACGTTCTGCAGGTCCATGTTGGCGCGCCCCTGGTGCACCAGCAGCTCCGCCACCTCCACGTGGTTGTTGAGCGCTGCCAGATGCAGCGCCGTGTAGCCGTCGTCTTTCTTCTCGTCCACGATCCACGGCCGCGGCAGCTTCAGCAGCAGGATGCGCATGGCACTGCGCAAAAGACGCACCACCTTCAACGCTCTCTTCCATTTCACACAATTTTCACTTACGCCAAGTTCTTTCTACGTCTTACGCGCTACTTCATACTACCTACTCGACATCAAATCTAAAAAATTTTTTTTTTTTCTACAACGGAACAAAAAATTCTAGTGCCACATACTGTAACATGTGCGTGAAATTGGACTTTTCTAAAATAAAAATAAAGAAGTCACTATGGAAGTAAGAAAATGCAGCACTCATTAAAAGCAAGGACACTTTAATTTCTTTTTAATAAACTCTTTACATTAACTTTTTAGATATAATTAACTGTTAACACATTAATTGTAATTATTAACACAAACTACACTGATGAAACACGAAACAGAACATTCACTAATTTAAAGTCATTAACACAACTCATAAGAAAACTCGTTATAAATAACAATAAATATTAAGAAATCCATTGGCATACTTCTTAGAATTATAGTACTAGATATTTATGCTGAATTTAGCGACACTTTTTGCTTTTTCATTAAAGAGGCTCTCAAAAAATGTTTACTGATCCCCCTCAGATATCCATCAATTTCTCAAATAATGAGAACATTTGGTAAGATTTGTTTGGAAATACCTTTCGATTTTTCGGAATATAAATTAGATACTATCAAGTCAATTTTTTGACAGAAAAACTCTTTGCTGGGTCCAGGTATTGCAAAAGTTAATAAATGTTCTCCCTATATGTTGTAAATGATGCCCATTAACACACGTGTCAGAATCCATGATTTGTGGGTTTTCAATACCGAAAAATCGATTGACGGTAAAACGTCTCCCTGAGTCTGACGATTTTCCCCAAAATTTGTATTCCACGAATGATTTGAACGAACTCGAAACATTGCTAGTTTTACAGGGATATGATATTTTTTGGCGTGAGGGTACTTACATGGAAGTCTCAACATTTTCCAAATTTTCTCGAAAAGTATTTTCCAAATGTTTAATTAACGTTCCTCCGAAGCCAGCGTAAAGGAGTAAATTAATGGCGCAGGTCTCGTTTTCGCTAAAATTACTTATTTTCGAAATAAAGTAAAATAAGAACTTTTGGTGTCTTCCCTATAACTTACATTTTATTTGAAGATAGCATTTCTTCCATGCATATGTATTTAAAAAAGAGACCTATTTTTTTATTGGGTTAAAAAAAAATGGCTGAATTTTTTCTTTATATTTCTTCTGTAGTGTATCAAAGAACGATAAACTAGAGGTTGTTTCCTATTTCCGGCAATCTCAGTATTTTCGAAAATTGCTAAAAAATTTAACATCCCAAAAGTACAATAATGAAGGAATATATTGTCTTACATGAAATCTGTTTTAAAAAGTCAATCTTTAAAAAACGTCATGTACAATTTTTGGAGAAAAATATAGTAGCGATAGCGCATTTCCTTTGGAAGTTTGGAATTTAATAAAAAAATAAACATTTTCTCGAAAACGCTGCAATTTTTCTCTTTACATTTTTTTTCACGGATAGAGCAAAGGGCACTTACAAAATGGCACAATTCTCTTTTTCGTTGAGCACTGAATTTTGGAAAATTGAAACAGTTAAAAATAATGCGAAAAAGTAGTGTGTGCTCTTGTAGCACAGTAGTACTTTCAATTACTATTCAAAAAATAATTAACGATGTTCTTTATTTTAAAAATTGTAAGATATACACAGCAAACAAACATAAAAAAATACACTTTTAATAAAATGTACAAGTATTGCAAGATTTAGATTACTCCGCCCTTATCACATTCTCAGAGAAAGCAATTTAGCAGTAAGGGAAAACAAAAGCAAATGTGCCCCACGTGCTCACAAATTAAACAGGCACCACCAAACTTCCACATGGATTTCCGAGGATCGAACAGCGTGTGTGCAAGCTATTACGTCAAGCCCACTTCTCTGGCCAGAAAACGGATGCGACAGAAGCCAGAAATATTCTATCAATACATTTTTTCAGAATTTTGAAATTAAGATTTTGATTAACAATAAGGATTACTGGGCTGAAAAATTATTTAGTATGAAGAAAATACAAATGAGGTAAGGCAGTGATGAAGGTGAAGGGAAACAACGTTTAAGTACGTAACCATGCAATACTTTCTAGGTTAAATGCAACTTGGCTGGATGCGTGTTAACAGATGACTATACTACAGTTACTTCAAAAGATGATCCCGCTTCTGTAGACTCGGGGCATCTTTGGAAGAAAAACGGACAGATCTCATCTTGTAACACACACACACACACACAACCACAATCATTCCCTGCACGTCACAGACGGCACCCCAATAAAAATAACCCTGAGTGGAAAGTACTTAGAGAAAAGGGTAAGAGCAGGAATAGGATTCTCGTGGGGAAGAAGTTCAAAAAAGCTAGCACCAAACTTTTTGTAATTTGAACCTGCTACGTACAGACATGTCAACTGTGCGAAATGAAGTTGTCAACAACAAAAAACCCGAGGAAAAATAGGAAAATGCTTGAGACCCAAAAGAAAGTCCAGTAATAGAGGGCATATCGGGTTAAATCAGATATGAAGTGGCGAAGAGAAACATTCAAATGTGAGATAATGCTAACGTTCATTTGCCTAAGCATTCAAAATCAGTAGCATACAATAAGTGAAATTATACACATATTTTGGAATCCATTCCTCAATAATAACGTTAAGCACGTGAAACAGATGAAAAGAAAGGTTAGACGTGATACCTATATATATAATTACCCAAAGGATCCTGAAATATCATGTATCTCACAAGGAAATCGTTTCTTACTTTGATGCATGCTGAGTTCAAAATAGGGACAAAAAATAGCACTTACGCCTCTACGGTGGCCCTTACGTATCAACATCACACATCGTGCAGCAGAGAAAATTCACATTAATTCGTACTTGCTGACTACCCCTTCCTCCTAATAATCCAGAATTCGGATTGACTAACCAAGTCTCAAGAAAGAACGTGTATGTCCTGGGGCATCGGCAGGAAACTATTATCCATCCACAAATCCGAAATTTTTGTAATTAATGTTAAAAATGCAAAGGAAAATGCCACCAGAAACAGAAAGAATGACGCCGAAGGATGTGTTTTCTGTTGGTTTCCGCATGAGATTGTTGCAAGGTAAAAAGAGGCCATTTTGTAGTTCAAAGAGATCTTCAATGAAAATATGCCGTTCAGGAAAATTAGTGTGGAAAACCGGGCTGTTGCCGGGCAGTTGACATCTCTCTCGTCAGTTAAGCAGGAGCCGATATGTACAGACAAAAAGCAGACCAACCGCGGCCAAAAGAAGAATGCCGCAGGGGTGGTGGAGAGATCCAGGATGGTAGCTACGGTCGCTATCATTAGTGTTTAACCCTGGGATACTAGTAATGCAAAATGTAACGTCAGTGCACGCAACACACTATATTCGCATTTTGTCGCTGTTCCCTAAAATGAAACATTACTATGGGCTCAGTATTCACGTGGTGATTAAGTTTTACTCAACGACATTCTTTTTGAAGCAGGCATTGAACGCCATTATGGTTCATGTGGCACGGTTTTTTTTAAATCAACGCTGGAAAGGTTAACAGAGTCTTGACTCTTCAGTAGATTGCGTCTTTTGATTATTTGGAAATACCTAAGGTCTGTTTCTTATGAGTTCATTCATGGTACTGTAGCGATATACATCTCAACAAGCACAAAATTAATCCTTCCTTTTAGCGAAAATTATGCATTTTTTTTAAAAATTTGAGCTCAAGTTAATATATTTTATTTTATATTTTCAAATTGTATTAACTTAGAATTCGTCATGATGTATTATTGCATAGTCATTTTTAATTATTGAAATTTTCTTCATTAGCGTTATTCACAACTATAGATAACCACACTTTTTAACGATTTAATATGTAGTCGATTAATTATTTTCTTTTCTCATTTTGTTATATTTTTTTAAATTCAACTGTGTACAGGGGAAGAGAGGGAAAATATTCGGGAACTCTGTGCAGAATATACTTTGTCACCGTACGCCTCAAACAGTGTTCAGTATTTGTGGCCCATAAATAAATCAAATTCTTTATTCACCATTTAATGGAAATCTTCAGATATTGCACTTTGTAATTCTATGAATTGTAAAGGGGGCAAGGGGTAAAAGATTATTCCTTTGTGTGTATTTTTTGAACTGTCCCTGAAAGAAAAGTCACAGTTTATTACATGATCCCAGAGTGCTCCTATTCTCGTTACGAATTCAGAGGATTTAATAACGCGCCAAGAGCTCCACGTCTCCAAACGCCTGCAGAGGGACTCGAGGCTCGAGAATGAATGGGCGCGGCCGACGCCCCCGCGGAAGCATTCGGAGCCTCATAATTCGATCTCTCAAGTGGGCAAGAGCGTATCTCGGGCCTCGTCACATGCAGATAGCCGCCTCCGCCTCCGTGCCCGCGCCGGCTGGCGAAGACGGCCAAGGGCAACATAAGTTGGTGCGCGTCTGATGCAGGGGGCCCTCTATGAACCAACCGTTCGCCTCCGACAAAAAACCAGGCGACACTTGCGGCCGCGGGGTTGCTCCTCCGCGCCAGCTGACTGCACGTGCCGCAACTCCACGCGGCGCCGCGCCGCCCTGGGAGAGCGGCAAACGCGCGAACTAGAGACCGTCCTCCCGCCGGCGCATCTGGCGCCAGGTGCCCCCGCCCCCTGCGGGCGCTCGCCGGGAGGGCGGTCGCGCACCACGGGCCAAATCACGTTCAACCGAGGGAACAAAGAAGACGCAGTGCTCGCAGGCAGCAACAATGTCTTCAAGACAAGAGTACCACACCCGCAGAGCACGGCCATTATCTTCTCTCGTGAAAACAACTTTTCGTTAACAGGCCTCCTGGAGCGTTGGGGGGCGCCGGTGGGCCCAATAAGCGGAGATAAGTACGTGCATCGCTATCAGGACCTCTGACGATGCGAGTGCATGTGACGGTAACGGCTGCTGCTGTCACGTAATGTGATAGCGCCCCCCTCCCCGCCCGCAGCGAACGAACCAACGGCCGAGCAGCTCTATTCCTAGTGCGCGAGCGGCGTGGCGCGGCGTCGCCTAAATTCGTCACAGTTGGCGCGTGGCCATACTAGGGCCTGCCGCCGCCCGCCCGTGCACGCACGCGCGCTCCGCGCAGCCTGCGTGTATTTCGGGATATGCGGCGGTGGCGGTGACGGCGGCGGCGGCGGGCGGCGCGGCGCGGCCGGCGCGCGGCCGTGACGGACGTAGGCGCGATGAGTGGCGCGGCCGGTACGGTGGCGGAGTCAGAGGGGGCCCCTTAGCAGCGCCGCAACGCCGCGCTGGCGCTCGGCCAAGGTGAGTTGCGTGGCGCAGGTGTCGAGAGGCGGCCGGCAGACGCGGGACGGGCCGGGCAACGGCGCCAGACGTGAGCCAGGCGCGGTCGAGGCGCCGCTGGCCTTGGGTGGACTGGGCGCTAGCGGGAGTCAACGGGCGCGGCCGGCGTCGGCGCGAAGCGGCCATGTGTGCCGCCGGCAGGCAGGCAAGCGGGGCCCGGGCCCGACATGGGACGCGGGACCGCAGGGTTTAGTTAATGGGTCCGGCGGACGGAAAGGGCGGAGCGGAGGCGGCAAAACGCGCCGCGCCGAGCTGCGCGGAAGGGGGACCCACTCGGACGCCTCAGTCGGCAGATCATCTCAGAGCGTTGTCGCGACAGGCACAGCCAGAGCGCGCGCCCGCGGCGCTCACGAGGCAGCAGCGCCGCGCCGCCGAGGCCCGGACCTTGCGACGGGGGCGGGCGCGGGAAGGGGGCGGGGGTGGGGACGGGCAGGGAGCGGGGGCCGGAGTGGGTGGTCGCGGTGGCGCGTCGGGGCCAGCTCGCGGGCGCGCCACTAACTCTGTGGACGAATACCACGCGGCGCGGCGCGCCAATCAGTCAACCGCCGCGACGGACGGCCCAAGTGGCCAGTGCACAGCCGACTCCAGAGCGGACGAGCGAGAGGAGCGGTAAGTAGAGCGCGCGCGGTGGGGTGGCAGTGGGCGTGCAGCGGCGTAGCGCGCCATCGCTGAGCGGCCCGCGGCGCGGTTTCGAGGCATCTGCAAACGCCGCCGCGGCCCTGACGTCAACCGGGGCGCGCGCGCGCAAGCGCAACGGCGAGCGACGACAGTCGAGTGGCACCCGCATCTCCATTAATTCCTACGGAACGCCTTTTTGTTCGCAAGCGGTGGCGGTGCTCTGCTGTGCGGAATGGAGTGGAGCGGAGCGGCGGGCCATCGCACGGCGCGGGAGGCCACGCAGCGCGCTACAGGGTGAGACTTCCCATCGCGCCCGAGGCCTGTTGTGCGCCCGCGGATGTAAAAATAAGCGGGGGCGGTTTGGGGGGGGCGGGAGTGCTTGGGGGCGGGGTGCCGGCGGGGGGCTATAATATGGGCCCGCGGCGCATGTGCTGCTCCAAACACCGAGGGGCGGGCGGCGCGGGGGGCGAAGATTCCGCGCAGCCCTCGTGACTCCTGCGCCTGCAGCGCCGCGGCCCGTCGATGGCGACGGGCGGCGGCGACGGAGATGTATTTTAAGAAGTGACAAATTTGGACCGTGGTAGCCACACATGGGGGTAAGCCCTATACCCCTGCAGCCAATGAGAGCGCAAAAGGGGTCCCATTTTTAGGCACCCACCGCGGCCAGGCGGCTGCTGGCGGAGTGGAAGGCGGAAGGACGACCGAATGTAACCTCCCCCGCGGGACGCCGGCGGCGGCCGGGTGGCGGTGGCGGGCGTGAGGCGGCGGCGGTGGCGCGGCGGTGCCGCTCGGCGGGGCAGACGCACTTCGGGCAGCGGCGGGCACGCACACGCATGCGGCGTGCGCGTGTGTAGGACCAGCGGCGGAGGCGGCGGCAGCAGCAGCGACGGCGACGCGCATCAGCCCATGGCCACGGCACCCCAACGAGAGCCTGGCGCGAGTTCCGTACTTCCTTACTTCTCATAGTGCTGTTCAAAACTTATGGAATGTAAAGAAGTATGGAGCGAGCGCGGGCTG
>BOPP01000278.1:0-27187 GCA_017312745.1 Gryllus bimaculatus
TCGTATTTAAAAGCCATCCGCCCATTCGTTTGCGAGAGTTGATTCTGTTTTTGGAATCTCAATTACCATCATCACTTCTGCATGAAACTCTTGGATGTAAAAATTTTAAAATAGATCTTCGAGATATCAATGATACACGAATTACACAGTTTTTAATACTGTCACATTTAACTTAGTTATCATTCATTGCAAGATACAAGTCATCAGCCCGTAAGTTATGATTGAATCATACCGAGCAGTAATGGTGTTTACCCACGTCGTTTGGAGTGAAAACGTTGTACTGCCTATTTGTAACTGTAAGTGTACGAGCTTATTGAAAGTTAATAATCTAAATATGTCAAATACGAAATATAGAGGGAAACAAACAATAAGTGTAATCGGGTGTTAGATTGATGGAACCATTTTTAATTTTAGGGCTACAAATGTTATATTGACGGTTTAACGGATTTTATTATAACAAATGACTATCTTGTTACGCGTCAAGTGGACAAACTCTTACCGTTAGCGATAGTCAAGTGAAGTTAATTTTCGCTTTATATCCACCTTACCGGGGATTAATGTTTGGTTCGTAATCATAAAAAGTTGTCATTTTTGTTTAAAACTTTTAAATTGTACAGAAACTTATATAAATTAACGCATCATTTTGGCAAAACACAGTAACATATCGCTACCTGTCTTCTCGCAGGCGTACCCTCAAGTTATCATCTCATCATTCGGCTGTGCACGGACGGGCCACACCGGGGGACGTGAAGAGCCAAAGCAGCACCGCGACGGCGACGTGGTGTAAGTGGCCCTACAGCCTGTGGAGCCCGACGGCACTATCCCGCATCGTGGAGCTTACACCGCCGAACGACCACAACGCTTCAACTGGCCATTGTGGAAGCGCCGTCGGACACGCTGCGCACCCCATCGCGCACGGCGGGGCTACGGCTACGGGCGCTGATCGCCGCCCGCCCTCACCACCACTGTGTATTGTATGTTATTTATTGCTCCATCGTCGTCATTGTCGTTTTCCTTTTCATTTCCAATTTTGCACCTTGTAATAAACTCCTGCAGAAGGAAAAAAAACGAGTTTTGTTTTTATGGGACCCATTCCCATTTTTCCCGAAATATTAGATTATTGGTTAATGCCACGTGTGTATAGAATTTTCGCCGAATGTGTAAATAAGTGCTTGATAAGACTGTTTTAAGAATGAAATAGCTTTGAGAAAGTTTAAAATTTGTTAGAATATTAATTTTGTACTAGTAATTTACTAGTACTATCGTACTAGTAATTATTTGTACACATCTTTTCACTTTCACATTCATGATAAGTCAGTAGATGAGCAGGTGAGCCAAAACATGAATAGAAAGCTTTAATACTATTTGAGATTCTATTACGAGTCTATTACTATCAGACAGAAAACTGTTGCTTTGTCGGGCATGCCACTTCAGAATGTTCGCTATTCCATTTGGATTCCATAAGCTTGAAATCTCGTGTGGTCGCCAAAGTCCTTGCTAACAGTGTTTAGCTTTGTCGTGAAACAAGAACGAATAGAATCGATTCTGGGCGGGGACCAAACACAACTTAAAAATTTTACCGAAAAATATGAAGTAATATTATTCTCTCTCTCTTTGGGTTCTGTGTTAATGGGCGGCGAATTACGAGAATGTAATTCAATTACGAACCGTTTAGGTACGATTAACATCCTAAATCGGAAATGGTTCATCTTTAATCTTCATCCGATCAATGTTGATGTCATTAAACAGTGTTTAATGTGAGTACAATTAGTACATAAACTGTAATATTTACCTTTGGTGTTTAGAAATATTGACGTTACGATAATTTTATTTGCCTAGAAAGAATGTATGATGTGAGTATATACGACATTGCGTTTGACAGACATTGGCGTGCAGGTCTTGTCTTCAAATGATGTGAGTAGTTACTCTCGTCTTAAATGTACAAGTATTTACACCGCTATACACGACCACATGTCACACAGTATTGCGTAGGCCCTTAAACTGTTGCGTCAACGAACATTCGAGGCTCTTCAGCGCGATGTGTAGTAGTGAACTTAGGTAAAGTAAAAGCGCTCGAGCATGAAAGACATTTCTTATATTCATCAAAAGTATTTTGATTTCCATTGTGAAACTAGTCTTTTGCGAATCGTAGATTAGTACAGCTTGCATTCAAAGGTCTTTCTTTGAAAAAACAGCGTCCATTGTGATGCCAGAATCTCCAAAGCAGAACGGATCACACAACTCTAAGTGCATTGTTATATAACGAACGTATTATGAAGTAAATTTTAAGTACTTGGGGTTGAGAGAGAATGGTAAAAATGTATTCTGACTTTCGGAACTCATGTTTTATCGAAACTTCCAAACATTTACGGGTTGTGTTTTTGAAAACATTTGAAACCAGATATTTCCATTTATTGGCGAAGTAAAAACGGAGGGTTCATATATGGAAAATAGGGTTGTTACAGAAAGGACTGCAGAAGTAGCGTACGACCCTTTGTTTTTTTACCCACCGAAGGTATGGAGTTGCAAGGATTTCACTCCCCACTGTGGATGAAAATCCCATTTGCTTAATGATCCGAATAGAGCCGCATCATACCATTCACAAAGATTATTGCTTCAAACCGTTCAAGGAATGAACGTTTGGTTATCGTTTCTTCTGATCCTGGGTGTGTTTGTTGTTGAGTTGGAAAGGTACGTGGTTCAATCTTTCGACTGCGCTACAGTGAGGCGGGTGGGTCGGCTGCAGATGCTGTCTGGATTGCCTAAGACTTCGCGTCTCGCCGCCACCGCGGCCGCACTGGACTCTCTGCAACGGGAGTGGGAAGAGCAGTGTCGATGATTGACGGATGAATCGCCTGTCGGAGGCAGCCAGCAGCCGCCCTGCACCTCACGCCTCAGCGCCTTCTACTGTGGTGCTTCTGCTGCTGCTCATCCTGGTGTGAGCAACCCTGAGCCTGGGGCTAAGTTGCTGGGCTTCCTCACCTCACCTCCGCGATACCCTGACCCTCCCCAGTTGACTCGCAGAGATCGTCCCTCTCTCGAGAAAATCTTTCACTACCAGGTGTTCCAAAAAGGGTATTTACGAGACGATGGGAAGCGGACGTGAAGTGTGTCAAAATATTAGACGTAAAATTGAAATGGTGACAATAGGAAGGATGTTCCAAAATACGTGAAAAGAAAAACTTACAAGAAAAAAACTTTGGGTATTTCTTCTCCCAATAATCTTATTTCCTGTTTAGGCTTATCTATGGTGCTGAAAATTTGTCCAGTTTAGTACTGATGCATATAAAATTCGCCAGGTCTTAGAACATTCTTGATTCGAAAGGATGCAAAGTTAAAAATTAAGTTTCAGATTTTTGTGACCGCCGTAATGGAAAATGGGATATATCTGCACTGGAACACCTTGTACTTCCACCGATTAGATATCACCGGAATAACGGTTCCTGAAGATTATTCTGTTTTGGCAAAGTCGCCGAGTCCGCTTAGTTTAAGACAACTATCTGGACCGTTCTTTGTACTAGTTCTAGGTCTTAGTGCAGCAGCGGTAAGTGTCGTAGGGAAATGGTTGACAAATTTTACGTTTGCGTGCGTTAAAACATTTTTCTGAAAACAAGCGAAAATAATTAAGTATCGTTATCTTCATAAAGATTCATTTAACTAATGAAATAAAAGATGAGATAGGTGGTTACGAGCAGTTCACAGACGATTTAATGAAATAAAACTAATAAAGTTGAAAATATTAATTTTGTTTAATATCCACCAATGTTTAAATGCGTTGATATCAGTGTTCTTAATTTCAATACATCTAATTAACCACAATAATTTGTTAACGTGTGTGTTTGTTTGTGAAGTAGTGCAAAAATGCCAAAAAATACTCTGCAATCATGTTTTTTTGCTTTTAGTCTTGAAGGTAATAATTGTTTTAATTTTGGATTTTGTTATGCAATTAGGTTGGCGGTGGAAAACCCTCCAATAAATGAAACATATTGTCTTTATTACTTTCTCTTGAGAGGAGAGCTTGCTTTTTGTACCAAAAATGTTCACGGGTTAACGATTTCGGGCAATACCAGTTTTCTCTTTAGGGATGATTATTTTCCGTTTCTGGGTACATCTGCTGAGCTGATATTTAGTCCCGTAGGTGTGGTTTATGCATTTATCATGCATGATGGCTGTGTTTTGCCACTGCATGGCGAGTTCAGGCCCCGGCTCACACGTGGGCTTGCGGCGGTTAACCCAGGGGATAGGGGGCAGAAGGGAAATTATTGTAATTATCCCGGATAAGGATAAACATTCGACACAAAACTCTTATTGTGGCGTCCTGGTAACGAAACATTGGGTAAATTCTGTTTCTATGTAGAGTAGACAATTTTCCCAAACGCGTCGTGTGTCCAAAATTCATGTATTGTGGGTCCTTTATACTGAGATCCGCGATTCCTCTCTTACTCCTAATATTATTTACTTTACTAATAAAGCTGTTACTGGCTGGCTCAGCGTAACTCAGTAATTTATTACCATTGAAATATTGATCATTGCCCTCTTTAAGCATCTGAGTGGAAATCGGTCATTGGTTTAATTTATAATCCGTGGGTAGGCACACAGGATACACGTTGTGAATTTTATTAGGATTTTCCTACCAAATTTGATCTACTTGAACAAAAACACATTATCGTTCCGAAATATTACAATTTGCCTTTACAATCATAAATGCTACCCAACATGGCAGCTCCTCTATTGATGGTACGAATAAAATAGTAAATAATAATTATACAATATCATATTAAATCATTTCATTCCATATTTATAACACGTCCACACAAGTTTTATATTTGTTACTTTACTCATCGACATGCTATCTCTGAGTTTCTCGTATATTAATACTCCTTAATTTCAAATTGGACACAACTCCTACAATAACTGTTCAACGTCTACGCTGATCTTTTTGCTTGACCACTGCACTCTTGACCGTTGCAACGGTTGTCAGACTTCGTTCCAAATCAACATGACTCACGTCATCTTGGTTTCTTATCCGAGTTGGAATAACAAAACAATTTCAGTCCGTTTCACGATTCCCTTCCTTAAAAAGTAATTTATTATATTATTTCACTAGGGTGCTTCTATCCTTGGCTACTCTATCACTAATTCCTCAACACCTATTCTCACACCAAACACGTCCGCGTCACACTATAGCCGAGTACTTTTTCTCCTGCATATAGTATTCCCGCCTGTTGACTCTGGCTTCTTCTCCGAAAGTTGGTTAATTTTGTGTCTCTCTGCTAGCTTAAAAAACACAATTACCATAAATTCGAAATTGAAAGCTCTTTTTGACAGAAAATTTTTGAGTTATCTTAAAGTTTCATTTAAAGTCGTTTTCAGTAATTTTACTCACAAATACAATAATGTTTACAAATTGTTTAAAATGTGCATAATAACGGCGCGGGAGATGTTTAAAGAACTTGGGTATAGTTTTAAACAAAATCCACCGAAATGAACTTTTTTCTCAGATTAAGGAGTGAAATTAGTACCATCAGTTTGAAATATTTCAAGAAAAAACTTTTGTGAGAAAATAGCATTTCAACGTTTCTGAAAATGCGAAATTTTGAGCTAGTTTTCACGAAAAACGATTGGGTTTTCAAGAAATTTTGGCATTTTTTAAAGCATACGTATACATAAATTAATAATGTGAGCAAATTTCCGCTGGTATAAATTTTAACAACATAAGATAAGTCAAAAATTACCTGTTTTTAATTTTTGTAAAAAAGCAAAAAATTGAGCAAAATGGCGTTTATATCATCTTATAGAGTACATTTCGCAGTATCCCAATCAACAGTTTGAAGAAAATGTTTTGAGCCGTTATTGAGAAAATCTCGTTTTTGTAATTTTTTTAAAAATTGCACATATTTGCACGCAATCTTGCTCGAATTTTACTAAAATTTTTAAAAAAATGTACATGATCTCAATAAAAGAAATCACTATGGAGAACAAATTATAATTGAAGGGAAAATCTCTATCTTTATTTTATAGTTGTACACCGAAAAAAATGCATACTATTGAAATTTTAACCGTGAGTTAACCGTGAAATTATGACTTATGCCACTTTTATAAGTGTATGTTACTTTATTCTTGCATGAAAGTTTTAAAAACTTGGAGAAGTTTTTGAGAAAAAATGGAAAATGTCCGGAGAGCGTTATGTAAACTAGCCCCAAATTTTGAAGAATGTTTTTCAAAATCTCAAATATTTGGCTTGAGCCAGATGGACAGGGGTTTCTTTCATTTGAAAAAAAACCTACGAGTGGATTAAGCGCTAGTTGACAGTCTCCAGACGGATGATATGCACTTTTCAAGAATATACGGCAAGTCCCAGTAGCTAGCCGAGACCAAAGGAAATAGAAAAATAAAACGGAAAGTCGTGGCCATTATGTAGCACCAGAAGGTTTTCTTGTTTTAGAAACTGGATTTATTACTTCTTCGTTTTGGGGGCCCGGCAATGAATATTTTTCTGCCGAAAAACAGCAGTTTTTTTCGCGCAGCATTACATAGCTTTCCTTATACTACGTATATTACTCTGTACATACGTATACAGGAAAGTAAAAATGTTTATCTTTATAATAGTACTGGTAGGAAGACGCTAAAAACATTGAATTTTTGCAATTTTCAGAACCCAAAACTTTTAAAAAACATGAGACCTGCAAAATTCTTTTAAGCGTTCTCCACACTATCCAGATTACACATTTAATCAAAATTGTTAATACTGTTTTTAAGAAAAAAATGTTTAAAAAATAAAAATTATATATATTTTTCACGCAAAATTACGCGAAAAGTACGAATATTTCCTAAAAATTGCACTTGACCTTATTTCAAAATTTTCTCTTTATGGAACAAATTTCATCAAAGCAAACAATCTCTATCTTCGATATTTTAGTTGTAGGAATACGCCGAAAAAACTCTGCTGTTCAACTTACGCAATTTTCGAAACATCAATGCCTTTAACGAACATGAGACCCGCACCATTTTAAACATATTTGACACTATCCAACCGCAAAATCAAATAAAAAATGATGAAGTAATTGTTGCCCCAGAGACTTCATGTAATGTACACCCCAAAATTAAAATAGCGCTTTCAAATACAAGGGGCCCTCGACACCAGCAGATCGAAAGGAGGATATGAATTTTTCAGAAAATTGACTGAACAATTTGGCTGTTTGTTCACGAACAGACGCTCATGCTTTCAATCAATTTATCGGTGTCAAGGGTCCACAAAACATCAATTCTGGCTACCCCAGGTGTTATATTTTTTCTAAATTTAGCAACTACACTTTTCCACTTTTTCGTTATCAGGCCGGGCAATAAGAGTTTTTCTACCTAAAATTGGCCGTTTTTTAGAACAGCATTGCATAACTTTTTCTCTACTACCTAAGAGGTAGTGAAAGAGTAAAAAGTTTCAAGTCGTTTAAAAATTTAGACGTTCTGAGAGAGCATTTTGACGTGGAATGACTCAAGGTAGAAATGATTCCAATTTGCAGTTGTATTTCAGAAAATGACGGGCTTAATTGTCTAAACGTAGTAGTTAATTAATATTAATTAAATATGTTATTTACACTGTTCTGATAGACTAGCCCTTTTCAGAGAGGCTGTGTTAGGTCCATTCCTTTACTTTCTATTTACATCACACGGATATACTGTGCAATATTTGTTGATGATACGCCTCTTCTTTCTTTACAACAATTTACAACAGTCTAAAGTTAGAAAAAATTACTACGGTAATAAACTGGATTGATTGGTTGTTTGATTGTTTCCGGGCACGGCATACGCTATGGCCATAGTCGCGCTTGTGTAGTAAATGTTTCTTAGGGGGTGGCGGTGAGGGTGTGATCCAGCGCCGGGGGATTTCACCTCCCGGAGTCTGCCCTCGCGAGGCACCGCCCCAACCGGGACAAGCTCCTAGCTTTCGACTGATCTTCAGACGTGTGTGCATGTAAATGTAAGTATATAAGATCGTAGAAGTAAATAAGATCTCACGCGGTTTATGGGCCGTTTCTTATGCACTGCTCCGGCATTCGCCTAGTATTGATCGTAAAAAGTACAAAAAACTACCGTTTGGAGCTGCCGACCATTAGAATTCCCCAAAAGACAGCGACTGAATTCGACCTAGCTACTCAGGTACAGGTGGTGTCGAAACTTCGCGACTGTCGGAACTTGTCAGAGTCGCTGCAGAATAAGCTAAATTCAACCAATGCAAAATGAATTCTCAATAGGCACGACTTTTCTTATACATGAAACAAAAGTTTGAAACCAGAACGAAAGTGACCAATCACGTTTACAAACGACACGGTGTGGACGGATGTGTGTGAACTAATAAAGTTCTTATGTGGCCTGTGGGGGAGCGCGAACGCCCCTCCGGGCAGCAATGCGGAAAACCGTGGGAGCTCTTTGCAGCGGCGCGGCGCCTCAACCGGAGCAGAACGAGCGCGTAACGGCGCGGCGGCCGTTGCGCAACGCACGGGGCGCCCAAGCGCTCTCTATGGCTTACCCGCCCTGCCCAGCCTCGCCCATATGGAAAACAGAACTAATGCTGTCCAAGAGAAAGAATAGGTTATTTCCCATGCGAGCAGATATTAAAAGAAAACTTTGCTGCTGCTGTGTAGGTGGTGGCTGGTTTCCTTAGATAACCAGGCACTCGGGAGAAATCCAAAAACAATGAAAAAGTTTCGATTTTGAATGAAATTGCAATTTTTTTATGTGTTCAGATACTGCGCTTACCTCTGAATTTCCATACTAATTGCGTAACTGCTTCCGTCACATCTGACTTCATGCGACACGGAAAGACAAGAAAAGGCCGCTGGCATAAAGTATTTGCTACTCACATGGTGTGTTATGGGACAGCAACATTTTTGATATTTATCTTTAAAAAAAAAAATTAAAAATTGGGTATTCGAAGGAGCATTTAGCTAGATTTGAATCGTATTTTATTAAGCATTATATTATTGTTTTTTTAAATTCTGAACAAAGCAAATTTACAATCTGATTTACATTAAAATAAGTAGTAAACATTTAACATTTGAGAAATTTAAATCATTAGATTGCATTAAGCATTTGTAAGTTAGTTTTAGTTAGTAATTTAAATGAACACCTATCCTCCAGTTAAAAGAGGTAGATATGCTTATCAGGCCTCAAATCAGTGTTCAAACACCAAATTAAAATATTCCTTATACATTGTTTTCCATGTGCGTTAATGATTCACGTCGATAACTGAGACTTGATTCCGAAAGAAAATATTTACTTCTAAACGATTAAAATTTTTACGTTCTCACTGTTTACTGTTAAATCCCATTTTCGCATTGACTAATTGATTTCAAACATAACTTTTGAACTAGTGCGTTTTTTGTTCCAAATAAATATTGTATGGATCTACAAGGTGGAACCATTAAGTGATAACACAGAAGCTGATTCATCAAGGAAGATTCAAACACTGCAAACAAAATTCTTGTATGCGATGGTTAGTTATAAAACAATTATGATTAATAAGATATTGCTAATTTATTTTTGTATTATTTACTTCAAATGTATAGTAGAATATGTTGACACAGTTGTCAAAATAACAGAATATTGTTTGAGTGACAAACCAAGAACTATCGGGAATCTTGTATGCAGTATTTGAATCTTCCTTGGACAAAATTGCCTTTTGGCAAAATTAGTGTTGGCAAAAATAATTGTTACTGTGCCCAAATAAATGAGCCCGCTTTTCTGAAGGGCGGACTCGCGAAGTTCCTCATTTAGTTAGCAGGAAAGGTCGAATGGAAAATCGTTGCTTCAGTGGAAAAAAAAGTTACAAAACACATCAAGTCTAAAAATTGATTCGCTCAAATTCACACATTTGATATTGACTTTTAACGCCCATTACGATACGAAAAAACTTCGCATATATCTCAATTTAAAAAATAAAGTTGACCTTACATCTTCGTAGTAAAAAATGTAGCCAAGACGAAGAAACACCTATTTCTGTAGTCGACTGTCCAAACGGCATTTTCGTAACATGCACGATTGAGAAGATATAATTAGTTATTTATGATAGCCAATGCATTATGGAGAACAATGATATACAATGAATTGGTTATATAATCATCCTGCTTTGGTTGGTTAACATATTGTAGTAATTTATTAAGCAAAAGAAACCAATACAATAAAATAAACAAGTATAACAGACATTAATATATTCATCAAAATATTATACTAAAACATTTATTAAATTAGAAAACAGAAAAAAGTCACTAGAGTTAGTTTCATTAGTTCCGTAGTAAATAGCGACATTCTTGGAATACGCAGGCTCAAACAAACAATTTTGATAATTTAATTTCTTTCATTGAAAACATTATTTTCCATTAATACTTAAGCAGGGCTCAAGGCAGCAAACAAGACGCATAAAAAGTAGTTACGAGTGCGATCTTTTTATTCTGAAATGAATAATATTTTAGAAATCATAAAGTGTTTCTAAGCAATAACTGTCGCTAACTCTTCAATTAATTTCAGTTAGTAATTTAAGAAAACGTCCATCTATTTACTTGAACTGCATGGCAGTGAAATAAGGTTGTACGCCCCAAAATGAATCCTTATATATTCCTGCCTGCTCAGAGCTACGTGGAGAGGTGAAAAAAAACATCCCCGCGTCATATCGACTGCTTAACACATCTAGACGTGAAGAAGCCATTGAACGACACCTATTCCGCAACAAGGAACTCGATCAGCAAGTGAACGCACGCCCACCTGGCTGGAAATCCTGGGAACGGCCACTTCCTATCGGTCACTGTGTGTGTCGCGCGCCCGTGCGAGAGAACGCGCTGAAGGCCCGGTGGTTGCGCCAGCGCCACCTCCGGCCTCGCAGAAATATAAGTGGGCGAATGCGCCTCGGCCGTCAGTCGCTCCCGCAGCCAGCAGCCACCCTCACCCGTCCTCCGCGCCCACCATGCAGCCCGCTCAGGTGAGCTACCGCCCACTCCAGGCTTGAACTCTAATGCCTTTAGGGGTTTTATTTTCTAGTAGGAATCGACAGTTGAAAAACAGTATTTTAGCTGAATCCAGATTTTTATCCCCCAAGGTTGTTAGCCCTGGGGGTATGGATGATAAAATGATGTTAGTGAGGGATGAAAGGACGGTACACACATATAGGTATTCACAAATACACCCATGCCTGAGAGTGGGACTCGAACCCGCGGTTTTCTGGTCCAAGATCGCCACGGCACTACTGCCTAAACGATCTCGGCCATCTTAACAGTCTTCAGTATATAGATATGCAAGAGATTTCTTTTTAAATTTAATTCATACTGATATAATACATAATTTAAAGCATTCACTGTGGTAAGAATAAATTAGATTGTTTGGGTACAATATATTGGTAGACGGACCACATTCTACAAATTGTATTTAAATTGAGCGTTTTAAGATAAAATATATACATGAATTAAATTTCTGTTTGCAAAGGTTGCATATAGTCTCAAAATATTTTAATTTTCTGGACTTAAAATTGTAATTATTTGAAATTCTGTACAACTGTGCTAAACTTTAAGAAATGTTGCAATTACTACCATTTGCATTTGAAAACTTAAAGTTAGAAAATAAATGCTAGAATAAGATAAAACGGAACATAGAAATGAATCTCGTTTAACGAACCTGAATTGATTAAGTTTACTTAAATTTACTTTTATGCCTTTAATATTGATAAAACATAATTGACATCAAACGTAACAAAATAATACAAAGACACAATGTGAAAATAAGAATTGGACAATATTACCAGCATGTGTTTCGTGAACAGTCGTAGATCTGAAGTGAAATAATCAGCATAGCAGTGCTACCTAACGGATTTATGTCAGCGGATTTATAAATTGAAACAGAATGCAACAAAATGTTGCTGCAAAAAATACCGTAGTTTTACATATGTCCCTAGGACCGAAACCTACACATATAAATGTACTTTACTATGCGCACATTTTGTTGAACTCTCATTTTGCTTTGAGTTTAGGAGTAGCAATGCAGAAAAATCAAATCTGCAGTTCGTTTAAATTTTCTATAAGTCTGGAACGTATATGTCTACTTTTCAAATGTTGCTAATTTCGTGCTTTTATATTTATTTTTTAAATATTTCTTTTCAAATTTTAATCATCTATCCACTATTTATAGTTAAAATGATGGGAAGGGATTCTGGAACTGAAGAAAACGTGCGCACATGATCGTCTCCCCTATACCTCACATACAGTTTTGAATATTTTTTTAACTAAATAAATCTAAATAAATGTAACCGCGACCTAAAAACATGGAGATTTGAAGTAAACCCATGAATTCACTCCGTCATGTAACATAAGCAAATCACTTTAAAATATTAAAGTAATTTTTCAAAACCTCGTTATTTTTGTTTAAATACTTGCTTGAGTTGCTTGTGAGCATTTATTGCGGTTTAAAAAAATCATTTTCAATAAACAGCATTTTTGGAAGTTCAATTACATTTAATTATTTTTGTGTATATTAATTAAAACGAATACCATCTACCAGTAAATAGGAATCAGGGGACATACAATCACTGGGAATGGTGAGTTGGCGTGAAGCCAGAGCACGAGCAACAGAAAAAAAAGAGAAAAAGCCGATCTGCTTCTCTGAGGTATAATATCCTCATGGAGTTTCGATAATTTGTAACCCTGGCTTACGTGCTCAGTCGTGTAATTTTAAGCGCTGCAGAGCAGATACTTGGAGGAATGCAGTGATTGCTGAGTTTTCTGGTCTGCGTAACAGGTTCTCTGCGTCTGCGTCCTGGCCGCGCTCGCGGCTGCAGCCTACGGCATGCCTGGCTACGGCTACAGTTTGGGAGGCGGCATCGTCGGCGGATATGGGGGCGACCTCGGGGAAGGGTACGAGCAACACAAGGACTACTACGTAAGTCACGTTTAGTGTCAGTTGTGAAAACAATTGGCATACCAGTTCGTTTCATGGACATTTGAACTAAAGCAAAAAAAAATTGTGCAGTAGTTAGTATCATGAAGACATAAATATATGAAATAAATACGATTTGTGTTTTCATGCAGAATATTAATGGTATTGATTGACATTTGAATTGTACTTCATGACCAAATTGGTCGTAAATTATTTTCATTCTGTCATTTGTTAAAATATGTTTTGTAGAATAAGAGTAGCATTATATTCCCAATTACCAACACTTCTACTAATTAATTATTCTGGTACAGGATGAGTAACAAATACGTTGCAAAACGCATTACAAACGAAACAGGAAAAATGGAAGAAAATGTTAATTTATATCTGTGTCTCCATTTCAGGCCTATCCGAAGTACAAATTCGACTACGCTATTCATGACGGGCACACCGGTGATGTGAAAAACCAGTGGGAGGTTCGTGACGGGGACGTGGTGAAGGGCGAGTACAGCCTGGTGGAGCCCGACGGCACCATCCGCACCGTCTCCTACACCGCCGACAAGCACAACGGCTTCAATGCGGTTGTCAAGAAGTCCGGCCACGCTATTCATCCTGAGGTGCACCATGGATTCTAAATTGCTGTATTTTCTACGTTTATAGCGTCTTACGTGTTTTATTTTCGTGTTATAGTATTCATTTGCCAAATTTGTTACGATTAGTTGTTTATTTAATTGTTCATTATTTAAGTTTTTATATTTTTGTACTTTTCTTATGCAAATTGATGTGTGTTCCCTAAATAAACAAAAATAACTTTTTGCAAATGTGTCTTTGGAGGCATGACAGTCTTCTTACAAATATTTCCTTCTTCGTACAGTATTTCTATTCATACTCAGTACTACTTTATTTGAACACACTATAATTTTTGAAAATATTTTAATTTTAAAAAAATATTTCTTACTAGTTCGTCCCTTCGACTTTTCGTGGGTTATTATTTACAAAATATATGTTACATGAACATAACAGTATCTTACAGTTACATCAGGGCACAAGTGCACTTATTTGAGCATATGTTTCAATCTATCCACAGTTTCTGTTTACCTTTAATACAAAAAAGATACAAAAATATACAAAAAATATACATATACTACATTTGTGAATAACACACACACACACACACACACACACACACACACACATATATATATATATATATATATATATATATATATATATATATATATATATATATATATATCGTTATTACAATCACATACAATATTTTGTAACCTTATTACCAGCAATTCATGGCGGCTTTGAGCGATCTTTTGGAAAGTGTAACAATATCCTGGATGGTGCATAAGCTCTCTGGCCAAGGTTGAAAGTTCTTTTGCTAGGCAAGCTTCAAGACTTAAATAAAAATGTTTCGATAGTTTCTTGTGTACCCTTTAATGCAACTAATGTTTAATTCTCTTTGCATGTGTGCATTAGGAATAAACCAGGAAGCTTTGGTAACCACTCTTAGAAATTTGTTTTGGATTATTTCGGATTTATTTGGATTATTTGTTTGGAATTTGGATTTGGATTTGTATTGGATTAATATGCGTTTTTGCAGCTTCTCCCCATTCTGAGCACGCATAGGTAATCGACGGGCGAATTATAGATTTAAAAATTGTTACTCCGTTTTCTATTTTTTAAACAGATTTTTTATTTATGAATGGATAAAGTTTAACCATTTTTGCATAGGTTTTGTTAGCAATACTGTGTGGTTCTTCCATGTGAATCTCCTATCTAATTTGCCCCTTAGATATGTTTTTTATTTATCTCTGTAAATTCTTTGTTTTCTTGTAATTACGGTACTAACTTGATGTCAAGTTAGCCGAATGTTTATAGCAAAGACAAATGAAGAGAGAAAAAATTTTGTGATATAAATTAGCAACAAAAAGCGACTAATTTTGAGTTAATTTCAATTTTTTTAAAAATCTTTGCCATGCTAACTTTACCGTCTTGCGCCCATGCACAGCATCGCTTCGCACTGTATTCAGAGAAAAGACCTTGAAGTGAAGGTAATCAGTAGCATGTGGTGTCCTTACTTAGCGCATGCGCATTGTGCTGCCCTCACGGAAGACCCCCGATTTCCATGCTAGGCGCTTAGCGTGCGTGTTTAGTATTTTTTTTATGAGTTCACGAGCAGAGAATGTGATTATTATTTTGAAAGTATTTATTTTTCATTTTAAACTACATGGGTTATTATCATGACTTTTAATTATTTATATTTAACTTGATTTTCCGTTACATCTTTGTGAATACATAAATGATCACTACGTACACTCTTTTCATCTTGAGATATAAAAAGAGATTTTTAGCAATTATCGCTACTCCTCATCTGAGTACGCTTGATTGCTGGCGAAAACAAAATATCAAAATTCGAAACCTTCGTGGTATGATTCACACAATGGCTAACAATAGTTAGTTAGCTAAGCTTTATTTGCTAACTCTTTATAGGCAACTAGCGAACCCGCCCACTTGTCTCCCTTCATCTCCCTCTTTCTTCTTCCCTCTCCCTTTCTTTCCGTCTCTCTCTCTCCATCTCTTTCACTGTTTCGCTCTCTCCCTATCTGTCTGTCTGTCCCCCTTCTCTTAATCTTTCCCTTACTCTCTCCGTCTCTGTCTGTCTGCCTCTCTTTCTCTCTCTCTCTCTCTCTCCCTCTCTCTCTCTTTCTGCCTCAATTTGTCTGACTGTCTGTGTGTGTGTGTGTGTGTGTGTGTGTGTGTGTGTATTTCTCCCGGTCGCTCTCAAACACATTTAATGGCAGCTTCTGAATGTCCCTGAGTAGATGGAGTAATATCGAGAAGCGCCAACAAAAATGTCATAGAATGTTCAATAAAATCTCATTCTGTAGATTACGGTGTGAGAAACGTTTCTTTGAGGGCATTGGCCTCAACATTTTAGTGGTTAATGCCCTAGAACGCTTAGTTTAGGAGTTATGGTTGAATGGCTGATCGGCTGAATGTAATGCGGGTTTCATTTGACATGAGTATTTGATTTTGTTCTACAGCGCCATCTACTGAATTTGTCCGACATATCGATAGTTATTCTGATATTGGGGGCGGAGATGAATCAGAGACAAATAAAATTGGACCAGCCATTCTTAAATTATAAATGCTGTAACGAACCGACTTTGTTTTATATACGCGTATATAGGTTAAGGAGTGTCCTTGGAATAGAAATGGATATTTTGACATGAAAAAATTGTCAAAAGCGACAAATAAACATGAATTCTCAAAATATCACATATGTAATTCAATTAAACTAAAATGCATGGGAAATATTGAATGCGGTTTCCAATTTTTTATCAGAGCTACACAAACTCCTAACACTTCTTTAGAATCTGAATATCTTGAAATCACATCGGTGCTTGCTTCATGGAAATAATGCTTTGAAATGTAATTATATCAGTGAGTCAATTGTTTTGAATCATTCGAATAAAATGAAATTTGATTGAGGTGTGGCATAGTCTCCTTTCCGGGTTCCGCCCCTTGTCAACTATTCTGTTTTGTCTACCCGGAACATTTGTTGACGAACTGCCACTAATATAAATGCCTCAATATCCCTATAAAACGTGAATTGCATTCACGTGTGATGCATTCACCCATGTATTTTTATATTCAAATGCTGGAGACACGGGTATTGAAAATAATTTCACATTGAACAGGGATTAACCAAGACATTTTGAAAATGGAATAAAAAAAAATAAAGTAAAATCTCACGATGTTAACTGATTACTCATGAATTTTTCAATTTCTTGAACAAGTATCAATATTTAAGTATTTAAAAAATGTTTTATGGTACTTCATCTCAGCACTCGGAAAGTTAAATACTGTAATTTCCACCGGAGAACTGTTCAAATGAACAGTTAAAGCAAAACTGCGATAACAGGGTTCAATTATTAATTTAGACCTATGAGCAAGGGCCTGAATAAAAAAGCCGAATAAAGTATAGATTCGTCTTTCCACTTATTGCTTCATAACTTTCCTCTCTAGGGGCGTGTCTACCTTTGGGAAGGTATGTGCAGGCTCATTAATGCAAGATCTCTTGTGTCTGAACGTGATGTTGGAATAATTGCCGTCTGACAGATATCTTTTGTTCCTCCATGTAGTATTTGACAAGTTTGTTAAGGTACTGAAGAAAACCTTCAATCATTTTCTACACTTCAACTCTCTCACTGTCTCTCACACACACGTTCTCACTCTCTCTGATTCTCTCTTGCTCTCTCCCGCTCTCGCTCTCTTGCTCTCTCTACAGCTGTCTCTCCCGTTCTCTCTCCCTCTTTCACTCCAGATCTTTCTCCCGCACTCTCTCCCGCTCTCTGCAGCTCTCTCTCTTCTCCTTACATTCTAGCTCTCGCTCTCAGCTCCAGCTCTCACCCTTCAATCTGACCCTTTCTTTCGCATCCTCTCGCTCTCGTCTTTCTCTCGCTCTCGTTCTCTCTCTCTCTCTGTCTCTCTCTCTCTCTCTCTTACTCTCTCTCTCTCTAGCTGTCCTCAAAATGTAACCAAGTGCTCGTGAGCGTCCAGTTTCTTGTGAGTGAACAAAGCCTGACGGCACGAATGAAAAAAAAACTTGACTAGTGTCTCTTCCTATCTTTATTTAGATTTTTAATACACCCTCTGCTTCAACAGAAAGACAAAACACAATGTGTTGTCCAGAATTGCAGGCCTATACGAGTTCCAGCTTCATTGCAATCTGTGCCTGCAGAAATAAAAAATAAAACAATGAAGAAAAAGATGGACAAATGCAACAATAAGACAAAATTGCAAAAATAAGCATCAGAAGCTAAGATAGGTAAAAATGGCAAAATTAAAATCTACTAATAAACTCTACAAATGCAATTTAGTGATTCCTGTTGTCAAAAGGCGAAATAGTAACAAAAAGACATTATGTTCAACCTTCGAGGCTCTATTAGAAGTAACAGGATTATATTATTTTCACCTCAAAGGACTCTCTGTAAAACATCCAAAATTCGTTTTATACTACATCATCAATAAAGGTTATGAATTCTGAAAGTACTGTACTAAATACTTTTTGATTTAAAAGAGATGTCAGTGTACCTTATTCCTTTCATTAGAAATTAATACTTGCATTTATTTATTTTTAAATGTGCACCCTTCGAATGCAGCAGAACCATTACAAAAAGGGCGCAATGCACAATATCTGGTAGCAGTCATAATTAACTGGGCAAGACACATCTACGATTCGGAATATAATTTGAGTTAGTGGGTCACGATTGAACTAGAAATCTAAACTAATGATATGCAAGCTTATGAAATCGACTTACACTGGAATACTAAAATGCGCTGAGAGCTATAAAAGAATTTCAACCTACGAAGAAGCCAGTTTGATATTCTACGGTTCATACTGACACGTCGAAATGGTTTGTTCTCGCACACTTGTAAGTTAAATGTTACTTAAGCAAACAGTAGTTGAAATTAATTAGTAAACCTGGAAATACAAATTAATTATATTTTTTAAATTTTATATATATATATATATATATATATATATATATATATATAATTTTGCGTTTTGTGTGTTATTTACCACTTTTTTCCTACAAATAAAAAAGGGGTATTTTGTTTCTGAACATAGCTTTCCCACTAAATACTGTATTCTATATTTTACAGAAGTGAGTTATTTTGCCTTCTCTAGATGTTTTTTATAACAAATGTAGACCATAAATACTCCTTTATTTCGATAAGGGTTTTTATAGTTGCACCCGGAGCAATTGATTTTTCTTTCTTGCTCTTACTAGGCAAGGAGATAAAGTACTGTAATCGTGCCGTGGAAACCAGCACATTTTCGACATAAAACTATTATTAACGGGCCCTGGTAACGCAAACGTGCATAAATAGTGTTCAACTATACTATAGTAAAAAACGTCTTCGTTCACGTGGTGAAGACAGACTCCATGTTTAATGAGTCCGTGATACCGAAAAATCGATTGTCAGCAAAAGCGCTGCTTGCCCGTCTGTCCGTCGTCAACTCTGGCGCCTAAAGCGTTCATACGATTTTCGTCAAAATTGATTAGATACAGTAAAATACACTTTTAAAGATGCCATTAATACGTTTTTCTCTGTTAACACGAAAGTTTTGAAACTTGCAAAAGTTTGAATTTTTCCGGTGTTATTCTACAGCTGTAAAATTGAAGATAAAGTGTATTCCTTAAAGCACTTTTTTCGCCATAGTTAGTTCTTTCTTTAAAATCCTGTACATTTTTTAAAGGTTTTAGTAATTTTCGAAAAATATTCCGTGTAATAGTGCAATATTAAAAAACAAAAATAAGGTTTTCTCAAAAACAGCTCCAACTTTTTTCTTTAAACCTTTGGGAGGGATAGTGCTAAATGTACTCTATGAGATGGCAAACATCTGTATGCTCTGGCTTTTTGTTTTTTCAAAAATTATTAAAATTTAATTTTTTGACTTGTCTCTTACCGTGTTTATATTTACATTGCGGCAATGTGTTCACATTATTATATTTATGACATCATGTGCTTAATAAACAATGTCATATAAAGTTTCTTGAAGACTCAATAGTTTTCTGTGATATTGGCCTCAAAATTCTGCATTTTCAGAAAGGCTCAAACACTATTTTCTCAAAAACCGCTGCAAATATTTTCTTTAAACGTTTTGAACGGATAGTACTAATTGTACTGTTTAGGATGACACAAAATTAAGTGTGTTTTATTTCTTCCAAAACTTACACTAAAATAAGTTTCTTGAAGTATCTCTCAAGCCGTTAATATGCACATTTCCAGCGATTTCTAATCATTAATGCACTTGTGTGTGTAAATGATTCAAATTATTTCCAATTTAGTTTTTCGAAAATTCAAAATTTTTCTGTGAAAAAGAGTTTTAAATTGCTCATTTACAGCAACGCTTAAAAAATCATTTTCTTAAAAATGAGAACAAGGTTTTCAATGACAATTTGACATTTAGAACGAAGTTTTATTCTTCTTTAATATTGTTAAAGTAATATTTCGGTTCTATCATTAGGACACTAAAAGATTGAGAAAATTTCAAAAAAATACGTAGTTTGAGCGGTGATGCATAACATTGAAAAGATTATTTGGCAAGACCGAAAAGCTATGCCAAACGAAAGAAATTTGAAAACTAACTAAATCGATAAAATGTGCCATTCTGTAGCACTACTAGTTTATTAAAGGGTATGTGCCCCCTAACCAATTCGATAATCGTTAATTTAATTCAAAAGAGAATAAAAAATGTAGTGTACCAAAAGTCAGCTAGGGCAGTCACCTAGGGTAACATGTTAGAGATAAATGAGAAACGTGTTTTTCAGGTTCTATTTCTTCTCATCTTCTATTGCATGTATCAGGCTGCAACAAAATGTAGAGACAAAATGTAGAGAAAAATAGTCGAACTTGGAGGTTTTTTATCCACCAATTTTAAATAGAAAAAATATGAATTTCGACGTGATAACGTTGCAGTATTGTCTCAGTTCTTCTCCCTAAAATGTGTCACATAACGTTCTATTACTGTTTTCAGATTTTTTAAAAAATTGGACGATTATGAGAAATAATTAAAACCAATTCTATAAATTCAAAAAGTTGAAATTCGCGCCAGATAAAACTAGTGGTGCTACAGAATGACACAGACTTTCCCGTATTTGTTTTCTATTACCTTTGAGCTCGGCTAGCTGTTCGAACTTGCCACATACTCTTGCCAGCTGTCATCTATCATCGCCATAGTGTATTTTTTTGACATTTCATTTTTGTTTCCTAATAGGAGAATGTAAATATTATTTTAAGAGTATTTAAGAATAGTAAAATAAAGTACCAAAAGGCAATTCTCTTGGAAACATTTGGAGCCGTGTTTGAGAAAATGACGTTTATGTGCTACTATAAATGCGAAATTTGATGCACTTTGAAAATAATTGAAAATGTCTGGAGGGCTTCATGTAAATTACCCCCAAATTATAAAGAATATTTTTCAAGATCTCAAAGCTTTTTACTCGAGTGAGATGGACAGAGGTTTCTTCAATTTGGAAAAAACCATACTTATGGTTTAGGCGCTAATCGTGTTCACAGACTGACAGACAGACCTACGGACGGATAGACGCACGTTTCTCCAACAAAAGGTTTTTCAATACGAAGAACACACAAAACCGACTACACCACATGTTAGAGAACTTTGTTTCTTAATTTAGCAACTACATTTATACACTTTTTCGTTATCAGGGTCTAGGAATGACCTTTTTCTGCCAAAAATCCGCCGTTTTTCCGCGCAGTGTAATGCTGCATTGTAGTAAATCTTGATTCCTTTTATAATATTTACAATTTTACAATATTCTATTATTTAATAGAGTGTCTAGCTCTGATTTTTATTTAATCTCTGGGCGTTAGCACACTTAAGCTTCTCAGGAGACTACTCTTTTCTTCGTGGGCCTCGAAACATCGCTCGATCGAGTATTCGGGCGATTAATAATTTAATTATCGTTAGAAAATGGTTGACAATACTGTTACTGACAAAAATTAAACACTTTACAAGTTTGTTTATGAATTGTCAGAGACAAGTGTCGCCTGTCACAATTAATTTATTTAAAATTCCTTTTTAATTAATTTTACCGTTAGACAATGTCTCTATATATTCCTATATTGTTTCTGTTTGATGGCCATCGAATTCCTCCAAACAAAGCACACATCAATTCTTTCTTAATCTTAATGTTAATTTATAACTAAAAATAACTTGGCTTTGCTATACTATTTTCATTAATGTCTTTCTTTCACTTATTGCCTAAACTTCTCTTTTGAAGAATTTACAGTAATCGTGGCGTTGTCAATGACATCAGAGACTGTTCCATATTTCCATCTGGAGCTCTTCGCACGTCCACACTGAATTTTACCGTACAAATTCCTACTCTTACTCCCGACCTAACTATCTCACGAATATTACGGTCTTTTCTCCCATAAATCGCATTTAAATTACTTACATATTCTTTTATTATACGTGGACCACCTCCATCTCCACGGACTGACTACAAAAATATTTCAGTTTATGCCCTGACGGCCAACGACGCTTCATCTACCAAATCCAGCATAGATCTGGACAAAATTCTTCGTTTACAGTTTCTATTTGGCCTAACCGGTTCACTTGATTTATTGTTATCTTTGTTCATCGATGCACTCTTGTCGCACTGTAACTATACACCGCAAGCGTCATTTGTTTCCTGTCAACAATTTACTTAATCAAATTAATATTTGTATTTTTTGATTCCTCATATCCCCAATATTGCAGTATTCATTTGCGTCATCGCGTGATCGCGCTTTACATTTCGCATGTTATTTGACATTAAAGTTTCGCTTACAAAGGCCAAAAATCCCTTTAGGTATTTTGCCTCCCCTCGATACTTCGCATATCTCTATACAGTATTTCACAGTCTTGAGTGTGCGGACGTGCGGTTGTGCAGACGTGTGTTTTTGCCATTACTTCACCGGTGTCTAGACTACTTCTCGTGCACCAAGTTAGACGTGTCAGGTGTCATTCGACACATCTCTGTCTCCTGATAGGGAACTGATAATTTATTTTTGGGATGCTGCAAGAAGATTTAAAAATATTACTAAAAACCTGTTGTTTCGTGTTTTGGCGCTCCGATCTTAGTGATAATTCGCCGACGCCTCCGAAATCGATGTATGTGGATGGCGTTGATTAAATACCAGAACCCAAAGGCATTTTTTTGCTTATTACACGATAATTTGCATTCACGACGTTGGCAACCCTGATGTTGACATCTGTAAGTGAAAATTTTAATTACCACATAAATTGCACTGCAGTTTGGTTTTCACTTAGTGTTTAATTATTATCGTATTTTTTAAAATAAAATTGCGAACACCTACGAACAGTATTTCCTCGAAACGTATTGAGCTTGAAGAACTGACCCACAACTTATTCAAATTAACCAACGCCTTATTCACATAATCATAAAAAATAGTTACCCTTTGATGTTAGAATCACGTGCAACGCTAGATTTACATACAAAACAATTAATAGAGCAAATGTAGAAGTAGGAGAGAACGCAAATTGGATTGAGTTTGTAAATTTTTAATCTCGTCAAAAATTAGGAATGAAAAATGTGGAATTTTTAAGAAAATTACGGGGAAAATCAAATGTATTTGTAAAAGATGGTGCAATAGAATTTTCGGAACTAATGGAACATATGTAAGTAACACTCACTCACTCTTGCAGTGTTTTATTGCTGGTACGCCTGTCTCTTGCGAGACTCTTCGTCCAGTTTCTGCTTCTTTCGGTTGTTTCCGGTTGAGTCGGGGAGAGAGGGAAATAAGGGTAATATTTTTTTGGTAAGGGGTTTTGGTAGTAAGGGAAGGGGAGGGGAATTGATTAAGGAGATGGGATGGGGAATAGGAAGGATTGGGAAAAAGTATGTGTCATTCTTTGGTCCGTCGTGGGTCAGTGTTTAGTCCGTAGTTTTTTTGGTTGTTTGTCGGTTATTCTATGTCCACCCTTTGGCCTAGGTAATGGGAGGGAGGAGTTGCAGGATATCAAAGGGGTGTTTTTTCCGTGTATGTCTGGGGGGATTGCGGAGAATATGGTGGTGGGGTATGATTATATTTCTGAATTGGGGATCGGCAATGAACTTTTGTATGGTTTGGACTGAGGAATTATAGAGGTAGGTGAGTATGTGAGGCATATTGTGTAGGTCTCTTAAGTTGTTAAAACGGGTTAGCGGAGGGGGCGGAGGACAAGGCGGATGACTCTGTTTTCGGTTACGGTACGTTTTCTATAGTTAATTATTGAAGTATTGAACCATGTAGGATGCGCGTAGGACAGAGGTGGGCGGATGTAGGTGTTATAGGCTTGGATTCTTTTTCGGATTGGGACGGGTTGGACAGGAAAGGGTAAAGGGCGTTTGTGATGCGGTTGGTTTTGATGGTAGTGTTAAGGACGTGTTTGGACCAAAGGATGAAATGAGTCCTGCGGAGAGGGTAATGCTCAAGGTATTTGACACGGGGTTGCAGGGGATAGGATGTTTGGTTATAGTCAGAGGGGGTGTTGGATGGATATGGTTTTAAGGAGAAAAGGATGGCCTTTGGATTTTGGAGGGATTAATTGGTGATGGAGTTGGGGGCCGGCAGAGTTGATAGGAGTTGAGGATTTGACGTTTCGTAGGAGCGTTGAGAGGTTTCGGCAGAAAGCGAGAAGCCAGATCTCGGTCATAGAGGCATTCTCGTACTTCCGTGGAGTGGAAGGATGTCCGTTTATGGAGTAGGGAAATAAAAGGAGTTAGGCTCCTGTGCGAGGGATGGGTGGTTGGATGATTTTTGGAGTAATAATATGGGACATCAGAAATGATCTAGGTAAGGTAGTTTTGAAGTAGAATAGTGTATGTGTCAGGGATATGAGGACGTATTTGTCTAGAGAAATGGGTGGTATATAGTGTCATAGGGTCGGGTGATAGTAAGGATGGTAGGATTTCTTTCCGGTCTTTGAAGGAGTAGCTATGATACGGTAGGTTAAGTGTTGGAGGGCTCGCCGAGCGAATTGATGGCTGGGATGGGTCAATGATAGAGGCGTATAGCGAGAGAATCACTTTTTTCAAATGTTTTACTTTATGATGGAGAGGAGCTGATGGGTTAATTATAGTTCGGGGGTTCGATGATTTTGCCATTTTTTGGAATAATTGGACTACACGGTTTTTCCAGATTGGAAGGGAATAAGAGAGTTTGAAAACAGGAATGAGTGATGAAGTGATTGAGGTCAAGGCGTTTTCGGGAGATTTACGGAGTTAGTGGACGTATCCATCGGGTCCGTGATGCTTTACTGCTAGTCATTGTTCAGTATGTGTTAATTTCCGTTGTTTTGTCGTCCATCTGTTTCTGATGGAGATAGGTTTGTGTTCTCGACGTTAAGGTAGTACGTTTTTTGGGGAATAGGGATTTGGGGTGTCAGAAAACGCGGCCAGGGTTGTGGCAAAGTCGGCAATGATAAAGGATCAAGGTTAAGGGATTTTACGGGTTTGTAAATGCGGAAATCGAGTTGGGTGTCTCGTACTTGCTTATCACTTTATGTATATTAATTGGGTGCTGCGAAGTCGTATTGTTGGCTCGTAGTTTTGAAGAAGTCGGTTGTATTTGTCTTGGTCTGTTTAAAAGTTTTTTTGTCTGCGTCGCGCTGTTTTGTAGAAACATATGTTGATTGTCTTTTTGTGGATGGTTAGTATTATTCGTCGGGGAGGTGGGGCGTAGTGTTGGGTGTGGGTGATGGTTTGTTTTACGTACATTGAGGATATTGGTTTAGGTTCATATGGTAAATTTTATGAAGGTTGCGTTGGGAGGTTACTGGGACTGACTTTTTTTACAGGATTATTATAGGATCTAGTAGTGTTGTGAATGGTTGGAGTTTGGGGAAGATATGTTGTTGTGGATGAGGATTGTGAATATGATGGAAGTGTCTGAACAAGTCAATAGAGGTCAATGGGTATAGGTTATTTGGTGACGTGTAGATTTGGGAGATCTAAGACAATGATCAGAGGATGTCGTGATGATGTCGCGTAGGTGTGGTGGTTCAGAGGAAAGTTTTAATGTGTAATTGTGTGGTTTGTTGTTCAAGAAGTCTTCGAGCGCAGTCCGGCTATTTTATAGGTTTCGAGGCCCATCGGTGAATTGTGAGTTTACATCGCGTGCAAGGATGAAAGGGTAAGGGTAGGTTGTTGAGAAGTTCAAGTCAGTGGTGGGAAACGAGGAGTGAGGTTTTTGTAAGCTGATATGATAGATTATGGGGAGATGGGGTTCCAAGTTAGGATGGCGATAATTGCTGGGCTGTGAATTGGGGAAGTTGTGTAGGGTGGTGGGGAGGGATAGTTTTAATTGAGGATGGCGTGCGTCCTCCGGGGCATAAGGTTCTGTCGGTTTTCGCGTGGTGGTGAGAGTAATTCGATGGGTGAAGGAGTTGGTAGGGATCAGATTGGTCTCTTGTAGCTAAGCAGAATCCCGTATGGAGTAGTCTTTTAGAAACTGGGCGAGGATGTTTTTTTCTGCGGTAAAAACGCACTGGGGCATTCACGAGGAAAGGATAAGGAACTGGGGGGGGGCTTAATTGAGTATCTCTCTACAGTAAGTGCGGCGAGTCTATATTTGTTTAGGGATTGTCCCTGGTCGTTTAGGATGTCAATAAAGGATCGAAGGATGAAATTTATAGGTATTTGTAGATAAGAATCTATTTGGTGTGTTGGGTGGGTTTGGATTGGTTGTTAGGCGTGGGAAGCAGATGAGTAGGCTTTTATTGTTGTCTGAGGAGAGGAGTAAGATTTGGAACATAGGAGTGGTACATGGAGTGGGGGGTCTTATTTGTTGTTTCTCTTGATGTTTTCTTTAAACTAGTAAGGACAGAGTTAGGGTCTAGGCTGGGTTGGTTTGCGTTATAGTTAGCAGCAGTGGGGTGAAGGGGGTAGTATGATGCTGGGATAAGGTAGGGGCATTCTTCGGTGGGTGGGATTGGGCAAATGGCGCGGTCTTGGTCAGGTCTGTTGTATGTCTATTTTTGGCAATCTTTAGCATTGGGGTATGGGTCGGAGTTCTGTAGGGTTCAATTCTTGTTCTGTGTAGTCAAATATAGTTTATTTGTTCTGTTGTCTCTGTCATTCTTTTTGTGTCTCAATACATAAACGCGAGTGGGTGCATTTGTCCGTTGAGTCGCGTCGGTTCCATTTCTGTTATGTAAACAAAGTTTTAATACGTGGAGATTCGTCTGATTTGTTAGGTCGTATTTGGGTGGGCAGTCCTTTAAAACGAATTTTTCCAAATTTTCTTTTTCTGTACACGGTTATAGGTAGGAGAACGTTGACAAAGTAGAGGTCTTTAGGGTCGGTGGTCGAGATCAGTTCCAGTCGGTCGGCGGATTTTGTTGTAAAGAGTCGATTTCGTAGTGTGGGACTAATACGGGTTTCTTGTTACATTTGCGGTCCATTGCATTATGGTGTTTCAACAAGTCTTTGGGTTAGGTCTAGGGTTAAGGAGGGAGTTAAGGTCGATTCGGAAGGGGCTATTGCTTTTGGGAAGTGGGATTTTTTGGTTGGGGAGTTCATTATCGTTTTCTGTTTCAGAATCAATTCAGAGGTGCCGGAGGTGAGGCTTGGAGTCGAGTTTTTAATGGGTAAGCGATTTTTTCAGGGGTAAGGATTGGGTTTGGCAGGTGGGGCTTGTTTCTGGAGGTGTAACGGTGGAACCGTCTCGGTCATAAACCTCT
>BOPP01000278.1:28120-47051 GCA_017312745.1 Gryllus bimaculatus
AGAGGAGGATGGGGGTGTCTCGTATTGGCTTTTATCACTTTATGTATATTATTCGGGGCTGGGGCTGCGTAAGTCGTTGTATTTGTTTGTCTCGTAATTTTGAAGAAGTCGGTGTACTTGTCTTTGGGTCTGTTTTAAAAGTTTTTTGTGGATATGGTGGTTTAGGTGTTCAATGGATTTGTCTATTGATGGTATTGTTGGGAGGTTGGCTGGGACTTGTATCTTTTTTTCAGGATATGTTTATAGGATTTCCAGTTAGTGTTGTGAATGGTTGGAGGTTTGGGGGAAATGTAGGTTGTTGTGGATGAGGAGGTGAATATGATTGGGAAGTGGTCGGAAAAGTCATAGAGGTCATATTTGGGGTTAGGTATGGTGACGTGTAGTTGGGAGGAATGTAGGACAAAGTCGAGGATGTCGTGATGATTTCCGTTGACGGTGTGTGTGGGTTCAGAAGGAAATTTTATGTGTATTTGTGGGTTGTTGTTCAAGAAGTCTTCGAGTCGCAGTCAGGCTATGTTACTGGTCGAGCAGCCCCATCCGGTGAATTTGTAGTTTACATCGCCTGCAAGGATGAAAGGGTAGGGTAGGTTGTTGAGAATGTTCAAGTCAGAGGTGGGAAACGAGGAGTGAGGTCTTTTGTAGGCTGATATGATGATTGTGAATGGGGAAGTTGTGTAGGGGTTGCGGAGGGATCGTTTTAATTGAGGATGGCAGTGCTCCTCCGGGCATAGGTTCTGTCGTTTTCGCGTCGGTGGGTGAGTTCTGGATGGTGAAGGAGTTGGTAGGGATCAGCATTGTCTCTTGTAGTAGTAGAATCCCGATGGAGTAGTCTTTTAGGAACTGGGCGAGGATGGTTTTTTTCTGGGCTAAACCACTGCGTGCATTCCACGAGGAAAAGGATAGGATTCGGACTGGGGGGCATTAATTGAGTATCTCTACTAGTTTAATGGCGGCGATTATTAATTTGTTTAGGATGTCCTCTGGGCCGTTTAGGATGTCAATAAAGGATCGAAGGATGTAAGAGTTTCTTGAGGGTAGGTGATTGTAGGAGTGAAAGTAAATCTTTAATATTTTGGGTAGCTGTTGGGTGGGGGTTTGGATTGGGTTGGTTAGGGGCGGAAGCATAGGAGTAGGTTTTATTAGTTGGTCTGAGGGGAGGGAAAGACTTTGTGAACATGTCGGGAGGTGGTACATGAGTGGGGGTCTTATTTGTTGTTCTCTGACTTGTTTTGCTTTAACTAGGTAAGGACAGATAGGGTCATAGGCTGGGTGGTTGCGGTTATAGTTACAGCAGGTGGGTGTGAAGGGGGTAGATTGATCTGGGGATAAGGAGGGGCATTCTTCGGTGGGGTGGGATTTGGGGCAAATGGCGCAGGTCGGCAGTATGTCCTGGTATGGTATAATTTTTGGCATCTTTTACATTGGGTCGGAGTTCCTGTAGGGTTCAATTCTTGTTCTGTAGTAGTCAATATAGTTTAGTTTGTTCTTTGTCTCTGTCATGTCCTTCTTTGTCGTCTCAATTACATAAAGTCCGAGTGGTGTCAGTTGTCCGTTGGAGTCGCGTCGGTTCATTTCTGTTATGTGAAAACAAGGTGTCTTTAAGTCGTGGAGATTCGTCTTGATTCTGTGTAGGTCGTATTTGGGGGGCAGTCCTTTTAAAACGAATTTTTCCCTAATTTCTTCTGTAGCACGGTTATATGAGTAGGAGACGTTGACAAAGTAGAGGTCTTTAAGGTCGGTGGTCGAGATCAGTTCCAGTCGGTCGCGGATTTTGTTGTAAGCAGTCATTGTTAAGGGTTGGACTAATACCTGGGTTCTGTTACATTTTGCAGTCATGGCATTATTGGAGTGTTTCAACAAGTCTTGGGTTAGGTATGAGGGGTTAAGGAGGGAGTTAATGTCGATTCGGAAGGGGCCTATCTTGTTTTTGGGAAGTGGGTTTTTTGGTTGGGGGAGTTCATTATCGTTTTCTGTTTCAGGGATCATTTCAGAGGTGCCGGAGGTGGAGGCTTGGGAGTCGGGTTGTTGTAATGGGGTGAAGCGATTTTTCAGGGGTAAGGATTGGGTTGGAGGTGGGGGGGTTGTCTCTGGAGGGTTTGGTAACAGGTTAGAAGCCGTCTTTGGTCATAAACTACTTGGGATTCCTGTAGGGGGACTCGTCGGGGAGGGGTCGTGAGGTCGTCTTGCTGATGAGATGGCGGATGACGTGGCGGTGGAGGCAGGTGGCGCAGTTGCTGTTTGCTGGATTACCGTGTGATGATCTTCGTCGATGGTTAGTTTGGTACTGTCATCATCGCTCGACAGATCCATCGGTTTCTCCGGGGAGCTCGCCATGTCGTCGTCGTCGGTCGGCCAACGGCCGAAGCCGCGTCTCCTCCCTGAAGCGCCTGTTACTTCTGCGAGTGCTCGTCAAAACAGCTCGCGGGGCACACGGGACAGGTCGAACGTCGTTCGTGTCTGGTAGCCACCAAATTCGGATTTGGCTTCCGCTCCACGTGGTCAGGTGTTGCGTTGCTGGTTGTACAGTTCCGGACAGAAACGTCTCAGTGTATAGACGGTTTGCGAGGGCCGAGGGCGACGAGCGGTGGGGGTCCGGCAGCCAATGAGGGTGCAGCCAGCGGAACGAGCGACGAATAGCGCGACACAAAAGGCCATTGGGTGTTGTGAACTTTTGATCGGGAGTATAATACAGAGTGGCGCAGAAAAACGGGAAAATTTGAAGTTGGTGTTGGCAGCACTGTAGATGTACAATAAGTGGGGGGGTGACGGCAAACTGTCGGGTAGTAACGGACATTTAGTTGCAATGGAGCAGTGGAGTGGTGTGGAGAGTGCGGTCGTCGTAATACCGTACTACCGACATGGTGACAGTGTGACCGCTGCCCAAAGAATGTTTCGGCGCCACTATGGAATCCCGCCCCGTGGTCAAATTCCTTCTTCACACGCAATCAAAACGTGGGTTCGTAACTTTGAAGAGACAGGTTCGGCCTTGAAAAAAAAAAGCTTTGTGTACGTGTATTGTCTGTACGTACTCCAGAAAACGGAGCTTGATGCTGTGCAAGCTGCAGTGGTGAGTCCTCGTCGTTCGGTGCGACAAATTGCCTCCTCATTAAGGCTCGGGCATCGAAGCGTGCAAAGAATACTCCACGCCCTTAATTTCCAGCCTCACAAGCTTCAGAATGTTCAAGAACTTAAACCTAATGATTCTGTATTGCGCCAACAATTTTGTGGAAAACTGTTGGCTAACATCAATGAGGATGCAAACTTTATTGAAAATCTTTGGATGTCAGATTATCTAAGTGGATACGTCAATAAGCAGAACATGTGTTACTGGGCACAAACAATCCTGCTCAGCTTCACCAGCGACCATTACACAGTGACAGAGTTACTGTATGGTGTGGGGTGATAGGCCCTTACTTTTTTGAAGATGAAGAGGGCTCCGCTGTCACTGTGACGTCTCAACGTTATGTCAACATGCTACAGACATTTTTGGCCCCAAGGCTTCATTCTCTTTCAAATCTTGACATTCAGCACACCTGGTTTCAACAAGATGGAGCCACCTCACACACTGCACGGCAGTCTATGGCAGCAGTAAGACGTTTGGGGATAGGATTATTTCAAAGAATGCTAACATCGCTTGGCTGGTCTCCAGACCTCTCCGTTTGTGACTACTTTTTATGGGGATATCTGAAGAGCGTTGTGTATCAGACTAGACCAACAAATCTTGCCCAGCTGAAGACTCAGATTGATGAAAACGTCGCTAATATCCCGGAGGACACACTGCGTCGGGCTGTGCAAAATCGTCAGCATCAACTGACTGAATGTGTACGGCGAAGTGGACAGCACCAAAGGGATGTAATTTTCAAAAAGTGATGACAAAGTAACTCTCCATTATTGTAATACATATTATTAGCATAAAATAAAGATTTGCAAGCTTCCTTCATTTTTTTATAAACTTTTTCAAATTTTCCCGTTTTGCTGCGATACCCTGTATTATCAGCTACTACGATTCATTGATAAGTCTGATGTCAGATACTGAAAGAGCATATTTAAACAAAGCTGGTCATGAAAGAAATGAATTATGAAAGACATTTTCAACACATGAAACTATTAAATAAGTAAACAAGCCGACCGCCAGTTTTGCTATTATCCAGGCTACATATTGTAAACGTCGTGCGAGGGCAGATGGACAAACACATGTCGGAAGGCCCAGCGAGGGGGCGGGGCGGTCCTTTGGCGCGCGGCTAAGAAGGATACCAGAGTGGGCCCCTCCTCTAAGTGGCCGCTGTTGGCTGACTGACTCGGAACGTGCCGGTCGTAACTGGACAAGGGATTGATGGTGAGTCAGCCGTGCGATGCAGCTGGACTCCATACAAATTTGCAAAACAGGCCCACGTTTCGGGATGAGAAAGAGCCGCGCATGTGAGGTTCTGGCACGTGACCCCTCGCGAGGCGGCTGAAGGCAGCAACCATTGCTGTGGCATTCGAGTTTGAAACCGAATCGCGGTCGGAAGGCCAATTTACCCGAGGGGTATGGCGAGCTTTGGCATACCCCCGCGAGGTGTGGCGTTGCAGTGGGACAAAAGGCAGGAGGCGGCGCAAGCCGCTGGGGTTGCGTCGGCTGGGGGGATGCTCAGAGAGGTACAGTGCTGGGAGTGCAGCGCGTTTCCGAGGAGTATGTATATAGTGTAATAAAACTTGTTAATAAAACTGTATAAACAACTGCGTGTCTGTGTGTTACTCGCACCCGACGACGCCACAGTATGTATACGGAAAAGGAAAAATGACCGCCACTGTGCGGGAGCAGCATCCCAGAGGGCGACTTCCGTTCGCACGCTCCAATAATATCCTTTCATTTCCGAAAAGAGAGGCTTCCACGGTGGTCTCTTCCGATGCACCGATTTGTACTCGTTCTGCGCAGTACCAGTTTAGGTCACGAACCACGTGATCACAGCACGGGCACTTCATTGAAAAGCTATGCGAGACGTTGGCTGTTATGTTTAACGGAGCGAGAGAAATGTTAAGAAACAAAGTGGCATAAAGTGGCACTTTTCTGCGGAGACCAAAGGAACAACACGATGAAGGTGTAATTGAAATAAAAGATGTAATATTTAAAAAAAAAGCTTATAATTTCTGTTTCAATGACTTGTAACTGTGATAACTTTGATATTTAAAATTCCCGTTAAAATTATGGCGCAAACTGGTGCCTAAAGCTCGTTGTCCGAAGTCGGATACAATGCACAAGTGCTAACATCTCATTTCACCATAGATATTCCAATTGCGTTTGGTACATATTAAATGTAGCACCTATAAGATTTCGAGTTGAAATGTTGGCACATTGACCGCGAAATTGTTTCATATTTGGAGCCTCGTTTCAAATAAAGCACTTTTGATATTCTTTGAAGGCGTTTCATAGGAAAGGATCATACATTTGAAACTTGGCGCTTTCAAGAAAGCCTTATTTAATCAAAAAAAGCCGCGAGAATTTCTTCCCGGTTGACCAAATACTTACTTCTTTCGAACAAAGTTCCTTGAGATAGATTGTTTCTGTTAGTTGTTTCCTGTTAGTTCGGAGCGTCTCTGAAATATCGCATCAGTTCCGCCGGTCAAATCAGGTAGCCGCGCGCAAAATATAGCATTGTCAAAATTTAGGGGAACTCAGTCATTTCCACTGCAGAATGCCACGACGCATCAGCAACTCGCATTGTCGTCAGAGGCAATTGGATGCAGTCGCCAAGTGAAGTAAAACGGCGAAATTCATAAAGAAGCGTTTGATTTCGTCTGGACAGAAGTAAACGTGATAATCTCTACAATATTCGTTGATTCGTTCTCCAAATAACAATCTTTGTCAATTGTGTGTCGTTTCTTTCCTAGAACACTCTTGACTGATAAAATACAATCGATAGAAGAGGCGATGTTTTGATGCAGCTTCAACTAATTGCTCTCCCACTTATCTTACGAGTATTTCGCTTCCTCAACGAGGTTTGTGTTTAAATATTAGTAAAGAAAAAGAAATTTCAATCACATTTAGGTGCGAAGTTCAAATTTGTGTAGTGATATAATCGGTTTTAATTATTTTTTACTATTGTCCACATTGTTTAAAACTGAAAAATATATTCTTTATGGAATGTTATTAAACACATTCTAGGGAAAAAAACTTGAGAAAGACTTCCAACGTTATCATGTCGAAAACTAATTTCAAAATTTATTTATTTATATTTCCTATTTGAATTTGTGTCAAAATTGGTTGAGAGAAATACCTTCAAATTCAACTACTTTTCTCCGGCTCTGCAATTTGTTCAGCCTGGTACATGCAATAGGAGCTGAGAAAAAATGAAACCTGAAAAACACGTTTTTCATTGTATCTCCGTAACAGATTGCCCTAGGAAGCTGATTTTGGGATATCTAAGACTTTTTTTTCTCTTTCATACTAGTTTCATGATTATCAATTTAGTTAGGAAGCACTTTTCACCCCTATACTCGGCTTTGTCCTTGATTAGAGCTTAAGAAAAAGGCGCTCGGATGCTTAAAAGAATGATGCGAGACGAGAACTGAAGAGATTTTTTATGTAATGAAATCAGTTTCTTAAAGGCATATCTTGAAAGAAGTTCATAACATTTTTCGAAAATATGAGTAGTTTTGGCGAACTTCCGCGCAAAATGTACACAATTTTTACTTTACAGTATACGTACGTATAAACAGAGAAATATACATCTTATATGTAAAGTTATGTAATGCTGCGGAAAATCGATTTAGACGGAAATACACGTTTTGGGAACCTGATACCCAAAACGTCCGTCTGTTCCTCTCTCCGGCCTTCCGTCTGTCTCTGTCTGTCTGTTTGCCCGTCTGGTGTCTTGCTAACACTTCCAGCGCATAAACCAAGCTTAGGATGTTTTCCAAGTTGAAGAAACCCGTGCCAATCTGGCTCGAGTGGAATCTTCGAGATCTTTAGAGTTTGGGGGTACCGTCATGAGGCCCTCCGCATATTTTCAAAATTGTCTCAAGAATGGCTCCATTTTTTTAAAAATTACTTACAAGAATAGAGTAAAATATAAAGGTGACAGAGATCCGATTTTCGGGTTAAACTTTCAATTTTCGAAAATTTCAAAATGTTTCGTGCGCCTTCTCACAACTACAAAATAACGATAATTAATGATGCTTGTCCCATTTTCGACGAACTCTCCGTATTTTTGAAAATTGCAAAATGTTAACATTTCAAAAATACAAAATTGAAGACAGAGATTTTTGCTTTAGATAAATTCTGATTGAAAAATCAACTCTTAAAAAAAGACCTGTACATATTTTGAATAGTATAGTTGAGTAGTATAAAATGAGTAATTTTTGTGGAGTTTGTGTTTGAAACTAGGGCAATTTATAAAAAAAATAGCTTCAGTTTCTTTCTTAATTTTTTTGGCTAAAGAAGGGACGTTTAAAAGAAATGGCACTGGTCTAATTCTAGAACTTTCTAAATTTTCAAAAATTACAAATTTAGGAATAATGGGGGTAATTATATGCGGTTGAAGGGACACTAGTTTGATTTGATTCTGGTCCATAAAAGTAGCTCAACATCGTTTTTCCAAAACACAGTTGATACTGAGTGATGAAAATAAATGCAGATATTGAAAAAATATACACAATAAATAAAGACCGCATAGATTTAATTTTTTGTAGATGCAATCACTTTAAACAATTTAATTTTATTTCAACTAGACATATTTACATCATTTTATTGTAGTGAAACTATCTTGTTTTTTTATATGATAAAAATAGATTTATGTAAAAAACATTTGTGTAGTACGATATGATTGCTGCAAAACTTTCAAAGAATTGATGTGGATGTTACAGATTTTCATTTGCACACTGCCCTCTACATTTCTTGTGCACGCCGATAGGCTACGCTACATGAGCAAGAATCACATCTTAAATCCTCGTGTAAGTATATTATCAATGTCTTGTTCTTGAGGACATCACGAGATAACTGAGAAGTCAATGTTTTTATTTTCTCAGAGTGAAAAATACAGTAAATTGAGTTGAAATAAATTATTGTCCAGCAATTCCGTCAAAATCATATCAGTTTGCATATTTGTCTGAAAATTATCCATGTATACGAAAATATAGAACGCAAAATGACTCTACACGTATTTATTATATTATATTTATGTTTACAAATATTAACATATATTTTAGTATATATTATTTGTTATAAAAAATGAATGAAATGAATGCTATTTGTGAAAATTTTAGGTCGACCTGAAACACCAATTCGAGCATTCTGACGACGATGCGATCTCCGCAGGCGTGTCGAAAAACTGGGAGACCCACCACACAGGTATCGTGAAATGGAAACGCAGCTCATCGGAAGGTGAAACACAAGAGAAACGCTTCAATCCCAGCGCCGTAGCAAGCGGTTCCAGTGGATCGGAAATTATTAGTGTGCACGGCGGCCCCCGCAGCAGCGGCTTCAACGCCAGTGTTCTAGGGGGCCTAAGTGGGGGCGTCGGCGCCGAGTTGGGAGGCGGCTTCGGCGGCGGCGGAGGCGTCGGGATTCGAGGAAGCCTTGGAGGAAACCTGCACGGTGGCCTCTTGGCCATCCTAGGAGGGCGCTTGGCGCGATAATTCATTTGTCTCATTCTCTGAAGGTGGCTCCACATATTCGGCGTTCGCCAAGTAGCGAGCTATTGCTCGTCGAAGCAGATGTGCTAGGCTAATGTTCGCTTTCCTTTAATGTATCCAAAAGCCCGACCCACGATTAGTAGGGCGAGCACCGAATGTCCATTGCTCGACAAATACAAGCGACCCATCCACACTACACGGGGTTTGGTGCACTACACTGGCACGCTACTGGCAGAATATATAATGTGTGGAGCCGCCTTTAAGGTAGGGTTACAATGCAGCCGAAAAATTGGTCGTTCACTACCGGACGACTAGGAGGGAATTGGTTTGACTTATTTCACCCGTTAAAACACCCAAATGTTGCACTCAAAATATTAATAGTGTAATTAAAAAATGTGTGTTATGTTAATTATCCTCATTTTCCTGGCATTCCTTCAAATGAAACTCTTTTCCTATTATCGTGTTTACTGACGATCTGAAGGTGTCGCCACTGGAAGTCGACGCGTGAACTTCAGCATGGAACGTCATTTCTTTACGTATCTTTAGGTTCAGGACAATTACTTGCATTTTTCTCAAATCACAGTATACGAATATTGTTTAAATAGTTGTATCGAAAACAACACCCCACCAAATCGTAGTAACGTGCGGCAGAAACATAATTTATTTCTTTACTATTGCAGTAATATAAATTTTCGCATAAATATTGAGATTTTATTGTGACCGATAAAATGCTGAACAAGCCACGAAATGTTAGTGTTATTACTGCCTCGTCCAAATGAAAAATCTCGGCGCCGCTACGCTCCGCCTCGATTTTTAACTATTGGCGTCTGCAGTAATAACACTCATAAAATTTCTAGGTACGTTAGAAACAGAGGGAGAATTTAATAAGCCAGCAATATTACAGCCCAAAAACTTTCATTACCGTCAAATCCAAATAGTATGGAATACAGTAACTACTTTATCTCTTCGGATAAAATACTTATGATTTTAACATCTCAAGTGAAACTGTCTCCCAGAGAGTCATGGTCCGTGAGTCAAAGATAATAAGGTTGGTCTGTATGCCACTAAGTCCAGAGGCACATGGTTACATGAATGAATTATGATGGAAAGGTAATGATTATGGAGACATGGTAGAATGCGTATTGGAGAAACCGAAAGTACCCCGTTTAAACTTGTTGTGACGCCTCTTGTCTTTGCATTTTACTTTCATGTTGTGTAATAGAAAATTCAAAAACGGATAGCGACTATAAATATTGAATTTACACAAGGACTATTTTTGTAACAAATAAATTTACTTCACATTTTATTCTTAGGGGATTCCCAACCATTTTCTAACTAATAAAGTGATTGAATTTTTGCCACCTGCTGTACTTGACGTTATGTAAATTTTCTCGCTGATATTTTTGGTTCATATTTTGGGTACTTACTTCCTGCATGATTCACAAAACATTTTGGTTTTCTCCTTTGTAGATCATGAATCATGACACCTACCAGTATTCGCATACACTATCTCCAAGAATAGCTTATTACCCTTTCTGGCACTCAACTGGATATTTCAAATTGTGTAACATACATTTTAAAATGCAGAAATTGGTGAAATGACCGTTTTGTGAGCTGGATTTTTACGAATAATCTTCATTTGGGTAACATCGATGGCTGAGAACCTAAGAGGCTGACAGTCTAAGTCCATTTTACTAAATTTTTTAGGAGAGTCGTTTACAATTTTTGTATGAAGTGGATACGTACGGAGTATATTGGTAAGAGATGAGTTAGTTGCATCCTAATGATGAAATATTTACAATTTTGTTTGATGCACATATGTAGAGAGGGAGATAGACCGTCATGAAAGATAAATCTTCTTTGTTACAAAATTGGACTTAGAACAGTCTGGTTCTCAGTCATCGATATGTCATGCTTTCTTTATATTATGATACATGGTCCTTTTGCTCGTCACAGTGCGGCAACTCGACTTGGCGTGGACACGAATAAGTCATTGGGAGTCCCCTGCAGAAATATTGAGCCGTGTTGCCTCCAATGCCGTCCATAATGGCGAAAATGTTGTCGGTGCTGGATTTTGAGCATGAACCGATTATGATTCATAAATGCACGATGGGGTTCATGTCGAAAATTTAAAGAGTTCATGTTGACTGTGAGGGAAAATTTCTAAACGTTCTTGATGTTTTTGTTGCTGCTGCAGAAGGTGAAGAAAACGAAGGTCCTTCTACTTGTATACTGTGACATATATCAACGTGTGAATAAATTTGTCGTAGTTCATTAATATAACATAATTTTAGACCTTCTTTAATGTAAAAAGTGAGTTAGTATATTAAATCTGTAATTTTAACGAAACCAGACAATTTAATAAATCATTAAAACAATCCACTCCTTAGAATACCTTCGAACTCATGTCCTGCCGATCATTTGTCCTAAGGTTCCTCACACGACGGGGTCTCGACCACCGAGCGACTTTGTGTCGGTGCAATCACGCAGAAAAACGCAGTCTCTTCGACGCTTCAATCAGAGCAGAACGTAAGCGCGCACGCGCGCGCGCGCGGCCACGAGCGGAGTTGCGCAATGACAGCTGCGCTGCGGAGCGGCGCGCGGTGCGCTGCCAGGCGGTCGCTTTCGGAAGCAGCAGCAGCAGCACTTCAAAAGAACGCAGCGCTCGTATCGCAATGGGCTTCGGCGCTGCCCACCGCAGTCGGGCATGACAATATTCTCCTACGCACGCGCAACGCCGCCGAAAGCGACTTCGTCGCGATTAGTAAATTTTTCAGCGAAAGAAATTTGTGTTTGGCTAGGGGTGACCAGAGATGGATCTGCAATTTGTCTACAACTATCGATATATCTTGCATGTTTTCTGGAATTTTCTAGAAGTGTCTCCTAAGAACAAAATTCGATAATAATTTCATTATTAGTTTCACCAAAGGTTTTCTGAATTTGTATGATAAAATAAATTATTCATTTAAAATATCCATTTACCTTATTTAGTAATTGTATGTCTATGGTTTTGGTGAAATTTGGAGCGTCGTTTAAGCATTTCTTACTCTTCTCTACAATCATTTATGACGTAACGAAGAATGAGATGAAATTAAATCTCAGTTAGCATTGCATTCACTTTTCGGACAAAAGGCCAGAAGCGCTGTGGCGCCCCAATGTCCGCTGGGGGTCTGGCGTCAGGCTGGGGCGGGAATTTGGAACCCTCAGACGAGGTACAGTGGGGTGGGAAGTGCAGCGCGTTTTCCGAGGCCCGTTTGTAACTATACTTTGTGTATTTCATAAATACTTTAATAATAAAATCTTTGCTTCTACAACTCGTGTCTGGGTGTGTTACTACGCGTCACCCACGACGGAAACGCCACAGTAATATGCGGGTATATTCTTACAACGGATATAAGGAAAAATGACCGCAACTGTGGGCGGGAAGCAGTCATCCACGAGGGGGCGTTAACCTTCAGTTCGCTATCGCTACCTCAATAATATCGTTTTTCATTGCCGGAAAATGAGTAACGGCTTCCAATGGTGGTCTCTTTCCGATGCACCGGATTTGTTACCTTCGTTCTGGCGCAGTAACCAGTTTCTAGGTCATACACAACCACGTGATCACAGGCGCGGGCACTTCATTGAAAAGCTATTTGGCGAGACCGTTGGCCTGTTAATGTTTTAATGAGCGAAGAGAATGTTAAGAATACAAAGTGGCATAAAGTGGCACTTTTCTGCGGTGGCCCAAAGGAACAACCACGATGAAGGTGTAAATTGAAATAAAAGATGTAATATTTAAAAAAAACGCTCTCATTTTCTGTTTGTGTGCAACTGACCTTGTTAACTAGTGGATAAACTTTACATATTATAAGATTCCCGTTAAAATTATGGCGCAAACCTGGTGGCCTATTAGCTCTCTTCGATGTCCGAAGTCGAATAAATGCCACAAGTGCATAACACTCTCTATTTCAGCCTAGATATTCCAATTGCGTTTTGGTACATATTAAATGTAGGCACCTATAAGATTTCGAAGTTGAAATGTTCGCACATTGACCGCGAAATTTTGTTTCATTTATTTGGAGCGTGTTCAAATAAAGCACATTTTTATTATTATGTCTTTGAAGGCGTTTCATAGGAAGATCATACAGTTGAAAACTTGGCGCTTCAAGATAGACTTTTTAAATTCAAAAAAGCCGCGAGAATTTTCTTTCCCCGTTGACAAATGACTTACTTCTTTCGAAGCAAAGTTCCTTAGATATGATTGTTTCTGTTAAGTTTCTGTTTCCTGTTAAGTTTCAGAGCGTCTCTGAAATATCGCATCAGTTCCGCCGGTCAAATCAGTGTAGCTTCGGGCGGGCAAAAATATAGCATTGTTCAAAAATTTAGGAGGAACTCAGTCACATTTCTCACTGCAGAAATGTCCCACGTAGCATCAACTTTACCTGCGCATTGTCTGTCAGAGGTCAATTGGATGGCAGTGCAAAGTGAAAAGTAAACGGCGAATTGATAATAGAAGCGTTGATTTCGTCTGACAGAAGTCCAACGTGATAGGACTTCTAAGTATTCGTTTTGATTTCTTCCTCAAATAACAACCTTGTCAACTGTTGTGTCGTTATAACTTTTCCTAGACATCTTCGCACTGATAAAATACTATCGATAGAAGAGTGCGCTGTTTTTGATGGCAGTTTTGTCTTGCTTTTTCGGGGCTTCAGCGTACATTGCTCCCTCTGCCCAGCGCAGCCTTATCTTACGAGTATTTCACTTCTCCAACGCCGAGTTGTGTGGTTTAAATTAATTAGATAAAACGAAAAAGCAATTTTCAATCACATTCTACGCGTCTAGCTGAAGCTTCAAATTTTGTGTATTGTCGATATAATCGGTTTCTTAATTATTTTTTACTATTGTCCACATTTGTTTTAAAACTGAAAAATATTGTTCTTTTTATGGAATTGTTCATTAAACAACAATTCTAGCGGAAAATTGAAGAGAGACTTCCACGTTATCAATGTCGAAAAACTAATTTCAAACAGATTTTATTATAATTTATATTATCCTATTTGAGGGATTTGTGTCAAATTGGTTGAGAGAAATACCTCTCAAATTCAACTACTTTTCTCCGCTCTGGGCAATTTGTTCAGCATCTGGTAGGATGCAAAGGAGCTGAGGAAAAAATGAATAACCTGAAAAAAAACACGTTTTCATTTGTATCGTACGTAACCCCAGATTACCCTAGGAATACTGAAATTTTAGGGATATTTCTAAGACATTTTTTTCTCTTCAATACTAGTTTTTCGTGATTATCAATTTATGGTTAGGAAGCACTTTCACGCCCTATCTTCGTTGCTTGTCCCTTGATATATTTGAGCTTAAGAAAAAGCGCTTCGATGCCTTAAAATGAATGACTGCGAGTACGAGTAAAAACATGAAAGAGAATTTTTTATGTAATGAATATATCAGTTTTCTTAAAGGCATGTCTTGAAAGAAGTTCATAACATTTTTTTTGAAAAATATGAGTAGTCTTTGGACGAACCTCTGCGCAAAATGTACACAATTTTTACTTTACGCATGTATAAAAACGTACGATAATAAACGGAGAAATATACACATCTTATATTGTAGGAAGTCTATAGTAATGCTGCGTGACAAATCGATTTAGACGGAAATACACGTTTTGGGTATACCTGATACCCAAAACGATCCGTCTTTTCGCTGCTCTTTTCTCTTGGCCTTTCGCGTCTGTCGCTGTTCTGTCTGTTGCCACCGCCAGAAGTTTTGTTTTTGTTTGATTTTGGCAAGTTTGATACTGATCTCTGGTCCATAAAAGGTAGCTCACATCGTTTTTTTCCAAACACAGTTTGATACTGATGATGTGAAAATAAACTGCAGATATTGAAAAAATATACACAATAACATAAAGACCCGCATAGATTTAATTTTTGTAGATGCAATCACTTTAAACAATTTAATTTTATTTACAACTAGACTATATTACATCCTTTTATTGTAAGTGAAACTCTTGTTTTTTTTTATTTAATAAAATAGATTTCTGTAAAAACATTTGCTGTAGTACGATATGATTGCTTGCAAAACTTTTCAAGAATTGATGTGATGTTACAGATTTTCATTGCACACTGCCTCCTACTCTTTCTTGTGGCAACCGCCGATAGCTACGCTTACATTGAAGCAAGAATCACATCTTAAATCCTCATCGTAAGTATATTATCAAAGTCTTGTTCTCTGAGGATACATCTACGAGATAACTGAGAAGAATGTTTATTTTCTCAAGGAAAATACTAATTAGTTGAAATCAACTTGCAGCAATTCCGTCAAAATATATCAGTTTGCTATTTGTCTGAAAATTATCCATCGTATAACGAAAATATAGAACGCAAAAATGACTCTACACACGTATTTATTATATTATATTTATGTTTACAAATATTAAATATATTTAGGTATATATTATTTGTTATAAAAATGAAATGAATGAATGCCTATTTTGTGAAAATTTTACGGTCGACTGAAACACCAATTCTTTAGCATTCTGACGACGATGCGTCTCCGCAGGCGTGTCCCGAAAAACTGGGAGACCCACCACAACAAGTAATGTGAATGAACGCAAGCTCATCCGGAAGGCTGAAGAACACGAAGAAACGCTTCATCAGCGCCGTAGCATAGCGGTTCCAGTGGAATCGGACATTATTAGTGTGCACGGGCGGCCCCCGCAGTCAGCGGCTTTCAACCCCAGTGTTCTAGGGGGCCCTAAGTGGGGGCGTGCGGCCGAGTTGGGAGGCGGCTCGGCGGCGGCTTAGGGGGAGGCGTCGGGATTCGAGGAGCCCTTGGAGGGAAACCTGCACGCGTGCCTCTTGGCCATAACCTGGACGGGTCGCTTGGCGCGATAATCATCTTGTCTCCATTCCTTCTAAGAAGTGCTGGCTCACATATTCGGCGTTCCGCGAGTAGCGAGCTATTGCTCGTCGAAGCAGATGTGCTAGGCTAATGTTCGCTTTCTATTAATGTATCCAAAAGCCCCGACCACGACTTAGTAGGCGAGCACGGCGCAATGTCCATTGCTCGACAAATACAACCGACCCATCCACCACTACACGGGGTTTCGGTGCAACCTACAACATCGTGGCACGCTAACGGGCAAAAATAAAGTGAGGACCATTAAGAATAAAATTTTAAAAAAAGGTTGAGCCGCTTAAAAGGTCAATGCACCGAAAAATTGGCGTCATACTAAGCTAGCGGAGGGTTGGTTAGCATTTACCTAAAACAATGATGGCTAAAATAAGTTATTAAAAATGTTGTAGTAATTATCCTCATTTTTTCGCTGGCAGTTCCATGCAAATGAAGACTTCTTTTCCTTCTCATCCCGTGATTTAGCTGACGAATCTGAAGGTGTCGGCCATTGGAAGTCGTAGCGTGAAACTTTCGAGCAAGGAAACGTCATTTCTCTTACGTATCTTTAGGTTCAGGCGACAATATTATTTGCATTTTCTCAATCAATCAGTATTCACAGACGTTACGAATATTGTTTAAATATTGTAATCAGAAAACAACACCGACCACCACCAACTCGTAGTAACGTGCGCAGAAACATATATTTATTCTTTACTATTGCAGTAATTATCTAATTTTCGCTAAATAGAATTTTATTGTGACCGCGATAAATCTCTGAACAAGCCACGAAATGTAGATAGTTTATTATCTGCGCGGTCTATGTCAAATGAAAATCTCGGAGCCGCATACGCTCCGCCTCGATTTTTAACCATATTGGCGTCTGCAGTAATATACACTCAATAATTGTCTAGGTACGTTAGAAACATGAGGGAGAATTTAAATAAGCCTAGCAATATTACGCATTGCGCCCAAACTTTCTATTACTAGGTCAAATCCAAAATAGTATGGAATACAAGTCACTACTTCTATCTCTTCGATAAAATACTTATCAATGTAACAACCCCTCTCAAGTGAAACTGTCCTCCAGAGAGTCATGGTCCGTGAGTCAAGTAGATAATAAGTGAGTTGCGTACTGTATGCCACTCAAGCTCCAGCAGGCAACAATGGTTTTTTACATGAATGAATTATCGAGTGAGAAGGTAATGATTATGGAGACATGGTTAGAGATGCGTATTTGAGAAACGAAAGTAACCCAGCGCGGTCGTTAAACGTGTTTGTGATACGATCCTCTTGTGTCTATTGACATTTCTAACTTTCATGTTTGTGTATCAAGAAAATTCAAAAACGGGATAGCGACTATAAATACTTGAATATTACAATACAAGGACTATTTTTGTAACCAATATATACATCATTATCGCACTCAAACAGTTTTATTCTTAGCGCGGGATTTCCCCAAGCCTTTCTAACTAAATACAAGTGATTGACATTCTTTTGCCACCAGTGCTGTAACTTGCACTGTTATGACTAATTTTCCTCGCGTGATTATTTTTTGGTTCAATTTTGGGTAATTACTTCCTGTCATGATCACAAAACATTCCTTGGTTTTCATCCTTTGTAGACTCACTGACTCATGACCATCTACCAGGTTCGCATACACTACTACTCCCAAGAATACAGCTACATTACCCTTTTGAGCACTCAACTGGCTATTCTTCAATTGTGTAACATACATTTTAAAACTGCAGAAATTGGTGAAATGAACGTTCTTGTAGAGCTTGGATCTTTTACGAATAATCTTATTTGGCGTCAACATCGATGGCTGAGAACCTAAGAGGCTGACAGTACTAGCAGTCCTCAATTTTTACTAGAGATTTGAGATGTTCTTTATATATCTCTTTGTATGACCCAGCGAAGATCTAGAGGGTAATATGGTAAGTAGATGAAGTTTGTTGCATCCTAATGATGGAAATTATTTACAAATTTTGTTTGAATGCACATATGATAGAGAGGGAGATAGACCTGGTAATGAAAGATATAATCTTCTTTGTTACAAAATTGGCTTAGAACACGTCTGGTTCTCAGCTCATTCGAATGTCAATGCTTTCTTTCATAATTCATACAACTGGGTCCTTTGCTCGATACACGTGCGGAATCGACCTTGCAGTGACAGATCGAATATAGTCATTGGGAGTCCCTGCAGAAAATTGAGCCGTGTTGCCTCAATGCCGTCATAATGGCGAAAATGTATAGCTCCGACGCTGACTCGGATTTTGGAGATGAAACCCGATTATGATATCATTAAATGCACGGATGGGGTTCACATTGCTCGAAAATTTAAAGACTATCAAGTTGACTGGTGAGGTGAAAATTTCTAAACACGTTCTTGAATGTTTTTTGTTGCTGCTGCAGAAGGGTGAAGAAAACGAAGGTCTTCTACTTGTATACTGTGACATATACTCAACGTGTGGAATATTTGTTGTAGTTCATTAATATAACATATTTTAGAACCTCTTTAATGTATAAAGAGTGAGTTAGTAATATTAAATCTGTAATTTGTAACAAACAGTAGACCAATTTAATGGAAATCATGTTAAAAGCAATCCACCCTCCTTAAGTAATAACAACTTTCCGAACTCATTGTCCTGCCGATCATCTTGTCCTAAGGTTCCTCACACGACGGGGTCTTCGACCACCGAGCGACTTTGTGTCGGTGCAATCACAGCACGAAAAACGCAGTCTCTTTCCGACGCTTCAATCAGCAGCAGTAACGTAAGCGCGCACGCGCTGCGCGCGCGCGCCACGCACGACGGATTAGGAAGACACGCCTGCGTCGCTGCGAGAGCGCTGCCCGCGGATGCGCTGCCCAGGGCGCTCGCTCTCTCGGAAGGAGCAGACAGCAGCATCTCAAAGAACGCAGCGCTCTCGTATATCGCAACTGGCTTACGGCTGCTGCTCTGACTCGGCAGATGCGGGCATGACAATATTCTCCTACGCACGGCAACACGCGCCGAAAGCGACTCTGTCGCGATTAGTTAAATTTTATCGGACGAAAGCAAATTTGTTGTTTGGCCTAGGGATGTGAACCAGAGATGGATCTGCAATTGTCTACAACTGATCGAATATCTTTGCATGTTTTCTGGAATTTTCTAGAAAGTGTCCTCCTAAGCACAAAAATTCGATAATAATTCTCATTAATTAAGGTTTACCAAAGGTTTGGTGTCTGTATATTTGTACTGATAAAATAAATTATTCATTTAAAAATATCTCATTTACGCTTATTTAGTAATCTGTATGTCTATGGTTTTGGTGAATTTGGAGCGTCGTTTAACTATTCTTACACTTCTCTGCAATCATTTTTATAACGTAATAATCAGACAACGAACAACAATAATATATATAATATTGTCTTATAATAAATATATGAATTAAT
>BOPP01000278.1:47076-73209 GCA_017312745.1 Gryllus bimaculatus
AATAATAATAATAATAATAATAATAATAATAATACAATAGGATAACAATTACCAGAATACTTAAACTAATTTTTTTTTCGTTCAGATACAGATAGAGAGTAGAAGACATTTTCGACGTAATGTGTCTTAATTATTTAAAGCACTTGCAATAGTTTATCATTTCTCGAATTTTATTCAAGACGAATCATGCATTATTAATATTTCCTATTGAAATCAAGCAATAGAACCTGTCTCATCTAATTTTACAGAACTACTGATGTTAATGTTATGGACAGCAACTCTACGTTTCACTTTCTTTCTTTATGTTGTCATTGCAATTGTTATTGTTGACTCAAATAACAAAAAGCTTAAAAATAATACAATGGAAGTAATTGAAGCGGGTCAGATAACTCTCGTTGACATAAATAACGAGCTAATTGCCAAAAAGGGACAAATGGAGTTAGAAATGTGAGATGTGGATCATAACCTGTAACGCATAAAAAGGGCTCTCCCCTTTCGCCATTACAAGTATTTGGAAGGCAGCTAAGATTATGTGCCAGGAGCTGTTTAATTAAATAACAAGACACTCCAAAACCACCAGACTAGCAGGTAAAATCTATATTTGGAAATTAACGAAAGAGATGGAGATAATTTTAGATATGTGGAGGGATCATTGAGAAGTACAAAATAAAAAAGATGCTTATATTTGTGTGGCATATTTTGTTTCTAATGATAATGAAATGAATAACATATATTTGGTAAAACGTCATTCATACATGAGGTTCGTCCTTACAAAAATATTGAAAAATCTCCGAGATGAAATTAAATCTCAGTTAGCATTGCATTCACTTTTCTCCTTTACCACCAGCCTCGCAGCTGGACTGAACTTTACCGGTGCTTTATAAAAAAGTTGGACATATGCATTTGCAGCTTTAAAAATATTACAGATTTTCATTTACATTATTTCAACATTAAAAGAACAGATTTCATTAAGTAAACAAATCTCTATTATCAAAACTATTTTTGCTTTGTTACGTAATTGCTTTGTAATTTTCAACATTACAGAGAGTTCGCGAAAAAGTGACCTGCGTCATTCTGAGTCTAATTATTTTTCTGAAGAAAAATATTATCTTTTGCTATCCGGTATTTCAATGCTCGTCCCGGATAGCATAGATAATACATACATCGACCGCGGAAGTCTATGCGATCACCCTATTTGAGGAAAACAATGAAGACAAAAATTTGCAGTCATTTTTGAGAAAATAATTGTTTACAAAATACCTACATTTCATGCAAAATTGCGCAATAACTACTAAAATTTTCGAAAATTTGTTCCTGATCTTATTTAAAGATATATTATGGAGAACATATTTTTAAGAAAAAGTATCAATCTTTAATATTGGGGTTGTGAATAATTGTATTGAAAGGTTTTAATATCTATATATGGAAATTTATAGATACAATGCCATTTAATTCTTATTACATTTTTTATGAATGCACGACTCCCACATTCTTGTAAGATAGAGTAATACTTACGTGGGTCGACGTCTTATCCAGTTCGGATTAGATATTCTCTGAAAATTGACTCTATTAAAACATAAATTGGTCTTCGGAGTCTATTAAATAAATCAGCCTTCTCTTTTCAATAACTACATCATTTATTAATATAAAGTTTGTTATTTTATTTTAAAATCTTTACTCTATAAAATCATATTTCATTGGATTGGCATTGGGTTTAAATATCATTTATTTTATCAATTAAGGCCTTTTGCATGTTTGTAGAATATTTTCTTTGTATAGAATTCCGACATTTACTTGTGTGATGTTTTCCACGTTGCTTACGGTTTCTGAAGGAGTTTTAATAGTCAACTGAGTGCTGCTTAAGTGAAGAAGTACCCACGAAGAGTCTGGACGCCTACACAAAATCTTCAGTTCTTCTTTCTTGACGTCAATACCAAACGAAAGTTAGTGTCTCTGAATCTGATAGAACAAAGAGTTCGAATGTGGAATGCTATTTACATTTTCGTCTATAACTTCAAAAATAAGCCCAAATTTGACGACAAATAGTTTAGATAATGAATAAAATAAGTAATTTATTCTCTTCACTCTATTAGAAATACACGATATTCCATAATTAAAAAAGGTCTACATACACTATGTGATCAAAAGCATCCGAACACGTCCAAAATTGTGTTATGGTGTGAACGTGTTTTTCTTGGAGGGAACTTTGAGGGCCTACGTTGATGGTGTAACACAGTTTTAACACTGTTAAAGAGCAATTCGGCATTGGCGATTGCATCTTACAACACGATCGAGCACCTATTCATATTGCACGGCCTGTGGCGGAGTGGTTACACGACAATAACATCCCTGTAATGGACTGGCCTGCACATAGTCCTAACGTGAATCCAATCGAACACCTTTGGGATGTTTTGGAACACCGACTTCCTGCCATATCTATATCGATACTTCTCCTCGGTGCAGCACTCCGTGAAGAATAGGCCCCCATTCCGCAAGAAACCTTCCAGCACCTGATTGAAAGTATGCGTGCGAGAGTAGAAGCTGACATCATGGCTAAGGGTGGGCCAACCCTATTGAATTCCAGTATTACCGATGGAGGGCGCCACGAACTCGTAAGTCATTTTCAGCCACGTGTTCCAATACTTTTAATCATATAGTATCCTGTTCCTAAAATTAAGTGGTGAATGATTTTTCTTTTTCGCAAATAATAAATGCATTAACGTCTATAACAACGTTTATTTAAGTAAAAGTACATATTTGGTTCAATATTACAGACAATTCCTGCAAACAAAATTATATTTCGATTACACGCACATGAGACTGGTTCTTACACTTCTGAGTCTAATCAGTTGAGCTCTTGGACCGCACACCTCCAGAGTACGGTATAGAATGTCAACATTAATATGTTAGAAAATAGAAATTGATGAATACACCCAAAAGAGCCATGTTCATTTTACATACTATAGCAATGCGGAATTTTCTAAAATAGGACATAGGGCTTATATAAGGGACGTAGCGGCTGTATTACTTTGAAACTGTTTCGTGCTCAAATTCTTCAACTATGTTTTCTGTATTTACTTAGTTGTACAACTAACACGTTCTATGTAGATATTTATCCTAATATTTACGAAATATCAGTAATGATTCTTTTGTCTACTGCTCCAATATTTTTGTTTTCGCTCTGAATTTCACTGAACAGCTTTAACTTATTGTTAACTTATTGTTTAACAACATTGCATGATTGATCAAGAGCCTCTTCAAAGTAATTCTCAAATTTTGTTTCGATTGCTAATCCGATACTTTCGTATTTCCCAGAAACGTATTCCACACTAGGGGACTTTATCCTAATAAATAACCCAAACTATTTGCATTAAATCATTTCCCGAGTACCCGTATTAATATTTCTATTCGACACTGCATCAAATTGCGTTTACTAACCGTTCTGGCAACTTCTCGAGCACTCGCTACGACAAGTGACAGCGTCAGATCATTCGCCGCCACGACCTTATCCTCTCACTGAATTATGGTCACGAGGAAACATTTTAATTTTACTGTTTTATGTGTATAACTGTGTATAACACGTACATTAATATGTTAGGTTATTGTAAACATTCGTAAAATTGCATAGATTCAAGTTTGTTGATCACATCTAATGTACAATTTGAGATAACTGAAATGTACAAATGTGATTAGTGGTCATTCATTAACTTTGGTATGTAGATAAGGTGCATGTATGATGCGACACGTCACTATGATTCGTGGATATATATTGACTTAGATGTTTGCCTAATAGGGAAGTCATAGATTCTTTGACCTAGGTGGTTTTTAGTACATTTATAACATAAGTAAAACATGTGTACCAGGAAATGGAATGTATATTTATGTTGTGTTTTATTGAACAAAACATTCTTAAAATTGCAGAATATTGCTTAAGAAACACAAAATGACCGCTGTATGCCTCCCGCATACCCTCCACACCTTCTCTTAAACTCCTGTCTCCCCAAAACTTACATGACCCCTGAAAACAGGTGCCCCATTGCTTCACAAAAACATGATTTGATGGTCTTAGAACTCTAAGTTAGCGAGCTGTGCACAATTATAATCTATGTTGGGGTAATTTATTTATGAATTCTAATCTGAAAAGTAAAAATTTTCTTCTTAAATCTATTTGATGCAGGACTAGTAATGTTCCCTGTCCAAACATTGTAATCTATAAAAATATGAAATTCATTCTCATTCACTGGCAACTACTATGAATTAACATTGTTTTAAGTAAATTACAATCCAGGGTTTCAGTAATTCTATTATCAGCTACACTGTAATTGAAAATTAAGAAATGAAGTGTATAAATAAAATGCGACAAAATACCAATATGGAGGCGATGTTCACATCACCACAAATAGCACCAAAGTGAACAAGCGACGTGAAAAACACCTCGCAAGCAAGTTCAGAGCGGCCTGTCACTCACGCTAATTTGGGGTTCATTTCAAGAACAAACTCAAAAAAGGGAGGCGATAAATAATAGTCCTTTAAGACTACAATTAATTAAAGAAATTATTTACATTATCATTTAATGTAAAATTTTAATTGGATTTAATAATAAACTGTATTGAAATGATGGTTTTCTATAGCAAGCAAACAGTACGGGAATTGGTTTTTGGCAGCACTTATTACTGAAACATTTCAATGTAAATAATATTGAATACAATCAGAATTGAAACAAATACAGTGTTGCAAATACAAAATAAAATTAATTAAAATTCCCTCATGGCTCTTTGGATGTTCAAAATTTCCCTTATATAGGAGCATTACATCCAAAATATACAGCAACAGTATGAAGATTCTTCTTTTTCCAGGGCCGGCAATATTCCATGCAATAAAAACATGAAATTAAAGACGGAATACCTATTCGTGGAAATATCTTGATTTCATTGATAAATACTTTTCACAAGACGAGCCGTCAGGTAAAAAAATAGATTTATGTAAAGGTGTTTCGTTTGGATGGTGTCGACACACGAATAGAAAATTATATAATTCCTATCGTTAAGCCACGAGGGCTACAATTTCGGTTTCCCAGACATCAGCACCCCGCTGACAGCCGATAAGAGCCAGTCTCACAAGATCCACCTCTCGAAGGGCGATGCAGCGTCCGGAGCAGCAGAGAGCGCGCAGACCAGCCGCCGCCCAAGCGCCCGGTCCCTTCCAGCGGTGGGCCCGCCCACGCCGCCCGGGCGCGCGCACAACCGCCCAAAACCGCGAAACCCAACGTGCGTTACGCCAATGGTCACCGCCCGCCCGGCCACGGGGATATAAGCGCGGCGACGGTCAGACAACGCCAGTCGATTGGCACGCAGCACAGCTCACGGCCACCACCTCCCAACCGCTCACCATGCAGCCCGCTCAGGTGAGCGCGGGGCCTCTGTATGGTTGTTCTCGCACAATCAACTCAACAAGCAACTTTGCTGTTTGCAGTAATTTGTGATATCGTGTGCTTGTTTGAAGTGCAGAGTCAAATTGTTAATTTTGTTAGTTTTATGAGGGCAATTTCGTGTTTCCAACAAGGGATACGCCATATTTGTGCGATGTTTTAACAAGTCTTTATGCATCTCTCGAAGGGCTATGACGTCTTCGTCACAGGCCTGCGCTGTGTTTGAAGGCGAAAAGTGGACGTACTCCCCGCACACACCCGCCTCGGAGTGGGGAAGATGAATTGAAAGGCAAGGAAAGAGAAGGAAACTGTCCATGACTTGTTTTAATATTATTATGCCTGGGCATTCGCCTGGAAATTATTGCAGACCACCAAAGGAAGCTGTCGAGTTACGAACTCGACTTCGTCAGGCTCGTGATACAAATTCTCCTATGTTCATTATATAAATTACAGTTCCAGCTGCCATCCATAATCGAAACCCAGTCATCAAAAATCTCGTTATCCATTACAGCTTCGAATGGTAGTTTTGGACGGTTATGAAAGATTCGTTCGGAAATTCTATTGAAAATGCAGAGATTCTATTGAAATATTGCAGAAATTGTGCAAAAACGATGTAGTGATGTAACAAACCAAGGAATTATGTAGAAGGATATCCTTATAGCTCACGGTGACACAACGTCGACAAGAAATCTTACCGCAAGCAACATGCAGGCTATGTTATTATATATAATATATAATACATATTTTCCGTAAAATTTGTTTCTGTGATAACTAAACTGAGACGACCATAGATTATTTTGCAAAGCTGGATTACTTGTCACCCCGAAGGAAGAAGTATGGATTTCAATACTAGGATTATTATTCAATAAGTCAAAGATGGCTATTTCATTGAAACATATATGACTATGTATATCTAGTATGTATATTTAATTAAATTCTTATTGTCTCACGCTTCGAATTTGAAAAATTGCTCAGTGGCTTGTGTTGATGGGAATATTGATGAGAGTTACAAGGAATTTTCGAAGTTTTGTTACATACTAATCTTACTAAACTTTTGGACTTCACTATTTGTCGCCAGGACTAGCTAAAGCAACACGGCAGTCTCAACCATTTTGTCCTTGCTTGCGTCGTTAGCTTTCCGAACGAATATGGATATTAAAGAACGACAATTGCCAGAAAATTCAACTTTACCAAGCATTCAGCAAAGTTATTTTTTAAATGCTGTCAGAGTATTATGATGAAAGCCTCTAGCGTATCTAATGGGCAGCGTCCTAGCTTCTCGCCATGTTCCCACGTTGTTATCGGCCGAGGCAAAAATAGAGTTGTAGCTTTCCTTTCAAATCGTCTCAGTTTCTGTTGCTGTGCTATAAGAAAAAGCTCAGGCAGGCGGAGTTTTACGGAGAAGGGAAATTCGTCATGATCGCCACGAGTCTCTCTTACCCTCCAAGCTTACAAGCGTGCAAGTGTGGGAATTAAAGAAGGCCCAAGTATGAGGGATGCCATTGGCTAGCCAGGAAAGTTGGACAGTCGACGAGTTTTGAAGGTCTTGAGAAACTGGGTAAGCCCATATGTAATCAATATTTTTCGACTTTTATAGTCATTGAGAATTGGCAAACCCTTTTCACTCAAGAGTACGGGTGACTGAGATGTCGCGACTTTGATCCAGGCATGATGCCAGAAATGTTCTTAATGGATTAACCACATGAGAGTTGTTGAACCTGCTGGAACTGAATTCTAAGGTATACTGTTCTGAGCAGCGGTTTACGTGTTTTCTTTGATCATTCCGAAGAGCTTTATTCTATACAACGGATCAACAACGCACGTTCTTTCCTTTCCTTTCCCTTCCCTTTCCCTCCCGTTCACGAACATCATTTTATCATCATCCCATCATCTCCCTGAATCCGGACTTGGACGCCGTGGTGGAGTACGTCTCGTCCTAACCCATCACGATGTGATCAGTATAAGCCCGTACGTGGGAATGCCTTGGAGACTGAGTAACTGCGTGAGATTAACGCGGAGAAAAACTAGTGGTGCTATTACATTACCTACGTGCTTACATTTTTTGTAACTTTTTCATTTTCACTATAGTTATTTTACACTATCCGTTAAAACATTAAAGAAATTATTGGAGTTGTTTTTGATAATACCATGTTTATAAAATTTGACACAAAATAATGAGAAAACTACACATATTAAAAAAAATAACTTTATTTAATTTTGAGAGATTTCATTTGGAAAAAACTCTACCTTCAATATTGTAGTTGTAGGAAGACGCTCAAAAATTAAACTTTTGCAATGTTTGAAACTTTAGAGAATTCTATGAAAGTCAACCCTGCGCAATTTTTATAAGCTCTACTTCACTCTATGCGAAAAAATATTAATTCAAAAATGTTGAATCAGTTTTGAGAATCATTTGAAGATGTCATCAAAGTTTTGCATAAAGCAACCTCGAAATTAAAATATCAGTTTAAAATTCAAGGGGCCGTAACATGAACCCGTTAGCTAGAATCGACCATCGCTAGCTTGTTTACAGACTTATTTTTTGTCGTAATTTAATTTTTCTCTATTTAGAACCTACAAAGCGTGAATTGTGACTGGCCAGTATGTTAGAGGAAGTAATTTAATACATGCAGGAGGAAGGATTATTTACCTTTTCGATTTCATGGACCTACAATAAGAATTTTTCTGTAATATTACAAAAGGTTTCTATACTACCTGTGTAACTTGTTAGAACAAGTAATTTTCTATGTATTGTAACAAGACTTATCCACTTTTCCGTTACCAGGTCTCTGAAATAAGAGTAAAAATTCTCCGTTTCGCGGCGCACGATTACACAACGATCTCTCTTTACTACGTAAGCGCGAGAAAGTAAAGTGGCGAATGCTCCGCAGCTCCTGTCCTCCTGCGTGCTGGCGCTAGCCGCGGCGGCCGCGCACGCCGGCTACGCCTACAGCACCGTCCACGGCGGCCTCGGCGGCTACGGAGGCTTTGGCGGCCTCGGCGGCGGCTACGGAGGCTTTGGCGGCCTCGGCGGCGGCTACGGAGGCTTTGGCGGCGGCTCCGCCGGCGCCGCAGGCTATTACGTAAGATGACGGCTTTATTGCGCATTCGTTACAAATGGATCCAGTGCTCATTCACGACTGGCGATAGCATTCAGCTGATGAGACAACCGTTTTCTGCCGGTTGCAGAATTCGAGCACGCTTACATTTTCCCATTTCAGAAGTCGCCTAACCTGAATTTCATTAAGAAATGAAAATTAATAAGATGGCAGTTTGATGATAATTTGAGCTACTTTTTCACTTATGAGTTACTTCATAATCCTCCAAAGTTTTGTAGTGATAGCGGATGTAAATGCAAATTCTGTAGACTGTAATTACACTTCATGTAGACTAAACACTTATAATTACTTTATATGAAAATAAATATGATCTATGGATAAATGATGCGTTTGATGAACGTTATATGACAATCTCTGGGAATAAAAACAATGTAGAAAAATCAGTTGTATGAATGTACCTCTTTTCCAAATATTATGTAAGATTATTATATGTACGACTATTTTTAATTCTTCCATATTCTTTACAATATAAAAAATGTTTTCTTCCGGGGTTAAAAATAGTTACCAAAAGAAAGTGACTCAATGGTCATCTTTGTTTCAGTCCATAACAGATGCGCTCTTAAAGGCATATTATATACAGAAAGTCGATGGTGATTTCTGTTTGTTTTATTTTCTTCAGGCCTACCCCAAGTACAAGTTCGACTATGCCGTGCACGATCCCCATACCGGTGATGTGAAACAATGGAGGCTGCGTGTAGGTTGAGTGTGGTGAAGGGCGAGTACAGCCTGGTGGAGCCCTGACGGCACCATCCGCACCGTCTCTCTACACCGCCGACAAAGCACAACGCTTCAACGCCATCGTCAAGAAGTCCGGCCTGCTATTCATCCTGTTGTGCACCATGGTAATGGATACGGCCGGTAAAATCTACGTCGATCTAGATCAGATCCTATTACACTTATGAAATATTGCATCACTACCTCTCATTTTCACTTTTCATTATATTCTCATTATATAATGTTCTTGCTGCACTTCAAAATATTGGGCATCTTCTTATAAATCCGGTCATTAACGCAGTTGTTAAAGAGTGTTATTTTATTGATTTTTTCTCATCGTTGTTGATTTTTGAAATATTAATAAATATGGATTTTGTATTTGTAATATAAATAAAAGCTTTATTTAGTAACTGTACGTTAGGTAATTTATTTTTCCATATTTCTATATTTTTTCATATTACCCCTTTCTTTAAATTCGTATTACTGTGACGTAGAATACAAAGTTGCATCACGTATCTGACGCAATACAGTAGCCTAAAAGTACACAAAATAAAATGTGAATTTAAAAACATGTGTTGTGTGTGAATTGCTCTAATGTTGACACGTCTGTTAATTATGTCACATATTTGTTAATTATCTTTCTGTTAATCTAGCTAGTAAAGGAGAACATGTCTTTAATTAATCATGATTAGACGGTCATTTAATAGAGAAATCTGAAATTAAATTCTTAACAAGCAGGGACCATTAGCTGGATACTTGATTTCTTTGTTACTGATTAGATGTCGAACTACATACTAAAGATCATAGTATATAGATGAGAGTATTGTATAATTATCGCAAATTACATTCAATATTCTCCGGATCAAGTTCCGTCATTCCTCATGTTGTTCACCGGAATGTAATGAAAAAGCCTTAGGTAATAAAATACAGTGCAGACTCCTGGGAGAGAGGAATAATTTGGAATGAAAGTGATTATTTTGTCATCCACCAGCTCAACGTTCAAGACAAAACTTCTAGTTTTAAATTAACTGAACTAATATATGCAGGCGGCTAACTTTTTAATTGTTTTTGCTAGTGAAAATGTGGTAATTCTCGTGTTTGTGTTGGTATTATTTGATTAATCTTTTTCTTGTGGCTTACTATTATTAAGTTTCATGTCTATGTCGTTGTATTTTACGGTAACAATTGTGCCAGTTCAGTTTATTATACGTTATTATTAATGTCTGTTTTTCTAATCTTTTTGTCATTCTGCAAATCTTCTTGATCTCGTGAGTTTTAGTATTAATCAATTAAAGACTGGTAAAGGTAGGAATACGGCTGTAGGAACGGATGACTGAGATGTGATAAGTGGATGGTACGCGGGCGGAAATAAGGAAGTGAGAGGTTTATTCCGATGGTAGGCCATGTGGATCAGGTTAGGCAGTGCCAGAGATCAGGTTGTTGGCCGGAGTAGGAAAGTAGCCTCTGCCTTTAGTAGTGGTTGTGTAGGCGGACGATTCGGATCCCCCTGTAGGTGTGTGCAGCATTGAGGGGATGCCGGGTGTGTGAGGACGGCGTACTATACGAGTACCGGTCATCAGAGGGTAAGATTCGAGCTTCTCGTAAGGCTTATTCGAGGTTGATGTCGGCGGTCGAACGCAGTACGAGAGGATCTGTGAGTAGCGGGTGTTATGGCACAAGGGCGTCCGGCCGGCCAGTTATCCGGATTCTGTGAGAATTTATCATGAGGTGGTAGAGTTCATGGACCCTGTGGCCTGATAGTAGCCGCAACGAGGAGTCACGAGCGAAGCTATGTATATAGTCTGTGGCCTCGCATAAGTTGGCGATGAGAATGCGTTAATTAATAGAGGCGGAATGAATGAGTAATGCCAAGAAGGCGTTGTGTTTATCTATGTTTTAGGAGCGGGAGCAAGGAATGTCGGCTGGAACGCCGTTCCAGCTGAAAGCAGATGAATATAGCCCGGCGGTATATGTCGAATTCCAGTGGTCATACTTCGGCACTGTTCAGGAATGTGGCCCGCTATTTTCCGGCCGAAATGTGTATCGTACCAATCCTCGACGTTGATCGAGTGTGTGCTCGCTGGCTTTTTTTTCTTTCAAAATAGGAAGCTTTTTGCTTTCATCTTCTCTGTAATGATTACAACGCGTTAAAGAATCAATAAAAAATTATGGTGTTTTAGAAAGATATGTACAGAAATTAAATCATTTTCATGCATTCTTTCCTTGCAGGATTGTTTTGATTGAATGTCATATTAATGCATGAAAAAATTTTACAATCAGTTAAATATGCAGTTGGATTGTGTTATGATAGTCGAACACAAATATTTACGTAAACTGATAATTACTAAGGAACGCACAAATTTTCTTTGCACTTGGCATATTCAGAATGTAAGTGGAGACCCGTAAGTACTGTTGGGCCCTAAAAAACACATCGATGTGCGTCTTGAAAACCTGTTATCAGTAGCTGTGAGTGGTTCACAATTGAGCGAACAAATTAAAATTTGCAGACTTCCCTCGCTGTATTGCACGGCTTGCGCTTTTGCAGGGCGCACTCGCGGCAAGTGCAAGCAGCGAACGGTACGGCGACGCTACCAGAGCTGCGGCACAATATAGCGTAAAATACGAAATATCGTAAAAAGTGGTATTTGTCAGACATGACTGTGTCGGGTGTAGGTGTGTTGAGAGAGAGAAGAATATGCGTTTGTGTGGCGCGTGTAATTGAGTTAACCGCTTATTGCCCCTGAATCCCGGATGTTAGTAACCTGTGTTTCAGTGATGTTTACGGTATCCATGTTTTAATTACACTTTTAACCAATTACTGAAAAGATGAGGAAACACTCTTGGACTCACAAGAGCTAATAACTCGACGAGAACGACTATGTGGTTATACCATATATTAACAAAAATGCGCGCGTGGGAGAAGAGAGGCGGTCGTATACAACAGAGCTAGGAATGAAATATTCTATTTATAAACAACTATTGCTGGAATTCATCTGTTACTGAAGAAAGAAAAAATCTTTATCTTTCACATTTGAATATATAAGAGTAAAAACATCGCATACTTTCAAAGGAACAAGTAAGTAAACGCATAATTGAGAGCAAGAAACAAATGTGGAGGATGCTGTAGGTCAGAGAGCCGCCCCCGCCCCAGCGCGCCGCCAGCCCCTGCCAATCGCGCCGCCCCGTAGCCCTGCGGGGCACGGCGTGGCCCGACCTCTTGACTTGGGCGTTTGAAGCCGTTCTGTGCTTGTCGGCGGTGTTAGGAGGAGACGGTGCGGATGGCTGCCGGTCGGGCTCTCGCAGGCCTGTACTCGCCCTTCACCTACGTCCCCGTCAGGACTCCCACTGGTTCTATTCACATCGCTGGGCCGTGTGCGAGAGTGCGTGGACGGCGTAGTCCGAACGTGTAGCGAGGGTGGGTCCGGCAGAGCGCAAGGCAGACACATCGAAGGCAGGGCGTGCGAGTGTGGGAGGTAGGTGAGGTGGGGCTGAAAACTCACCGTGGTTGTCCGTCGACTACCGCCGGCCCAGCTTCCTCCTCCCAGCCGTTCCTTCGACTCCATAGGCAATAGCCTAGCGCTCACGCTGGTGCTTGCCAGCGCCAGAACGCAAGCGAGGACCAGATAGGGAATTATAGATTATCTTAATTATTTGTGCTATCTTTGCTGAAAAGTTCATTTACTCGCAGTTTTGGTTTTTTTGTTTTCGCTGTTCTTTTTTTGCAGAGTTCTTTTTTTCACGATTCAGTAAGGCACGCCGGCTAGCCGATATGCATGGGCTGCCGCCACCACGACTGCCATGATAACAGATACCACGTAGGTGAGAATCTGACATGCTAGTTGATTGTTATTTCACCCACAAACTTCTAACATGTACGAACTTATTAATTTACAACTTTTGTATACTTTTTAAATTGTGTCAAAATTAATTTTATATCGCTTATTAAGTTATCCTCACGGATACTCTAGAGTAAAATATCGTTAAACTCCTTAGAATACTAATTGAATAAGAATCAATACTCTGATGTCAATTATTTTTGTGATAGAGAAATGTTAGTTCATTGTAGAAAATTCCGATGTCTGTTCAGTGTCACCTCTTAACGTTAGGAGGAAATATAGCACGTTTTAATACTGTTACAATGCCGACACATTACAATACGTAAAATTTATCCTTTTATATTAAACATTAATATAATAAAATACTAGAAAGAATAGTCGTAATTTAAGTCAGATTTAAATGTATCATTGATATTGATTTTCAAATATTTTGTATTTTTTTAACAAACAAAATTTATTAATGTGATTTTACATTTATCGAAATTAATGTATACTTCTACTGTGAACGGTACAGTTTGGAATGCATGATGAACTAGCGAAGTAACCAAATATTGTAGTACCGATTTTCAAACTAACCTGAGCGAAGTGCATGGCGAGTTGTTCATGGCAGTGCAGTGCGTTTTATTAGACGTCGCGTCGCAAGGCATGTGGATGGGCGGTTTCACATATTTGGATTTCGGGCCCGAGCGCAGGGCCTGCTGCTTTCCCAATGAGCTACGCGTTGCGCGAATCTGCTCCAAAATCGGGCACAGGGCGTACAATTACCGCTAGTAATGAAAGCAAACTTCCTCACGTTGCCACGAACACGTGTCTGCACGCCTATTACACTCCTCTCTGCGTGGTTTCGCCTTCCGCTTTGTTAGTTATCATCACAAACCAATTCAAGTAAATTTTTTTACACATATCTGTTAATGTTATTTGAATATCTATTGGGCTCGAGAGGTTCGAAGGAAATGTTTCTTTATAAAAATTGATATTATTTTAAATGTTTATATTAATAGATATTTACTAAGAAAATAAGTGCTTACTGGTATATCATACTCTCATAGTTACACTTTCGACGAAACACCCGCCACAATTAAAAAACGACTTAAAATAACTCAATAAAAGAAAAAAATCACCAAAGACCTAAAGAACTGTATAGACTTTTGCACTATCAATAGAAATAAAATATTGTACTTTTCTCGTTAATAATGTTTCAAAATGTAATGGAAGTAATAGTCATGGATCTTCATGCTCTCTTGATTCACTTTTTTAGCTTTCGAACTAACCAGAAAATAAATAAAAAATAGCTAATTAAATGTATTTAATTTTCTATAATACGATAAGCTGTACCATAGTACTAAGTAACTCCATCAGCCTCCAGTTAAAGTAACTCCATCAGCAAAGGCTTCCTTTCTGATCGTCCGATCGTGATATCAAACTGCTCGAAAATCACTACCCGCGCATAAAGTGAATCGTCAGTATCTCAGCGCCTTCCTTCGAACTAACATGCAGCTTACCATACAAGGGCATTTTGTCTTTGAGAATTATGTATTATGTTCGCAGGGAATCAAGACAGACGTCTATTAGACAGGAAAAACAATGAATTTCATTCATTATTTACCCTATTCTCGCCTGCTCTGCGCTGCTCTACCCAAACCCACCCTGTTCTTTTCCATCGTCTTCTCCCTACGATCACCATTGCTACCAGCGTCGTTGTGGGCAGTAGCAAACCGATGGATTGTTGCACACTCACGACAAAAATCCAGTGGCAAGTTTGACCTGCATTTACTAGGTATTGAGTAGGAAATTTTATGAATTTTATTCTTCTGGAAACATTGAATTTACTTCGATGTCTTCACCCATTTCATGATATTCGCAAATAACTGAAAGAGAAAATTCCTAAATTGAGCCCTAAGGGGTAGGAAAGTGGGATAAAGGTATTTTGTACGAATTCTCTTGAAGGCACGCAAGCAGACCGAATTCGAAAGACAGATTCGAAAAATGAATTATATTGGTTTTTAATTATATAAATAAACATACGCGCTTAGTAAGCTGCGGATATGAGACAATTTGCTTATTTTTTCCATCAATGGAAACGCAATCTTTCAGGTTACTTATTCATTTGAGGCATTAGGAATATTACATTCGAATTTTATACTGTCTGCTGCTGCCTATTTCACTAATAAATGCCTATTTTGTGCCCAAATGTTACATATTCTCTTATTTATTGATCAAATATTATTACTTTTAATAAAAAAAATTAAAATGTACTCTTTTATTTTTATCCTGCAAAGTACAGAGATCTCGAACATCCAACAAATCTATGTTCTGATTTATTTCAGCCACATTATAGGTATGTCGTGTTATGAAACATGTGCAAAATCATTGATGATAGTAAAGTTACTTTTTATTTCGAATTTTTAAACACTTTTTTACTAAAATGCCGCTCCAATTTTTTATTTTAAAATGTTTTCTGTGTGGCCAGGGGCTGTAGCGGGGTCGGCCTCTGAACAGCATTCACCACAATTTGTTTCTTGCTCTCAATTCATGCGAATTTTTCTACTTTTATATACATTGAAATAAAATGTTTGTTTCTTCAAGTATATTTGCATTAATTTTCCTCCAAAATGTTTCCTCTGTTTTTTATTATTGTATTTCATTCTTGGTACACATTGCATTGTTAAGTTTACATATTAACTGTGTAAATGGTCTTCGTCTATCTTATATTAGCTTATGATGCTTGAATTAGAGGAAGGTTAGTGTGAACATTGTGTGCAAGGAGACTATTTGAATTTTTATAGCGTTTATATTTAAATCATTATGCTATTGATTCTTACATGATGAACCATGGTGCTTTTGGAATTAATCTTAAGAATTTATTTTGGATAACTTGTATTTTGTTTATGTTGATATTAGCAGTATTAGTCCAGATGGGACAAACATAGTGTAATGTCGGATTGTTGATTTGAAGAGTAAAAAAGCATTAGATTTGGAGAGTTGACTGTGTTCACTCAGTATGGGTCGTTGTTGAATTACTTTAGTTTTGGCTTAATGAGTTTTTATCTCTATATGTTGCATCTAGTTGAGTAGAGTATCGAAGTTTAAACCCACGTATTTTATTGTTTTATTGGGGTCCAATTGATGATATCGTTATTTATAAAGAATGGAAGAGGGTGTGTGAATGGTTTTAATGTAATTTTTTTGCTACATATTTTGTTGTATTCAACTTTATTTTCCAGACGTTACTCCAATTTGCAAGTAAATGGAAATGATTCTGAAACTGTGTTTGCAGAGTTGTTAAAGATTTCACTGAAATACACAGTACAGTGTCATTGGCAAATTAAGCGGTGTTAATTTGGGCTGAAATTGGAAAATCTGCAGTGTATAAACTGAACAACGTCGGGAAAAGTGGTAACCTTGGGGAACTCCAGTAGACAATTTCCTTGGATTAGAGCAGTGACCTTCGACTGATACTGAAAATGTTCTATTTGTTATATAGCTAAGGATAACAAATACTAGATATTTGGTTTGCCTATTGAAATTAATTTAAAATAGAGAGCTGGATGCCATATTCTGTGGAGTTCATATGAGATGTCCACGAATGCAGCAATGGTATGTTGTCCCTTTGGAATGCAGTGTGAATGTGTTCCGTAAGCCTTAGTAGTAGGTGGGTGGTAGAATATTGTGACTTGAAGTCAAACTGGTGCTGTGGTATACTGTTTGCCTTCTTGATATGTTTGTTCAATCTGATAAGTATTAATTTATCAAGAGTACTTACATTTTCTATTTGTACAAGCATCAATTAGCGTTGGTGGAAAGGTTGTCGGTGAAATTATTCTGATGAGTTTTTAGGTTAGACTAAAATGCGATCAGGGAAATCACAGAAAAAGAGGAATTTGGACTACAAGTTACGAGGAGGTGTTCGAAAGGGGATGATAACGTACAGTGGAAGGGAAGAAAGTAAGGTAGAGAAAAACGGGTGGGATTAGTGTGGGAGAAGCAAAGATACTTTTTAGCTAAACAGTTGAAGAGACAAAGATGAAGGATTCCTTAAGATAACACTTATTTTCTTGCATTTTTTAAAAAAAATATTATTTTGAGTAGAGCGTACAACGAAAATGAGACCTATGCCATTCTTGCAAACGTTCCTTGTTCTATCCTTGGAAAAAAGTTGAAGATCAAATTTGGAGTGGGTTTGAGAAAATGTTTAACTTTCTCGCCTTTATTTGGTAAGAAGGGAATGCATTATAATCTTGGGCCCCGAAACGGTGCATTTTTTAGAGAAATACTCTTATGGCCGCTCCAGGTAACAAAAAAGGGATGTCTTGTTTCTAGATATAGTAAATTACTTTCTCTTAAATATAGTGTAGTCAGTATTTTTTTCTTGGGTCTTTGATACCGAAAAATTGATTGACGTCAAAACGTCTGTCCGTCTGTGGTCAATGCTAGCTCCAAAACCGTTTAGCCCATTTTCTCCATGTTTGAAATTACTGGGTCAATTTAAATGAAGTCGTGATGTTTTGCATTTTAAAGGGATATTTTTGGAAGTAAAGACGCTCAAGAAAATGACATAGATTTCATGGTGACTCACGACAATTTTGTAACGTCTTTGGATGCATGCGCGAAGAAACTCTAAAGAAGATATAAGTCTTTGTGAGAAAAATATTGTTCACGAAAATTAAAAAAATGCTATATTTCACACAAAATAACACTAAAACTACTCATATTTTATAAAATTTTAATGTGATTATCTTTCAAACTCTGTCTGTAAGAAAATATTTCATTACCTAAAAAATTCCTACTAAGCGAGGAGCCAGCAAGGAAAACTACGTATGATAAGCTCAGAGCAAAAAGGTTTTGAAAATTTAGCAAGTTTTTATTGAACTTTCTCGTTGGACTGTGCAAAGGACGCTGAAAAGAATGGCGCAGATCTGATTGTCATTTAAATTACTGAGTTTTCGAAAATTGTATAAGTTAGTTTTCTTTGTCATGCTAACAATTTTGGAAATTGATTTTACCTTCATGAAATTTATTTTTTAGCCAGATCTTCAAATAACGTCATGTATAACTTTTCAAAATAATTATTTGTTCGGTGGAATTTTGCGTGAAAATATACAATTATTAAACAACGATTTTCTCACATAAAAATTAAGTCTTGAATTTTTTCTCTTAAAAAATTCATTTCATGTACTAAAGTACGTAAAAATGGTTGTTGTCATTATTTCGCTTTGATCTACATCTTTTGTTCTTCAGCTCTTTTACACGTCATTTCTTGTTTGCTTACTGATATTTTTTCTTGTTTATTGTTTTCATGTCTGGCAGGTGCCGATTTTTCGAACTTTTTACGCATTTCACTTATGTCTCCTTCCTGCAAATTCCGCATTCCCAATCATCATCCGCATTCATACTTAAATCTTGTTTTTGTAATACTTCGCTTATTCGTCAAGCACCGTCTCTTCGTTCATCATTTCTTCGTTTTGCGGTATCGCTTCCTTTCGGTTCATCTTCATTGCAATTTCTCTTTCTTCTTTCCCTCTTTCGTTTCTTCTTTGATCAACAATTTTTCGATTCCTCAGACCCTTTGCTACTTTTAATTTCTACTTCAACAACTTTATCCATATTGAAGATTATAGTATTTACTATTACCCTTTTCTTTCCTATTCGTATTCTCCTACCAACTATTATCTTGGTATCATCAGAATTAAATCCAACATTGCCTTCTTTCGCGTAGAAAAAACTTAACACGCATGTATTATTAATTAAATCATATTTAATTTTAGACGCAAATATGTTTCTATATTTCAAATATAAATTATACTTATTACTCGTAAATATTCCTTTTTTCTTTAGTTATTTTAACAAAAATAGGCATTATGCCTACACGTGACCAAGATGTGAATTCGTATCTGTTGATCAGACGATATATTGGATGGTTTTTGGTTCTCGATGTTCTGTTTATATATGAAATTATCCTTGCCTTGCTGTATTATGTTCTGCAAATAATGCGATCAGTAACAAATATTGCGAGAAAGTATGAACGGCTGTTGCACCACTAGTTCTATAAATATTTTTTGTACATTTATATTAATAAAAATTATTTTTGCAAGACTGTATATCGAAGTTAGTGTTGTTTTACCCTTTTTCTAGATACTAAGTAAAGACGTTTAGTAACAGTAAATAATAATAACAATAAAAATGTACCTCTGACCTGATGAATTACCTTTAGATATGGTGAAACCTATTTGTTTGTTTGTAAATGTTGAAAAACGCGTTTTTTGTCCTACACCCTTAGCAATCAAGATCAATTTTTGTTAAGGTTGGAAATTACCGAAATTATTCTTGCTTATGAGCTATCAACTTTTATATTTTTCTTTTTGTTGGTCGTTGTTTTTTAATTTTAATGTGTGTACGAAAAGTTCAATTCTTATGAATCAATAGGAAAAAATCTCATTCTGTTCGATAATACAAATTAATAATTTTCTATTAATATCGCGTAGATCTTTTAGACATTTGCCCCATTTTTCTTGGTATCTTTCTTGATTTGATCATGAGTCAGGGAAATACGCAGCGTTGTTGCAACACCTGACATTGCCTGCTAGAAATAAACATGCAGATTTGTGAGATCTGCTTGGAAAATACCAGTGGGAAAATTAAGGATGCAGCCCTGGAACGCCTACGACGCAAAGCCATTGCATCTCTTCAGTCTACAACTATTTCTGTTTTTTTATTTGTTGCCATCTAGATTGACACAACGCGTCGCCAATCCCCTTGTCAAGCATTGAGCTCTTTGGGCTTTAGAGTAATCCTCCATTACAATTCATAATAAGCGCTTAGAAGTAATCCTCTATAAAGATTCATGATATCTGTCAAGTCTCGTCGCAATCAATAGTCTAGAGGACGCAGGTAGCGTCTATGCGTACGCGCCTCTCACACGCACGTGCTTCTGCGTCACAAACTAAACCAGAATTGGGTAGGAATTAGGATCGGTTTAGGGTATAGTCCAAACTTAGGATTAGGTTAAGGATAACGGATAATTGCACTTCTGTGAAAGCAGGCAAACTAGTTTTTGTGGCAATGAATTTTTATTTGAGATTGTCCTGGCCTCGAACTCGGACGTTTTTGCGAAAGACAAGCGTCTTGCGAAAGACAAGTGCCACCCGCGCCATGAGCGCTGATTGAGAATTCACGCAGTTTTTTAGTTTTATGCATGTCACTGATCGTGCTTTCCTTAGTTTGCATCATTACATTACAGAGGGATTTTTTCCAAATCTATATTTATTTTTGTCTGTTTTTTTTAAAAATATGAACATTTTATAGAGTTTAGATCACCTCTGTGTCCTCCATTGCAATTTTTACAAATAGTGGTAGATGCTTCTGAGGACCAATTAACAGTGTTTTTTTGAAAAGAAACTGCACCGCAATACGAGTAGAATCGTACAATATTGTTCGTGTGTAGAAACTATTAGCCACCGCATTCACTTTTACTGTTCTTTAGGCGTTCTTATTCTTCTCGTTTCACATAAATGCTAACAGATCTGATTAATCCGTTAACTTGTTCGATACTTTGAGTTCTATTCAATCCGTAGCGATTCAAGGTATGGGCACAATATTTTTATGTAGTCTTGTTATAGTTATATGAGGGGTATTTATGTTTTAAGTCTTCAAATATTTCCTCTTGTGTAAATGTCTTGAATGTTTTTGAAGCCAAGATAAATTGACTGGGTTTTTTTAAGTATGGAACTGGTCTCATGTTTCAGGTGATGGTTTTTAGGAAGTCAGCAATTTAATTTGATCTTTACTTTAATTCTGTGTTCATTGTTAAATTCGTTCGTGAGTTCGATTTTCTATCAGTTAATAAATTCGGAGATATTATGGATATGATTTTTTAGAAAGAGGGAATTCTTAGATTTTCGTCTTCTTCGGGGCAAAGTCAAATTGTCAAACTGAAATATTTGACTTGTTCTGATAGGTCCTAGCGTGTCAAATTTGTTATGGATTCGATATATTATATTAGTTTGATCTTGTGCATTGTTCGATTTTGTATTTGGAGGAAGGTCTGATTCTCCTGAACTATGGTTATTTTAGCATGCTAATATATTTAGTAATTACTCACTGGTACTGTCACTAATGTGCTTCTTGACCGTAGCTGCATAATTTGCTGAGTTTAGGTTACAGACCTGAAAGTTCCCAGTCCCGGTGAGGTGTTAGGAGTTGATACGTGCGCATTGTTGCGACAATGAAAAGTGCCTATGCTGCATATTTGAGTCGAACTGTGAATTTCGATAATTTCGTGTAGGGCACCTTTTTTGACATGAACTTCATTTCTTCTCTTACTTTACGGTATGGTAGATCTAAATTTCGTGTTTCTTTCCCGACGTGACATTGTTTAAAATATTCGAGAGAATTAGAAGAAACTAGACTTAGAGCAGCAATTGTATTCTCCATTGTCATTAAGCTGTGGGATCGCAGCAAAAAATACGCATCGTGCCTCTCATCGACCTTGCGCTTTCTCGTGAGCTACGAAATCGTCCGGCGCCAGCGCCCGCGAATCCGTTGCGTGCGTGCTAGCTTTCGTCGCGGCCAAAACATCCGCTCTGCACGTCGCGCAACGCCGGAGCGCGAGAAGGGGCGGCTCTTCCCTTGTGAGGCGGGATCGTGCGTGTCCCAACGGCGCTCCGCCCTTCAGCTGAGCTATAAAACGGCGGCACACGCTCCACTCGGCAGTTTGGCCTCCACACATCTCTTCGACTCCAAGATGCAGCTGCCTCAGGTAGAGAGTCACTATTTTGCAGGTCCATATATTACTCCAAGTTTTCTCGAATATGTATTAGTATGCATTTAGTGCAGTATACTATTCTATCTGGCAAAACATTTCTAGAAGAAATAAAATTGCTTTGCTATACAGCTCAATTTCATGAAAATAACAAAATGTTTGTCTCGAAACACCACTAAACAGGTCAGTGCCTCGGACAAGACCTAACAATAGAACCCTAGACTTCAGTTTTGTTATCAGTGCATTGAAACTAACCTAAAGGTTGAGTGATCATAATTCGTATTTGATGATATCCTTGCCCCCATTATAGTCATAGTCAGCAGTAAAATTTTTGCTCGAGCACTGGCGGGCAGTGTCTGGATCTGTGAGTGTCAAATGTCCTTCGTAGCTGATGCGTGGCGTGCGTGATGGCGCTGGCGTGGCGGCCGCGCGCGGGGCGGGGCGGTGAGCAGCGTCCACGGAGCGCCTGTAGGGGGCGGCGGCGTCCTCACCGCCACCTCGCCACACCACGCCTCCTCGCCCCGCAGGCGCTCGTCTACGCCCAAGGACTACTACGTGAGTAGCAGCCGCCGCGGCCTCTGCCTTGCCAAGGCTCTGATAGAGCAGCAATCAGGGAGCGTTGCGTTTGCGTTGCAGGCGTACCCTGCCTACAAGTACGAGTACGCGGTGCACGACCCCACACGCGGCGAACGTGAAGCAGCAGCACGAGGTGCGCCGACGGCGACCGCGTCAAGGGCGCCTACAGCCTGGTGGAGGCCGACGCAGCGTCGCGTGGTGGAGTACGTGGCGGACGGGCACAGCGGCTTCAACGCCGTCGTCAAGAAGATCGGCCACGCGCCCACCCGCTCCCCGCCGCCTACCCGCCTACTCCCGCCTACGGCCCCGCCTACGGACTCTCCTACGGACAGGCCTACGGGACATATATGGCGTTACTTACTAACTGACAATAAATGATACTGATTGTACCTACTAATAAGAAAACGGTTATTCTCAGTTTATTTTTTTTAATGCTTCTTGATGATGTATTTAAACAGTTATTTAAAGATATTTATTTGTACATAATTTTACGATTGAAATTTAGTGAAATGTTGGGATGATCAAATAAAAAACATTGCAATAAGTATTGGCGTTTCTTATTTTATTTATGTTATTTCAAACTTTTTTAATAAAGGTTTTAGTTCGGCCTGTGCACGAGAAATTTCTCAAATGTTTCCCTGTTAGTCAGCTACCTCTTCGAATATTTTCAGATTTTTCTTATTGTTGTACCATTTTAAAAAAGTACAAATTTTTGTCTCATTTTGCATATTTTCTGGTATATACAGCCGTGCAGAGGCTTGTTATTATAATAATATTTGTTTTCTTGTCACAAAATTTGAAATATGAAAAAGCTAATATCAGTAAATAATTTTGTTAATATTTAGACCGTTAGATATAATCTCAGCAGATGCTGAACAACGTGTTTTAGTTATTTTTAATTACTTAAGTGGTTTGAATATTATCAATTTTAGGGAATTGACTTTAATTTGAGTGAAAATTTCTTGAGAGTGGTGTATACTAACAAAATAAATAGGTTATAAAACGGATTTTTTATCATATTAAAATATATTTAAATACTTAAATGTCAATTTATTTGTATTATTACATGGTTCACAATCATCTTCAAACTTAAATTTCAAAGAAAATATATTCGATAATTTTGATGTCCACTTTTAGTTCTGCCCATCCTTGTTCTTCAACTTCGCTTGCGAGCGAATTAGTTGTAGGTTGTGGAAGTAATATTCGTTGAACATTACCTTCTGTTCTGCTCACATCGGAAATCATTCTTTAACCAATAATATTGTTCAAATAGCATGCTATTTTGTAATACAACCCTACCATTGGTAATATAATTGGAAACCTTCCTTGTTGCCTAATTAGTAGTAAAAGAATTGATATATTTAACCAATGACTCCATGATCTGCTTCCACAACCCAGCGAATCTTCGTTACGAAACTAGGCGAATTAGAATCTTCAGTTGTTAACAGCTTACGATTAGTTTGGATCTTGTAAATATTTTTCAGATTCTAAGTCCTGTGTCTACCAAGCAAAAGTCTCCTTCTTGTAATAAGCTGATCAAACTACGTGGATCCAAGATTACGTTTTTCATAATCGGAGCATCGTTTTCAGTAGCATAAAATTGTCAAGAAATGTCCATAAATAAACCGTCGGCTGTGCGAATTGTAATTGGTTTGCACAATGGAGTATTTTTTGTCCCGTTTAATCGATTAATGAAATCTATTATCGTCATATGTAGATTAGAGTACCCAAATCCGGGCCCCTATTTTGTTTTCGAATATTTCTAAATCCAATTTTCCACACAAAAGAATCAAAATATTTGAATGCATACCTTAATTAGTTTCACAAATGCTATATTCTACTTAAAATTATTGTCCATGTTGTTTAGAGTAAAATAATTTGTTAATAAACATTACATTTTGTGGATCAATAAAAAAAGGTTTCCTAATGTGGATCCGCAGCAAACGATTTAAGAAACAAGTAAAAGAAAAAAACCGCAAATAGATTAAGCTCAGTATAATTTTACATTTTACATAAGTATATCATATATAAGAAGTAGTCTTATATGACTTGCACACAATCTATATATTCAAATGCGACAAAATCACATAAATAAGAATGTTTTCCGCCCCCGTACATTCTATATGATACCAGAAGGAACACAATAGGCACATCACCCATAGTTCTCCTAGAGCTGTCTGAAAATTTGCACCGCAAAACATGCACTCTGCGTGTTCTTCACAGGAGAGAGAAGTAATTCCTGGTAGAACTTCCAATTCGAAAGAGCCAGAGAACATGCCATGTAAGCCATTTAAAAATTGAAGTACTTGATAAAATACATTACACGATATGAAATATAATCAAGTACAATAACCGTAACAATACTTTATAATAGCTATTTTCATTTCAAATATATACAATCTAATTCACACAAATTTTCTGATCATACGATATTTATTAACGTAATTTATTAACGTAATTATTATTACGATATTTATTCCTCGAGGACAACCTCTTATATTGCTACTTATTGAATTTAATTTTCAGGCAACTTTATTTTCTTACATTAAATGTAATTCATGATTCTGCACTTTCGTTGATGCTGACTTCTGCACTGTTGAGCAGTGAAACCGATGTCAGTCTCCGTCCTAATCCGATAGCCTCTACGATAAATTTTGTAGTCCCAGTCGAGTTTGAATTTTTCACTCAAGTTCGACATTACGCGATTACCGTGTTAAACTTCACTTCCTATGTTACTCCAGAGTTCACACATTTCACACTTCAACTACTACTCGTATTCATTACAAATTCAAACAGCTCTTAGCGAGGAAACCAGACATACACACGATAACGCACAATCTTTTTGCGTGATTCACTCTGTAGCCAAGCACGTTTTCTCATGCAAATCACCCGCCATTCAACTCTCTTCCTGATCGATAATTCTTCATATTTTTATTTCTTTGCGGGATTGCGCGCATCACGTTCACTCGCCGTCCACTTCGCTTTCTCTCAATGGCTGCCAATCGCTATACTTATTGTTTTTCTTTAATTATTTGCCGTTTATAAATATTATTTTAATTTTTCTAAGAAAGGGTATAACTCACGTCTCCTATTAAAACATAGGAATGGGTGAAAACCAGAACAGTTTAAGTGAAATTTTATAAATATTCAGTTATATATTTTAGGAAATATTTTAGTGGAAAAGTATTTTCGTGGTTTAATGAACATTCAAAATGTCTTTTTTTTTTATGAAATCGTCACAAAAGTGCATATATAATACGTTTAGGTTGAAACACTTCTGTAGTCCTTCCTTTTGGACAAAGTATTCGTAATTGCAGTAATTCCAGTATTTCATAATTAATATTTTCTGGAGTATTGTAAAACGATTAAGTAGGTAAGTGGTAAAGGAAATAGGTTCACTAAACATCTATATAATAATTCTCAATTTAGATATAAATCACAATATTAGATATTTATTTTCAATAGCACCTGTCCTAATACAATATTAACAAATAGAGATGTTGGTTCAAACATTAAAACAAATAAATACAATATTAAAATAATTATTTACACCTTTTTCGAAACAAAACGTTCTATGCCAAAAACAGTAAAACTGTTTCAAAAAATGTTTTGAATTTTGCATTTGCTATTCTGCGATCTTTCTAGTTGAATGATTTCAGCCTTATTTTTGTCTGGCAATTTATTAATTATGTACAAATTATG
>BOPP01000278.1:73234-90531 GCA_017312745.1 Gryllus bimaculatus
TGAAAAGAGAGAAGATCTTCAGTTTCTCGAATTGTATTAGTATGCTTTAGTGCAGTAATACTATTCTAATCTGGAAAACATTTTAGAAGAATCAATTGCTTTGCTATTTACAGCTGCAATTTCATGAAAATAACAAATGTTTGTCCCTCAGAGCACCCGCTAAAACAAGTCAAGTGATCTCGGACAAGAACGCGGGATAGAACCCTAGACTTCAGTTTTTTTGTATCAGTGCATTGAACTAACCTAAAGGTTGAGTGGATCATAATTCGTATTTGATGATATCCTTGCCGCGCCATTATAGTCATATGTCAAGATAAAATGTTTGCTCGAGCACTGGCCGGCAGTGTCTGGAATCTGTGAGTGTCAAATGTCCGTTCGTAGCTGCATGCGTGGGTGCGTGCTGGCGCTGGCGGGTGGGCGGCCCGCGCGCGGGGGGCGTGGCGGTGAAGCAAGCGTCCACGGAGCGCCGTAGGGGGCGCCGGCGTCCTCACCGCCCACCTCGCCACACGCCGCCGCAGGCGCTTGTCTACGCCAAGGACTACTACGTGAGTAGGCCAGCTGCCTGCGGCCTCTGACCTTGCCAAGGCTCTGATAAGAGTGCAGCAATCAGGGAGCGTTGCGTTGGCCGTTGCGTTGCAGGCGTACCCCTAAGTACGAGTACGCGGTTGGCACGACCCGCAACACGGGCCCGGAAAAAAAAAAAAAACGTTTGGAAAAAGCCAAGCAGCAGCGAGGTGCGCGACGGCGACCGCGTCAAGGGCGCCTACAGCCGTGGTGGAGGCCGACGCGCAGCGTGCGCGTGGTGGAGTAGTGGCGACGGGCACAGCGGCTTCAACGCGTCGTCAAGACGATCGCCACGCCGCCCACGGCCGCTCCGCGCCGCCTACTCCGCCTCGCCTCACGGCCCCGCCTACGGCCCCGCCTACGGACTCTCCTACGGACAGGCTATGGAGCAATATGGGTAGTACTAACTGACAATAAATGATACTGATTGTACCTACTATAAGGAAGGTTATTCTCAGTGTATTGTTTTTCAAATGCTCTTGATGATGTTTAAACAGTTATTTAAAAATATTTATTTTGAACATCACGAAAATGTACCTGTCCCATGCATAATTTATTTGTCGTGAAAGTACCGCTTCCTAGGTACGTCACAATATTTAAGTTTGACTATTTGACTTCGCCCGAAGAAGACGAAAATCTAAGAATTCCTCTCATTCTTGAAAATAATATCCATATTATCTCTGGATTCATGAAACTGATAAAACATTTTGTACTATTTTTTATAAATTGCAACATGGTATACTAAACAAAAATAAACTTGACCTAAAGAACGAGAATAAGCCAATTAAAAAAATATTAATATCAATTAATAGTAAACCGAAACAATTAACGCTAAGATCTACAAAAAATAAACAATTTTCTAAATTTAAATACGTCGGCTTGTGTAGGCATGAATGTAACCTACTAGATTGTTTATGTTTCTATATATCACCATGCATGCAATTATAAGGTTGAAATGTTCTTTAATCACAAATTTTTGATTGAAGCAATACCTACATATTATTTATTTCGAATGCTGCGCAATTCATTTAAATTTGCAAAGTATTTACGTTTCGTGGTCTATTGCCTCGGCATATAATAATTGGCTTTGAAATTTTGAAAACACTGAAGAACACTACTTAATTTACCGCTTAACTAAGTACTAACCCAGTAAAGAGAAGGTATCGTAATTCTGCAGCAGAAATGGCTATTTTTCCACAGAAATAGTCGTATTTGTGGTTCCTCATAAGGAAAAAGTAGATACATTTTATGGATCCTTGATACCGAAAATTGACAGCAAAACGAATATGTTTTCACCTGCCCACAGAGCCGGAATTACCTACAAGCAAAACAAGCAGTTGCTTGGGGGCCCCATTCACGGGAGCTTCCGAGGTTTCGGAAAAATATGCATACCATATTTTTTTTGCCTGCGAAATAATTGTTAATCAAGTAGTCTACTGTGTAACAAAATGTACAATCTCAAAATATTTTTTAAAAATATTTATTACGTGTTAAATTAGTCTAATATTAACTATACTTTATTTCCTTTCTTAATAACTGAAGATTTTACTGCTGAGTTTTTAAATTCTTTACGTACGTGAAGAACACGCAATCCGAATACTAGTTTCAATCACGAAGAACTATACCACTTAATATTCGAAGAAAACCTTTCCGAAGCATTTTCTAACGTGGAAACGATGTTACGAATGTACTTGTGCTTGATGATATCAAACTGTATTGGAGAACCGGTCATTCAGTAAACTGAAGCGGATAAAAAAACTATCTACGTACGACTATGTCTCAAGAAAATTTAGTAGACCTAAGTATCCTGAGTATGGAGCGTGAGAAGATGAGAAATCTTCGTTTTGAAGACATCATCGACCAATTTTCTGCAGTGAGGAGCAGAAAAGAATATGTAAAATGTATTTAATGTAAAAAAATGTAACACAAGTAAAAATTTCTATCAAAAATTATCAGTTTTCATTTGTATCTGTACAGAAAGTACCTGTACTACAATACATTTTTTATTTAATAAAGATGGTGCTATTTTTTCGGGGGGGGGCAACTTAATTTTGTGCTTGGGTCCCCTTAATGGGGCAACTTAAATCAGGCCTTGCCTGTCCGTCCGTGTCTGATCAACTGCAGGGCCTAAACGCAACTGGAACATAACTGATTATTCTACTATTTAATATTTGATATCATTGCTTCACTTGGGCAGCTATTTGTAACATTAGTAATTTTTTCTACTAATTTTATCATTACAACGTATTTCTTTCGTTGCCCTGCTACGCTCACAAATATCTCTCAATGTTAAAATATTATTATATTAATTTCACTTTTATATTGGATCATGGATTACGTTATTTAACATTTATGGTCTCACCTGCTGCATGCGTACGTGTAATTTCATAGGAAGTCACGATTCCTGCAAGTTTTGCAGAACTAATTAAACTAATTATTAAATTGATAGCAACTGCTGTGAATTATCAGCCTTTTCTCTTTTCAAAATCAAATTTCTTATTTATTACAAAAATTGTGTATATTTTAGTGCCTTGAATTTACTGGATAACTTTCTTCACATATATACATAAATGTAGCGTACGGTTTTTAAATAAAGTTCGTAAGCTTGCTTCTTTTTTAAGGCTTTACTTTCCGGCTAACGTGCTTGTCCAATGGATGTGCTCGTTGCTTCTGTTACAGTGGTTTTACGTTTCGTCCAAATAAAGAATCAAATGTTCCCAGAATGTCCTGGACTATTTTATACGTTACATAATTGAATGATTTCTATCAAAATTACTTCGCGAGCTCGACTGACCCTCGCTGGGCTTTGGGTGAAACTCCTACGCGCGACTACCTATTTTCAACCGACTCAATACAAATTTCTCCCCATCTATGGAGCTATCCTGACACAAATCCCTTCGTAAATACTGAGTTTATTTGACGTACGTCTCAAATTACATTAACAAAAATCACAATTATAATTTAATATTACTAACACCTTCGAACTATTATCCTGCACAGTGCTAATCTATCAACACTAATCGTCATTAGCCGCTTCAATACTACTTACAAATAACCTTAGACTATACTGAAATCTCACATTCGCATCACACCAATTGCTTACATGTGTCCATGTCGGCAGATATTAAGAGAATTAATATTTCCACCTTCCCACAGAATCATGGCTGTCAACGCCTACTTCCCATTTATTGTATATCATGAATTCGGAGCCGTGTCCAGCGCTGTGACACTCCAAACCTATACTTTGTTTACTTGTTGCCCTGACAATGTGCATTCTTTGATTGCCAAGCCTGCATGCAATCGTATACATATTTGATGTGGTTTTGTCCCGTTCAAATTAATCGTGGAATTTCTGGCTTATCACACTACTTTCAATTTCCCAAAAACTCATATTCCACTTATCGATTAGAACGAGCTACAGGCTGTGCGAGTTTGAAACTGATATTTTGATTTTTGAAACTACTGCCCGTCAACAATAGTTTGTTTTATTTAATTTTCTCAAAAAGGCTCCAATTGTTTTCTTTAACTTTGTCCTCGAATACGGTACAGGCCGCTTATAAAACCGCTTAAAAAGTACAATTATTTTATGCTGTCGTCCTTCAGCTACAATATTGAAGTTTGACTAGTTCCCGTCGTTTTTACTTCCTCGCTGTTACGAATGCGACTAGAGGAGAACGTACTTCCTCGCCCGTACTTTCACGTAAATGATAGCGCCGAATAAAATGATGCAAAGTGTTCCTAAACCAAATCGATAATCGGTTTAAGAAAGAGAATAAAAATATTATAGATACTCCCCTCAAAAAACGCCTCATAGAACAATCTGTTGCAGAGATACAATGAGAAAATGTTTTTCATTTTTTCTCAGCTTTTATTGCATGTATCATGCTCATAGAAATCGGAGAGACTGAGAAAAATAATTGAATTTAAATAATTTTTGTCAAATTTTGGCGCCAAATTCAAATGGAAAAAATGAACTCTGATGTAGAACTACAGAACTACTCAGATGTAGGTTTATTAATCATTGACAATTAGTCTATCATAGACAATTAATAATCGTCACTGTCTTCTTCAACAAGTGGCATTACGCGTTCCTTTATAAACCGTCTACTCAACATTTCTGACGGATTAACAAGTTTCGCCAAGTAACGAGCGTATGCCAAATTTTAAAGAAAATGATCGCAGCTGTTTTGAAGAAGCTTCCCAGGACGCAACGTTCGTTCACCTGTTCACAATTACATTGTTTCACTATCGATATGGGAGCTTTCCGTGGTTACATTTTCCATGGAAAGAGATGTGTTGGCTCCTCCGGTGCACCGTTTCTTATTCGTTCTGCGTAGCGCCATGTGCGTCACGAACCATGTGACCACATCACGGGCACAGTTTAAAACCAGACCAGATTTTAGCTGTTATGCTGCATGAAGGGCGAGAAATGTTGATAAATATTTTGAAATTAGCATAAAGTGACAATTTTTCACGGTGTCCAACCAAAAAGAATATCAAGGTGTAACTGAAAAAAATGAAATATTTAAAAAAAATGCTTACCTGTTTGTGTTTCAGTGACTCGTAACTGTAACAATTTTGTCATTTCTTCGATTTAAATATAGTAGCTACACCGCTTGACGCAGTTTGATTACACACTATAAATAAAACTGTTCACAGAATATATTTTTCTACCTTCATTGTTGTTTTCATAAATCCACTGCACCCACTGGAATAGGCTTTCTTTCCTAAATTTAAAAGTCTACAAATTAACACTGGTAAATTGAAATGAATAAAGTTCAACTTGGATGTCTTTTTCTGAGTAGCCTGTAGTCATGTCCTTCGATATCAATGATAGGGGCTTATTGAGTTGGTTCTCTGAACGCGTAGTATTGAATGTTTTGTTGATCGGAAAATTTTCTGAAACTGCGATAGTTTTCAATGGAAGTGAGTATTATTTTGGCTGAATTTTTGGTAGGTTTAGTAGAAAAGTCTGCGTTGTCTTTACTTTTTAAGTCTAATATTAACTTATTATAACCGTCTATTTCGTGAACGCAAATGGGAGGCATTTTCACTTCCACTGGTTCTAATTTGATGTGTTCCATGAGATCACTTTCAGTATTTTCTAACAACTTATATCTAGATGAGACTGGAATATTATAATAGATTTCACAACGCTCCTCATAAGGGAATTTACGCTCCTTACTATCTCATCTCCTATACGCGTTAGGGTCTTTTACTTTTGGATTTTGCGAGGTAGCATAACAAGGAGTACATACGCCAATTTTTGGTCTCCTTGAGCGATAACTGTTGGTCCTGGTTGGGATAGTATCGAAGAATGTTGGAGCAGTCCCATAAGCTTCGGCTTAGTTCGTTCTTGTTGTGATAGTAGCAGCCGTGCTTACAACTGATGAAGCTGCTGATGATATAGCTGCTGCTGTCGTTGGAGTTGTTGTTGTTGTCAATATCTGGCTGGGTGTTCACATGATCACTTTCACTAACTACTTGGTTTAAAGTGTCCATGTCACTTCTAATAAGTTGCCCCGTTACAAAAACTTAGTTTTCTGACGTTCACAATAACTCGCCACATAACTGATGCAAGAAAGTCATAAAAACAAAGTTTTTTAAATAAACTTAGCACGTTACGGGCTCTGTAACCGACGATCACCACCTAAGCTTAGCTAATCTTGATTTGCAACTACTGAGGCGAAGGAAAGCGCTGCCGCGCAACGAGACGTGCGTACGCTACCGCTGCTGGGCCGAGTCTGAACTGTAAGCTCGAATACAGAATTAATTAGCAACTAATCGGACAGCAAGAATTAACTACTGAAACTGAAGAGAAAAAAGCAGTCCTCCGAAAATAAGAAAACAGCTAAAACCTCTTCTAAAAATGTTGATGATCAGTCTTGGTCCAATACGGAAACAACATTAAAATTTCCCAATGTTCATACCCACCAATTCTTCATCAACTCCAAAGTGTCTTTGTCAGAATGAAAGATAATAACAATGTACTGTAGCAATTTTCAGAGAATTCACAGATGATTTTCCAGCTTTAACAGCAATGTTAAGACCTGATGATGAGCTAATGATAGGATAGGAGGGGTTGCTCTGATGGGTAGTTTTTCGGGGTTTCTCCGATCGACACCAGGCGAATCGCCGCAAGAATGCCTAACAGAAGAAGCCACGGATTCGCGCACGATATTTTCTAACCCTCTCCTATCCCGCAAATCAATAACAATCCATCAACAGTGGAATGAAAAATGGCCGACTGAACCTCCTCTAAACTTCCATCTCTCTCACGTTATGGTTCCACTCTCCTACTCCAACTCACAAGATTGTAACAGCCTAATTTGCAGAATCTGGCCTACATCACATGTAGAGGATTTTTTCTAATTTAGCGACAGAATTTATACCACTTTAACGTCCAGAACCGAAATAAGAGTTTTTTTCTTAGCCAAAATCGCCGTTTTTGAGACACGATTCCATAACTTTCTCTTAAGGAGTTCCTTCTTAAGAGCGAGAAAGTAAAAAGTAAAAGTATTACTCATTGAAAAAGATCTGGATTTTGTAAGATTCTCACAACTGGTACATGTTACAGCCTCTGTTCAAATTTAAAACCTTATCGATATTGAATGATATATATTGTTAATCAATAAAATTTCTTTTATGAATAATTTCTTGCAGCAGAAAGGATCGTTTATAAAGCTGATATACAAAAAATATTTATTTTTCAGCGAAAAAAAACTAACATATATTTTTTTCTGGTACAGTTTATAAATATTTTTCATCGCCAATTTTACATAAATCTTTTTCAATTATTACTCGAACAGAACAGCAAATATAATGTTTCATTTACAGCTGTGTATTTACGTCTTGGATACTCATAGGGGTTTTTGTTGGTTGGAATGTTCATTTGGTAACGGAGAAATCAGTTGAGGTACGCTACATAAGAACGCTTTGCCTTATATCTAAATGGAGAAAGTAGACAAACTAAGGTTATTGTCTTCTCAATTTTAACTTTACTTTCTTTCGTACTAATTCTTGGAATTTGAGCCCTTAGGGAGTTAAATAAGAAATTCAAAGATATGAAATAAACTATGAAAATATTGGAAAATTTCTTTATCCTATTAATTACCAACTGACTTAATGTAACGTATTTTTACCATATCGCACTTACTTCGTAAGAAGAGAAAGCTATGTAGTCGTGCATTGGAATACTTTCGGCAGAAAAAATTTAAAAAGTGTATACATTTTCTGGCTGCATATAGTAATTTTCTTCCTCTAACACGTGGTTCCTCTAACCATAATATATATTTTGTGGATCCTTGATACAGAAAACTCGATAGACGGCAAAACGCGTACCCGTCTATCCCCCCGTCCGTTCATATGTTGTCAACTAGTGCCTAAACCTAATGAGCGCCTAGTGAGCGGATTCCCCAACCATTGTAAACGGACTCGAGACTTGGGGAGTTTCAACCGGATATTTCGATTTTTGAGGCTATTTTGCATGAAGTTTCAAAACATTTTTAAACATTTTCTCGAAAATCACACAAAATTTTCTATAAAATTTGTCCTAGAATAGCGTAAAAGACACGAGAATTCTGCAGATCTGCGTTGAAATCCCAAATTTTTGAAAAATATAAAACAACATGTTTTGGACTTGTTCCTACAACTATAATATTCAAGATAGAGATTTTTTTCTTAATGAAATCAGTTTGTTAAACATAGATCTTGAAATAAGGTCATTACTTTATTCCAAAAATGTGAATAGTTTTCGTGTAATTTTACGTGAAAAAAAAGGAATTTTTAATTTTTTTAAAAGTTATTTTTGTCTTCTATTGTGTAAAAATCTTATCTTTATAAAAGTTTAATTAAAATTTTTTGTAAGAAGATTTCGCATTTAAGTTGTGTCCGATATTTATTAAATGTCTAGAAAACAAATTTTCTAAAACGTTGCACCAAATTGTTTCATTTCATTCTTTCCTCATATGTAACAATGGACGAAAAAAAATGTTGCTAATCCCATTGTCGACAAACTATTTACTGCAAAAATTGCTGTTGGAAATAATGAATTGAACAACCATATTTTCAAGCGTCGGCAGGTATTCAAATCTTGCTGTTGTTCTGTAGTGTAGCGGTATGGCTAACGGCCAGTTAATTCGGGAGGACTTGAGTTTTAGTCTCGGAGTGGAAAATAATTTTTGCTGGCTTTAAAACACGTTTGCATGTTTACGTAATAATATAATATAGCACTTAAAAATAATGCGAGAGTTATGCACTGTTGTAGCCTTACTAGCTTAAGAAGACTGTATGCATCTGTTCCCCTCCGGCGTATATCGGTTATGAGTAGAAATTAAGAGATGACACCCCCTCCATCTCGGTGAATTGGAGACGATGGTTAGAAGGGGAAATATGATCAGTGAACCTGACCTTAAGCCAGTATTCAGAAATGCCAATCTACGACTCTGAGAGGCCCCCCAAATTCGCTAAACTTGAACACTGATTTCATACACATTTTAGCACGTTCCTTGCACCCTTCCAGGCCCCAAACAACAGCTCTTCTTATGTGCAGTTAAGAGTTAACATCAATGCTGTTCGGGCTGTAGTAAGTCAAAAAATGAATTGGGCATCGACGAGTACATACATTTTTTTTAAATTGCTAATAATATGTGCGCTCAGAAGTAGTCTGTACAGTTTATACGTACATAATACGTTTAGTTGATAGTAGATTCGTAATTACCAGCCACATTGAGTACATCATACAATTCATTACACCGAACAAGCAAGTTTAACTGGTTTGATTAAACGATTGGTGATTTCGGGTGCATCAACTGCTACGGTCATTAGAACCGTAAGAGTGTGGTATGTTTTCTAATGCTTGAGATGTCAGTGGTCTTTCCCTGCTGAATGGCGAAATCCGGCCCCGACCTACCGTCGGCTTACAGATTTTCCCCAACCACATATCTTCCACCAGCAGGGCACCGTCCGTGTCCCGTTTGTTAGAGCACTGCTCCGTATTCACCTGGTGTTGATCAGAGAAGTCACGGAAAACAACCGATCAGAGCAGCCGAACGCTAGAATGCTCCTTCAGACCGCGACTGAATTCGACATAGCTATGTAGCTAGTGTCAAAAACCCTGCCACCGCCTGAAGTGGAACCCTAGGAGCTCCCTGTCACAGACACTGCAGTGAGATGTTGATGCCTGAGCCACCTTTCTCTGAAATCTGCCGGTGTTGATTGTTCTTCTTCTTCCATCCTTCAACGCCACGCAACCCCCCCCTCCTTGCCCTGCGCCACGCGCCGGCCGTTCCGGGCGCTCGCGCATTCCGTTATTCGGTCGCCCCCCGCCCCCCGCGGCCCCACGCCCGCGCCACCGCCCGCGCCCGCGCGGCGCCAAAAAGCGAAACCGCGAAAACGCGCCGATTACGCCAGCCTTCGCCGCTTCCCCTAACGCCCGGCGCAAGTATAAAGAGGGGGGCGGCGCCCAAGCCGGCACTCGAACTGCCCACGCCCAGCCGACATGCAGCCCTCCCAGGTGAGTGCGCACACAGCATTGTGGGCTTCACTGCGGTCAGAAATATCACTTCGGTTCATGACGCAACTCCTTGTGCTTCCGCCCAGGATTAAATAGTTCTCCTGCAAAATGAGTCTTTTTTGCCCTTCCCCCTCATTAATTCACTACTCTATAACTATTTCGATCGTTGTAAGCCCTTTACATTTTTCCTTCATAATTCCTTTAGGGATTTTGAAACTGTAGAAACTAATTCTAATACACTTATTTCAATTGAATTATGTAAATTAGATGTTTGTTTTTATTTTTGTATTAATTTTTCTTGTACAAGAACAAGTATATTAATTTATTTTGTAAGTAATAACTAATTAACATGTTTCTAGAATTTTACATTCTTCTAAAATAATGCTATCTGCAAATAAGCTTGTTTGAAAGATAAACGTAAGTATTATAGATTTTACAGTACGTAAGAGAAATTTATTTATAAATATATTTGAAAATTATACTTTTCACTTCTGTACAATGTGATGTGACAGAAAAAAATAGATTTAATTATTTTCTTCTGCGATTCGAGAGTATGAAAAACCCTATGTTATTTCCAAAACAATTCTAAATAATTTTAATTTTCTATAAGTCAGAAAGTAAGTTTAATATTGTTTTCATTTACAAATTAACACGACAAATCACTCTTGGAGCGCATGCAAATCCTTACGTAGAAATCTAGTAACCTCCATCTGTCGCCCACTCACGGTTAGGCCTCTTCCTTGAGCTTTTTTAAATATATATTTAATAAACGATATTATATATAAATTTATTAAATAATAATATTAATAAACGAATATACATAGTTCAGTATTATTTATAGTACGTTATACATATTTTCTGACTTTACTGCTAATCTTACAATTATATCTAATTACACACGTATAGGAAACTTACAGAATACATATGGAATTAATTCAGTCATGAAAATATGTTGAGGAATGAATCTAATGGGTATCTATTTTTATTTCTAGTTGGGAGCTGGTAGGTGGTGGCTAGGTCGTAATAGGTGGCTTGAGTTATTGTGTTTATTTTGAAGAAATTGTTAGATAGGAGCTCAATATGATGTAGGGGTAAGTTTTTGTGCAGTTGAATGTTTGAGATAAACCAGGGTGCATGAGTAGCAATTCTGAGGAAATGATGTTTGGTGATCTGTATTTTATTGATATACGTTTTAGAGAGGTTGATCCAGATAGGGCATGCATAAATCATTAGGGGTATAATTATTGATTTATCGATGATAATGGGATTGTTTAATGAGAGCTTACTATTACGATTTAAGAGTGGATTCAGTTGAATTAATTGTTGTTGATTTTTTGGTTTGTTGTGCTTTTACTGTTATGTGATTTTTCCAACTTAGTCTGGTATCAAGACTCAGCCCTAAGCATTTGACAGATTAATTGTGCGGGGTCCAGAGAATTGGATGACGGTTTATTTAAAGTGGAGTTGGGGTTGAAAATGTTCTTAATTTGAATATTTTGGCGGATAATTTTGTAGGATTTAGATTTATTTTCCATTTTACATTCATCAGTTTTATTTAGACGGGTTTGAAGTTTACAGATTGTTTACTAATTAAGTAACTTGAATGATTGTACATGAAAATTGTGGTGTCATAGGCGAACTGGGGTTTGTGCTTTTCTCGTGTTATGGGTATGGCGGCTGCGTATATGTGGAAAAGCGTGGGGGACAGTGGTGAGAATTGAGGTAATCCAACGGTAATTCTGCAGGAATGGGATGTGTGTTTGTTAACTATGACTGAAAATGTTTTATTTTGTATAAAACTATTAACTAAAAATTAAACTGTAATGTAATTACATAATTGGGAGTATCTATTTCTTTAAATTTGAATGTTGAGCCAGGCAGCCATACTTTGTCAAATGATTTCGAAATGTTTAAAAAGAAACTATTGTATGATGTTTTGTTTGAATTGCAGTGTGTGTGCTTCTTGATTCTTAATAATTGATTAGAAGTTGAAACTCTATTAGTGAAGCCAAAGTGGTGCATTACAATTGCTTGAGTTTTGTTCAGATGGGAATTTAGTCTTTTAAGAATTAATTTTTCTCGAATTTTCAATAATGTGGGAAGAAAGCTTATGGCTATGTAGTTGTCAGTGCTGGTGGGATTCTTGAATAGCTTGGGGATGGGTATTACACCAAATTTTATGCCAAATAACGGGGAAATAGCCAATTATAACTATTGAGTTGTAAATATTGGGGTTATATGCAATCGTGAGATTAGGGAAGTTTTTAATTTTTTTTACTTATTTTGTCGGGTCCAGGGGCTTTATTCATGGCAAGTTCTTAATTACATTGATGACTTCATTTGGGGAGTTATATTTGATTTTGTGCCGTATGTTATAGTTGAAGGCTGATGCTATTTCGAGTACGTTTGAGGGCAAAGGATAAGTTGGGGTAGTATTGGCATTGAATGTCTTGCATAGTGACCTGCTAATATTTCAACCTTCTCATAAGGAGCGATTTTCTTTCCCGTTGGAGTTGTTAGTGGGGTATTATTGCTTTTTTTCAAGATATTTTTAGTGAATTGCTACAACGCGTTGTTATTTGTGATTAGCGACGGAATTAAATTATTTTAAGTTGTTTGTTTATGTTCCCTTACTGATTTTTTTTAGATGTCTGTACATTTAGCTCTTTCTTAAACTGTGGGTTTCTTGTGATGCACCAACGTCTTGTTTTGTTTCTGGTGTTTATAATTGTTATGTTTTTGGAAGCTTTTATTGAAATGCTTAATGAAAGGGGGTGAGCATCGTTATTAAGATTGTAGATTGGTTTAATTATCTTATTGTTTAAGAGAGCTAAAGTTTGTTCTATTTCTACGGGCGTTTTTAAGATTTGACAGTAGGTTGTTTGTTTTTTATTTATGTTCTTAAATTTTTCCAGTGATTGATTTCCAGTGTGCTTAGTATGAGAGTTGGTGTGTGAGGGTGATTTGTTGAGTTGAGATGATGGTTGGCAGATTAAGTCAAATTAAAAAAGAGAGCCTGGTGAAATATGGTTTGGATGTTATAAATTACTAATACATCTGGCTGTATGTTATTATCTGTGGGGTAGTGAGTGGGTTCTGCAGGTATAATTTACTGAACTTTGCGGTTGTAATTATTGTACGGAATTATTGTACTGGTATCCTGCAGTATTGGTATTTCAGTACCCCGATGGTGTTTTTAGCATTAAGGTCCCCAATCAGAAGAGTGGGTGAATTAATCTGGAATAGCGCATTCGAGTCCAAAATTTTTATTTTCGGAGGCTTTTATGTCGGCTATTAGGGTTGTTAATCTATTATTTAAAGAGAATTTGATGGCTATAGTTTCGAGACCTGGTGTGTGTGTGGAAGGTTGATTTTAATACATGTATGGATTTTTCTATTAGTATTAGTACACCACGTCCGTTTGTCTTTGATCTGTCGGTTCTGACTATCCATTACCTGTTATGATAAATGTAATATCTGGTTGTGAATTTCCGTTAAGCAGGACATCGATCAATTACAGGAATGGGCGAGTTGTTTTTATAAAGTCCTGTTACACTGTAATTTGCATTACAATCTGTTCATTATTTCATCTAGTGTAATTTTTTTGTGAATAATTTTGAAGACAACGCGAAATTTTTTTATTGGCTGGACTTTGTAAGTGCAGCGAACTGTCTCTTGGTTTCAATGAGGTTCTTGATGACTGTTATGAAGTCTGCTATTTATTTAAAAAATTTAAATTCTGCTTCCGTTATAATCTGTTGTAAATTGGTTCATTGCTTTGCTATATAAATAATATATATATATCATTTTTTTATCTTTAGAAAATAGGTTGGTTCTATTTTTTTGTTGTTGATGCCATTTGCTTTCCAGTTGAGCAGATTTATAGTATTTTCATGGTACTGTTGCTTTATTGTTGTTAAAATAAACTGAGAGAGATGCTTGTAAACTGACTATTGTTAGGATGATATTATTAATAATATTGACTAAGAAGTATGTAATTGGGTTAATAATGGAATGTATGAACGAGTTATATTTAGAATTGTTCATAAGAGGAGGTTGTGTAGATGGGTTATTGTTAGATTGGTTGTTTTGATTTGCATTTTGGGGAGGGTTTACAGGAAATTTGAAGTTTGGAATGTTGATAGCAGTGGGGAGAAACGGAAAGTTTTGAGAGGTTAATATAGAACCTTGGAGGGAGATTGTTTCTTAGTTTATTTTTATTATTGCTTGATTTGGGTTTATTTCAGGGGATATCTATTTGTTTTCTATAATATGGACATTCTATTGATCTTAAATCACCTCTGTGCGATCCACTGCAATTTTTACAGATTGCAGATAGATCTTTCGGAGGGCATTTAACAGAATAATGATTCTTTGTACAGAAAAAGAACGCCATTGAATTGTTATAATTATTCTTCGTGTCATGTCCAAGCACCGTATTCATTGTATTGGTCCTTTTGGCCGTATTCTTCTTTCTGGTTTAACACTAATGTTACAGATCTGATCAATTTGTTGCACTTGATCGATACTTTGACTACCGTTCGATTCTGGATCAATTACAGGAATGGGCGAGTTGTTTTTATAAAGTCCTGTTACACTGTATTTGCGTTAAATCTGTTCATTATTTCATCTAGTGTAATTTTTTGTGAATATTTTTGAAGACAACCGAAATTTTTTTATTGGCTGGATCTTTGTAAGTGGCGAACTGTCTCTTGGTTTCAATGAGGTTCTTGATGACTGTTCTGAAGTCTGCTATTTATTTTTAAAAAAATTTAAATTCTGCTTCCGTTATAATCTGTTGTAAATTGGTTCATTGCTTTGCTTTTTATCTCTTTATTGAATTTCGAGATATTACGGATGTTTTTTTACAAAAATTGGAGGAACGCTTATATTTTCGTCTTCTAGGGGCGAAGTGACATTGCCAAACTCAAATATTTTGTCTTGATCTTCCTATTTTGTCTTGATAGTTCCTCTAGCGCGGCAAGTCTGTTTCCCACTGGTATATTATATTAAGTTGATTCTGAAGTGTTTGGTTTCTTATTTGGGGGAAGGCCTATTTCTCCTGAGTTATGAGTTCTTTCAGCACTCTTACTAATTTATGGCGAATCACCGTTGTAGTCGGCAATGTCTGCTTGACCGCTAGCTGCGTCTTTTGCTGGGCTGAGGTTACCAACCTGGAGGTTTCCGGCCTCGGTGAGCTGTTGCGAGCTGCAATCAGCACCTTGATCATTTGCAAACTGCCCATTCTGCAGATTTGAGGCAAACTGTTGCTTTTCGGCAGCTCGAGTAGGTGCCGAAAACGAGATGATGTAGAATCTCAGGACTGCTAGAGATACTGCCCATGGCACTCCCGCAGTGGTATAGAGTTGCCATGGCTCCTGCAACGCTATGACCTACGTCATAGCGAGTAATTCACTGTTACACGCTGCTTGGGAAGTTAACCTGGTAGCTGCACTGACAAGGCCGGAGCGAGCAATGGTGTCGCCAGAGCTGTTCGGCGCTGAATGACTTCCTTGAGTGACGGGAGAGTTTACCAATCGAGAAATAATTAAATGTCTCAAAAAAAGTGTTTTTTAAAAAGGAATCATAAAACATTTTAGGTGACTTGCGGCACCTGCAGAGGTGATCCTCTCAACAAAACAAATCGATTGGCACAATTCTTAGCCCTTTAAGATATTCTGAAAGAATTCTAAAGAAACACTTTATCGTTTTCATGCAGATTCTTTTGAATTACAGAAATAGCATGTGCATGTGCTCTTTCTGGAATTCAAAAGAATCGATACGATTTAATTCATTAGATTGGTGATATTAAACCTCATTTTGTTATTAAACATAAATCTTAACAAGTATTTTAATCGATACTTTTTCATATAACGTCATTGGACATAGCCTTCAAAAGACGAGTCAGGACAATGTAATATGTTTAAATTTGTTCTATTATGAACTTGCATAAATAAAACTTATTAAGAAAGCCACACTAAGGTAGTATAACAGATATTTACTGATACTGAGACTTACATTTAATTTCTTCATATTTTTCAAAATCTATGACTATTACAGTTTCCGTAATTGGTTAACGCGGCAAAATAATGTGATGTTTTAAAGCATTGAGGACAATTTACACATCACAATAAACTGTTTCTTGCGACGAAAGTGACAGGAAAGTTGTAAAGGTGAAAGTTGTTGAATGTTGGAGCCTATTAAGTTATCCAGCAGTCAATTGCTAGTCGCATTCTCCTTTCTTACATGTATTGTATATCTTTTGCACATCATATGCTGATTTTAAATTATCCAGATTACGAAATGTCCAAGCAATAGCTATCACATATTTTCATCGTAATGTAACAAATTAACCTTCATTTTCTTGCCACTGAGAGTTTTAATTTTATAAACATCAATAAAGATAAATCCATGGTTCTCAAGAGAAGTTAAAATTCAAAACTATATTTTTGAGTAATGCAAAAATGTTTAGAAAACTGACTGAGGAATTTGACATAAAGATAGCTGAGTAGACAAACAGTAATTGGGGTCAATTATCGATTTCTCTCAGATTAAAACTGTTCTTCTGAAAACGACAATTTTTGAGCTGTATCTTTTCTTGTAGTCTGAAGAAATGTTTTCGAAAGTGACCACAGTCCCTCAAGGTTCTGGCTTCAGTGCTTATTAAAAACACAAGCGTTGCTCATACAAACTGTTCTTCGCAGCTCATCACCGCCTGCATTCTTGCTGCGGCATTCGCCGCTGGTCAAGCCGGCCAAGCCACCAGCTACGTCGGCGGAGGACTGCTAAGTTACGGAGGCGGCGGTGATGGCGGTGATGGCGGCCACGGCAAGGACTACTATGTACGGGAACTCACGGTATTTGGTATTATGACGGGAACTCATGGTATTTGAACCCAACATATTACGTTCCTTCACCCATAAGAAAATATTGTTTCTTCAATTAAAAAGTGGAGTAAATAACTAGAAAATATGATCGTCCAAAGAAATAGATTTCGTTAGAAATAAAGTAGTTATCTTCAACCAAATATAATTATTTAAGTGCGCAATTTTTTCAATGCAATAATTTGCATTACCAGCATCTTAAAATTTAAAGAAACCAATTTATTCGGCTACATTTTATGTATAACAAAAGCAATATCCATTAACTGCTCTGATAAATAGTTATTTTTCTTCTTCACGCAATTTGTTTTCGGAGATTACTAATACTGTTAAATACT
>BOPP01000278.1:90779-103857 GCA_017312745.1 Gryllus bimaculatus
GCCGACAAGCACAACGGCTTCAACGCCCAAGTCAAGAGGTCGGGCCACGCCGTGCACCCCGCCGGCCATCACGGCGGCTACGGCGGAGCCGGGCTGGGCGCAGGTGCCGGCGGCCTGGGCGGCGGCCTGGGCGGCGGCCTGCGCGGCGGACTGGACGGTGGCTTGGGCGGCAGCCTGGACGGCGGCCTGCGCGGCGGCCTGGGCGGCGGCCTGGTTGGCGGACTGGGCGGCGGCTTGGGCGGCGGCCTGGGTGGCAGCCTGGACGGCGGCCTGCGCGGCGGCCTGGGCGGCGGCCTGGATGGCGGCTTGGGCGGCGCGCGCGCTGGTGCTGGCGCCGGGCAGGGAGGCGGCTTTGGAGGAGTCCTGGGCGGAGAATTCGGCTTCTGAGGACTCTTCATGGAATGGGACGTGTCTGAGGGACTTCTGATCTTGCCATTTGTTTAATTTCATTTCGAGTTCACTTAAATTGTCCATGTTTTGGGTCTATTTTTTACTTTTATACCAAATGTATTATTGTTACAAATATAAAACATATTTGCCAACTTTCCTTTTGTCATGTATCGTATTGGAAGTACAAGATCCTAATCCTCATTTCCTTGTGCAAGAACATTGCATGTACTTCCTGTTGACTTGAACGTGAGGGTCAGATTGTCGTCCCATTTATTTGGTTAATCATATTCGTCAGGTCATCGTTATTTGGCTAACTCGCATATTAGAAATTTTAGGCAATTCATTCAGAAATTCATTCAATGTTTGGTGAAACATAGTCATCATGACTTTGTTATTTGACTCCTATTTCCTATTTTCTGTTTGATTAACAGAAAAATTATGTAGAATATACAAACCATTTTGATTGTTTTCAAAAAACTGTATTGTTTCAATACAATCAAAATGGTTTAAAAATTGTATAGAATTTTCGAATTTTATTAAATGGGAGATGTTTGTCAAATAACAAAGACCTGATAAATATGATTCACCAAACATTGAATGAATTTATGAATGAATTGCCTAAATTTCTAATATGCGAATTAGTTATTCTAGTGAACACATTTCATGGGACATATTGATTGCAATAAATTTCAAAATATTAGAATGTGAAGAATATAACCTAATGAGAAGAATTGACAATCCAATTTCCCTCTTATTTGGAACGGATTTATTCTCAATTTAAGTAGAACCAATGTCTGATATTTTCTTTTGGTAGCATCCGGACGAATCTTTAGCATCTCTTTATTGAAGTTTTATTGTAAACAAACTATGAAAGCCATGTAATGTGGTAGAAGGATCCTATGAGTGAACCTGAGGGAATCTAGGAATGCAAAGAGAAACCTAAGTATTTTATGTTGGAAAACAAGTGTTTTCAAACGACTTTGATGATGATATTTTCAGTACTGCTGATTTACAAATTATGTTAGTTAAGATTGTACTATAATTAATACGTGTTCACGAGTATCTCGACAAATAAACGTTTATTGTTTTCATGAACTTGATGGGCAATCCTTCTGTCATTATTTGTTGCATTTATATCGTTTTCATAATAAATAAGGGTAGAAATGCTTTAAAACGTAAGACGCGTGTAATACAAGAAAAACATTACACATGCAGTTGCATTACATGCAGACATTTCCGCATTTCACGTTATTCTCTCTCTAACAGGAACGTTTTGCGGTCATCTATTTCCTTGAACTCACCCTGCCATATTTACTCGTCAACGTTTGGCTTCTTAGTCATCATTCCAATCTTCAATGCTCAGTACCACGAACGATGAGGAAGTTCTTCTCATGTAGAATGTCATGACAAAATACCAAACAATTTTTTAAAAATATTTCACAATTTTTCTAAAAATACCTTTACATAAATGACTAAGGAAATGTTAAAAAAATGACATGTTTTTGGCTCAATAACTTCTCGACTATGTGTTTTTTTAGAAACATTTTATATCCATTTATATCTGAATAGATTCATAAAAAATGACAGATGTTTTCGGCTTAATAACTTCTTGACTAAGTACTTTTTAGAAATATTTTATATCCATTTACATCTGGAAAGGTTCAGCAAATACTTTAGTTGACGGATAACGTCAAAAGAAAAGTTGACTTAGTTTTCCTTGGAATCTTCAATTGCTTTTTAATGCATTTTTAAACTATTTCAAATAAAATAAATGAAATGAGTTTCTTACAGGTATCATTTTATGCAAGCATTTTTGCCTCCCTGATTTTCAAGCGGTATTTTAAGAAAAGTGACCAATATGTGAGGGAGAAGAGGAGATTGAGAAATGGGCTTTGCGCCGTTTCTCCTGGCCGGGGAAAGGGGCGCGGCGGCCGCGTGCAGGGAGAAAGGCGATGGCGCAGCGAGGGCGCAGCGAGGGCGGGGGTTCCCGGAACGGGGTCGCACCTCGACCTTCCAGGAACTGCCCCCCCCCCCAACGCCCGCCTCCATCGTTTCACCGGACGACCAGACCGGAAGCCAGGTCTCGACATTGTCGGATTTTCGACACTAGCTGCGTAGCTGTGTTGCAATCACATGCTGTCTGGAGAATTCTAGCTGCTGGCTGCTCGGATCAATGGTTTTCCGAGTATCAAGGGAATGAAAAGCATTGCCCTAATAAAGGAGCCACGGGCTGAGCCCGATCTTTCCTTCCTCTTTGTTACCATCCCCCCCTCCCCTTCCACGCACACACATGCATGCAATACACTACCATGCGTTGGGAGACCTTCGGGGGCTTGGAGCTTGTCCCGACTGGAGAGGGAAATATCCCACAATGAAGATCGGCGCCGGATCTCGTTATTCAGTGGGGGAACGTCCGGGATAAAGATTGACTACGCTAACGGGACTAATGGCGTATGTGTTGAGGAAACATCAATCCCGTTCCCAGCCCTCGCCGCCGCCCCCACCCCGACCTCGACGCGCGCGCCCGGGAGGGAGGCTTGTGGACGCGCGGGCATAAAAGGGCTGCGCATCATCCGGAACGGACAGCGTTGCCTTCCGAGGGTCGTGAAGGCGGTATGGCTATGAAGTTCCCAGTGGTGAGTACTCGAATTGCACTTTTCAATGTTTGAAACGCGGGAAGTAAATACTCGAATATTGGCGTTTATAGTGAAATGAACAAGTGAAAATTATAGTGAACTAGAATACGTGATTTAGGAGAAGGAAGACTATTCATTGGAAATGAAAAAAAAAATCGGTATTTTCCCGCTACTTTGTACGTTAAAAGAGGAGTTGATGAATGATTTCTATAAATTGAATAATATAGTTGAAATCGAATTTTCGATGATAAAGAAGGGATGATTACGATTAACCTGTTACGAAATATTCCAGAAATTTGGTCAAATACTTCAGACTATTTTCATTTTCCCTTGTGTTAACCTGTTTAATAGTTATTTATTTTTTATTTCTATTTATTGCAACGTTGATTACATGTTTCAGTTATTACAATATCTTTGTCACGTGCATTTGTGACTTAGGAACCAACTTATAACTAGATTCATGCAGCTAATACATTAGTTGAGGATACCTATGAGGCACCTCTGTTTATTACATTTCAGAGAACAAGTTAAGAAACATATAGAATGCCTACTTATTTTTGATTCTCGTGATGTGGGTCGGTTTTCTGCACAGCGTGAATTCGTATATAGATGGTATTTGCTTGAGAAGTTAGTGGAATGTGATGTGATGGTCTAATCGCCGTGGATTGAAGTCTTTATGTAGTTGATTGTTGTAAACATTTGTTATTGTCCTTAGGTATTGATTTTAAATGATTTGTCTTTTTTAATGTTAGTTTTGAATGTATTTAATCATACTGGACAAGGGTACAGATACAGACTTATTATATTTTTGTATAAAATCACATCTGTGTTGTACAACTGATGACTATTCCTGTTTATAAGAGGTTTGAGTTGATGTAATTTATTTTTGGCTTGGTTAATTTTGATGCCTGTATGTTGTTAAAGCGCGTGCCAATGTTTAAATCCCAGGTACCTTATTGCTTTTTTGGCATTATTTAAGATTAAGGGGGAGGGGGCGTATGCAGTCTGAGAGTAAAGATTTTTGATGCAGTTTTTGTTGGATTCAGGAAAATTTTAGATTTGCAAATCCAGCTTTCGATTTGGTGTAGGTATAGTTGAATTCTCATTTTATGCCTGTGAATGCAATTCCGGAAGAGAAAATGGCTGTACCGTCTGCAAATTGTACAATATGAATTCCGTTTTGTTTGGGGATATCGGCTACGAAGAGGTTGAAGAGAGTGTGTGAAATCCTTGGATAAACCTGCCATTATTAATTTTGGATTGGATTGATGATTGTTTACTGTAAATGAAAAGTTTGGTTTTTTAGGAAGTTTTTTATTATTTTGGCAATGTAGTGAGAGGTTGCAGCTTTTCTGACTTTGTAATTTAATGCTTTGTGCCAGACTCTATCGAATGCTTGGGCTATATCTATGAATAAGGCTAGTTCATGATGTTTTTTTCTGAAATGAGTACATGTGTTCCGTTCGTCCGAGATTTGTTTCATGAAACCGAATTGTTCTTTAGATATTGCTTTGATGCTTAATCAGTGTTTTAATATTTTTTTTCAAGTATTTTTGATAGGGTGAACAGTAAACTTATTGGTCTGTAACTATTGACGATTGTTGTGTTTTTGCTAGGTTTGGGTACTGGAAAAACTATTGCGTGTTTCCATGAATGCGGCTTATTCTCAGATAGACATTATATATGTTAGAAATGATATTGCCTTTGAGGGAAAATTTTTTATTCTTATGTTGTTTATGTTGTCATGCCCGGGAGATTTTCAGTTTTGTTAGGAAAGTTTTTGTTATACTTTTGATTTCACTTGATGAAGGGTAGAATTTTATTTGATGGGGTCCGTATTGGGGTTGCGCTATAGATTTAAAAATTGTAGTGCGTTCTAGGTGGTTTTGTGTCGTGTTGTGTTGGTCGTGAATGTGGACTCGAAGAATAAAACTATCTCTTCGGCTTTTTCTATTGCTCTCCAGATATCGTGTTGAGAGGTGGTATTATTGTTTTTTGTTTTAGTATACTTTTGTGAACTGCCATATCGAATTATTTTGGGTATTAAGAGATTGGATTTTACTTGCGTATTGGCGATCATTAAAAGTTTTTATTAGTCTTTTGACTACATTAGATTAAGTTCTATTTTTAAATCAGAATTTTTAGTACTACCCTATGGTCCTCGCGTTTTGTTTTAGATTATTATTGCATTTAGAATTTGAGGGGGTAATGTGTTTCGATTATCATTTTTTGGATGTGTGTGTGATTAATTTAAGTGGATGACGTATATTAGTGTGATGAGTGCTGAAACTGCCTTCTCTATTTCTAAAGGATGGTTTAAAATTTTATATTTAGGAATTTCATTATTTAATTGTCTCAGAAACTTATGCCAGTTTACCTTGAGGGTATTTTATTTAGGCGGAGGGGAGTGGGGGTGGCAATTGAGTTGTAATTAATACGGATATATGATCTTAGTAAAGTTCAAAAATTGGGGTTGGAAAACAAATTATGTTTGTGTTGGTAATTTCGATGCCGAGAATGTCTGGACTTCTTAGTCGATCATATGAGTAGTTCGGTTTTATACGGGTAAGTTGGTTCTGCTGATGCAATTATTTTTGTTGGGCTGAATTTTTTCACGTATTTTGCCATCTTGATTATTTGAATGACAACTCCATTGGGTATTTTTTGTGTTTAGATCGCCGAGAAGAATAGTATTAATATGGGGTTGGAACATGTTTTAAATGCTTGCTGTGACTATTTTGGCAGAAGGTGGTTTATATGCTGCCATTGCTTTCCAATATTGGCCATTTATTTTTATTCTGATTGCAATAGTTTTTATGCCTGGAGTATCAGAGATGTGTGTTTCATGGTTTTCGATAATTGATTTTATGGCTATTAACACTCCACCTCCGTTATTGTCATTTCTATCTGTTCTGTTGTTGGTGTAGACTGGAATATACAATTTAGTTTTATCATTTAAGTGTGGTTTGGTTACGAATGCGATATCGACTTGTTGTGAATGTAGAAGGTTAATTAGTTGTTTTTTATTTGTGATGTCATTCGCGTTCCAATTTATGAAAGTGAAGTTATTATGAAGATGGACTGTCATAACTGTTATTTAAATACGATGTTACTTAATTTTGAATTGTTGTAATGATAGTTAGGATTAATGACTTGATGACATTTATGATACATGATGTTATCGAGTTGATTATTGTGTTTAGGAAGGGGTTGTTTGATTGGGAGGGGCATGAATTTCTATTAGGCTGTGAGAAGATTAAATTTCGGACATTGCTCTGACTTGGAGGTTGGGCATTGTTTTGGGGGTAAAATTCTGACGAGGTTGAGTGGTTGTCAGGTATGGTAGTTGTTGAGTTATAGGGAGGAGGGGGGTGTTTTCTTGGTTGCTGGTATATTTGTTTCTACTATTTACTTTATTCGTATTTCTTTCATACATAGCGCTATTGTATGAACAGTTTGAATCTCTAACGTCTGCTTGGTGCTCTCCTTTGCGATCACCAAACGTAAGGTTTTGAATTTTTATTTTAGTAAGAAATTGTATAGTGATTTCCTCCATAATACGCACACTTTATTACATGATTATAATTACTTTCTGTGGGTCGATAGTCAATGACACTTAATGAGGTTGGTGTCTTTGACACTTAATGAGGCTGGAAGGTCTTCATCTCCTTTCTGTTTGTACTTTATAGTTACATATTTCGTTTATTGATAATATAGCCTCTAAATGTTCATTCCCGCGGAATTCTGCAGTAACATCTGGTATGGGTTTATTATTTTAAGTAGTCTTGTTACTTTAATAATTGACGGATACCGTTGTTTCAAGTCTTGTAATATTTCAGAATCAGAAATGGTTTGGCTTGTGTATTTAAAAAACACCGAGTACTCATTGTTGGCCGGGTCTTTGTACGTGTGAAAACTTCTCTGGGTTAATTAAGTACTTCTACATGTTTCTAAAGTCTGTGATAGATTTAGCACTAATTTTGACTTTCTGATTTATGAAGTCTGCTATGATATTTGTTGACATTTTTTATTTTATTTTCTTAACGAAATTATTTATATTAGGAATGTTGCCTACGAAAATGGGAGGGAATCCATTACCGGAGTCGCTGCTTTGCTGATTCATGGCTGCCTGTAGTTGGATGTCCATTTCTTCTTCCGTGGAAGAGGATTGTTGGAATACAGTCACTTCACCATTAGCTGAATAGTTGATGTCATTGTTGACTAGGTGTAGGGCTTGACTAATTGCTAGCCCTGTTGCTGAGAGTATGCCATTAGACATATAAAAATGAAAGTCACTTAGTTGATTTCTGACTCACATCAACTTAAACAAGGTTGACTACACCAAGTTATACGCGGTGAACGGAGCTCCGCTGAGACGAACCTCACAGCTCGGACGCTCGGAGCAAAATGTGGAATTATTTCTTATATACAGATTCGCATGTATATTTAAACACTTTTATGCCTACCTTCCAATTTGTACCTAAAAGTCTTGAGGGGTGGTCGCCATACAGGCGTTTGACTTAAGACATCTTCATTTTGGATATGGACGTAAATAATACACATGCATATACTATGTATTACATATTAAATAATATGCAACTAATATACGATTTATTAACATACACAACACTATTGTACATACTATACATTTACATTATTCCTTATTTGACTTGAGCATAATTTCTGATACAGTTGCCTATTTGGATTTCTACACGTGTTCGACCATAATAATTATTTCTTACCTCTTTTACTTTCTCGCTACTTACGCGGTAGAGAGAAAGTTATGTAATTGCGAAAAAAACCGCTCATTTTCGACAGAAAAACTCTTATTACCGGGCCCTGGTGACGAAGAAGTAGATAAATCCTATTTCTAAGGAAAGAAAAACAGTCCTCTAAAATGTGGTGAAGCGACAATCCATGTTCTGTGGGTCCTTGATACTGAAAAATCGAATGCCGGCAAAACATCCGATCACCCGTTTGTGCATTAGAGCCTATACAATGAAAAGAATTTTTTCCAAATTGAAGAAAACCCTGTCGATCTGGCTTGAGTCGAGGCTCTGCTTTGAAAATCATTCATTATTTTTGGGGGTATTTTACAAGATGCCCTTGGGACTTTTTCAAACTTTTCTCGATAATGCCTCCAATTTTTTCTTTAATTTTCTTTTAAGAATAAAGTAAAATACGTTTATAATGGTGGCATAAGTTCAATTTTTACTTTTAACTCTGAATTTTCGAAAATTGCAAAAGATTTCAATTTTTTCGGGTTCAAACTTTCGGCGACTTACATCTACAAAATTAAAAGTACATATTTTTCCTTCAAATTAAATTAAATTTGTTGTCAATAATTATTTCTTTCTTTAAGGTCTTGTAGATCATTCCAATAATTATTTATTTTTATCAAGGTTAGTAGTTTTTGAACAATATTGCGTGTAATATGTGCTATATTAAAAAATAACAAAAAAAGATTTTCTCGAAAATGGGTACAAATGTTTTTTATGTTTTTGCACCATATGTCTCTATTCTTTTGTTTTTTCAAAAATAAAAAAAAAATTACTTGTCTCTCACGTTGATAATTCTAATAATTAATTAATAGTTCTAATAATATAGGCAATTTTTAACATTATTGCATTTACGATTAACTTTGCTTTAAATATATATGTCAAGAAAACGTTTTTCTATCAACATTGTTTCTTCAAACTGTTCCTATGGAGTGTACTAATTGCACTCTTTAAGATGACAAGAAATTAATTTTGTTTTATGCGTTTTCCTTGGGTAGAGATGGTGACCTCACGTCAAATTAGGCCCCCACTCTCAAAGGTAGGTATATTTTGAGGTGTGCATCGGATCAACATTTTAATTTCGGTATTCGGTAATTTCGGTAAATTAGTCCTTAATTAGTACAAAAATCTGTGTTTTGTGTTTTTTAATTCTGTGATAACTGACAGTGTTATCTTTACGGTCATGAGTTGAAGCCATCCAGGATTTGGCTAAAGTTAGCTTGATGTAGACGCTCATAATATAGACGAGTGTGTCGACTGTTTCACTGATAATGAAACTTGCAATGACGTCGTTTCGGAAGTTTCATAATCAAACACTATAAAAATACTGATCGATAAAAGTTAACCATCGCTTAGAATTAAATGTTCTCTGATTGTTATGCCTTATCAAATTTTGTAAACAGCTGGTAAACGTTATAAAAACGTGCATTTTTCTATCTTTCCACGCTTGTGAATTGCCAGGTAGTGTTTAAAAGAGGTTACCTTGGCAAAAGTAGGATAAACAATGAGTTAATTTTGACGAAACGAATTCATTTACACAGCTAATTTATAAATACTAAGAAAGCCGTGTTTCAGAGAATAGTTGTAGTGATTTTATTAGTTCAGGAGAGAAATATTAAAATAATAATAAAGGCATGTGTATTTGTTCTCATGTTTCAATAGTAACAAATTTTCTATAGCGTAAGGAAAAATCATTAATTGTGAAATATATTAATTGTTGATAATTGTGTAACGGGTTTGCGTTGTAGGCCTGAATACCCAACAAATTTTGGATACACCTCATTTCTCAGTGTTTAAATTTCCTGAAGAGAAAACGCTAAAGGGACAAGCGGTTGAGAAATATACATTGTGTCAGGATTTCCGCGCAAATCTATCAAATGAATATTATGCAAGGCAAACAATGAAGGACTTCAATCAGAAGTATAAGAATATACAAGTTTGTGTTTAATGTTTTGACACAAAATACTCAAATATGGTGCAATCGATCAAGTTGATGTTGCGCAACACGTCTACTTACGTTTCGATGCACGCTACGTACGAGGTTTTGGAAATAATTTGTAAGTGGGGAATCAATCCTCGTTGGTGTCATTACCTGCGCTAGTGATTATTAGTTGCAATACAAGTAGACATTGAAGTGTTTTACTACTAGCGATTAAAGCACCTCTCCACATAAGTCACATAAGTGAATTTTTTATCTTCGTTATTATATTTTTTGGGCCATGAATGTCGTTAAATGTTAAAGCCATTGCTTTTTACGTGCTCGTAAGGCAGTGCAAAGAAAAACATCAGATCGATTCTTACAGTTCAGACCATTAGACTAGATTTTTCCTTTTACCTTACGTAATATGGGCTAATGATGCACTCATTAAATGTTAAAGCCATTGCTTTTTACGTGCTCGTAAGGCATTGGGTCAATGCCTTCCTAATTATTCCAGGACCTTGAATATAATTGAAGTCATTATCGATTTAGTATTCCCGTATTATTTAATGTATAATTTAAGCCTTTTCTTGTTTCTTCTCATGAAACTGGTAGAACGTGTGTTCCAAAGCTCAAATGAGAATATTTATTCAATTTAAATATCTTTTCATTTAATTGAGAAAAAAAGTACAATCTTCATTTTAATATAATTATACATGCACAGTTTTTTGACATAGTACAATTAAGTTGTTGAAATCTTTTTTTATTATGTAATCATGTAAAAGAAAGATATTTTAAGAGTCTAAATTTAGGATACAGAATGACAATAACTCCTACAATTAATTCATAACTCATCTCTTCATTGAAATACATCATTCGGAGACTCAGTTCTTCAATAAAGCAAGAGTTCATGAGTGTCTTTAGCAGAGCACGAGCTATATTCGACTGATTGTAGTGTGAAAAAATAATTTACATATAAAACGAAGAGGAAAGTATAGTAAGGAATGAAGTTGACTGCTAGTGACGACTTTGCGTGCCTACTTTCCTCAGCAAGAGATTCTGGAAAAATGTCGTCACTCCGGCCACTGATTGAGACACGTTTCCTGTACATAACAAGAACCGATCTAACGCAACTAACCGGTTTGAAAATTTGCATGAGGTGAAAATAAAAAGAAATAGCGAAAATGAGTCCATATTTTGCTTATTTAATGCTAATTTTATGAATCTTAAACAGGTTAACGAGGATATCACTTTTTTCTCTTCTAGAAGATGCCACGAAAGAATCTCAGTCTTCTTATTGTCGTTGATTTTGAAAAATATTTTAGAAGTGAAATTTACAAAATTACTTGCTTTAAATCGGCGATAAATCAGCTTTGAAACATGAAGCATTGCTGAAAGACATCAGAAATTTTCATAAGTTTATTTCTGATTCAAACGTTAGAAATTCAACATTCTGCTTAATCATTAGTTTTTCACATAATACCTCCAAAGTAAAATGTATTGAAATGAAAAATGCAGAGCCATATTGCTCAGTAAATATGAAGATACGTAATGTCTTCAACGCAATCATTCCTACTCATTAACTTACCAGTAAATAGAGATAATACTATATAAAGTCAGAAAATGTTGAACTTCTTTGATACGGTGTACTAAAGAACACTCTAAAAAGTGACTCTATAAAATTAATAAAAAATACTTTATAAAAATTACAAACGGTACAGATATCTTCGCTAACAAGTTTTATAGTTCGATCTATTAACGCGTAATTTCTCTCATGTAATTAACATTATAAGACAGTGTGTGAGCGTGAAAGTCTGTCTTCCTTCTTGCTGAACTAATCCCTATTTCATACGTGAAATTTGGGAAAAAAATATATATCTTACAAATTAAACCGTTACTATTGGCTTTCTCTATTTTATTGGCATCACTGTATTTTGTATTGATTTTTTATGATATAGTCCCAATTAAACGTTACGTCGTTGTAAATACTGTTTCCAGATTCTGGCAGCGCTGGGGGTGCTGCAATGTGTAGTAGCTCTGCCCACGACTCCTCCTCTCAAGCAGACTGGAGAAGCTCCTGGAGCGAAGGCAGCCAGCGACGGCATGCGCGGCATGACCGGCGACGTAAGAGCACAACATTACCTTTATTTAAAAATTGACCTCTTCAACGTAACTGTCATACCCAGAGGCTCGAGAGTTCCTTTACCGAAACGTATGATATTCTTGAGCGGTCTGGCAAATTTCCATAGCGATTTAATCCTAAAATATATTTCGAATTCAATATCTTTTTAATCTGTACTTGTTTTTGTTTCGAGACACCACAGTATTTTTACTTCGTTTAAGGTTTAAGGTAGCTGTTTACCTCAAAATGATGAAAATTGTAAAATTTCATTTATTTCAATTTTTACTAATAATTTACTCTGTTTTATTCTCTTTTAAATCCTTCAAAATGTTTCTTGCGATGATTCGTAGTTTTTGAGCAATTTGGTTTCTCGAAGCGAGTGTCAACTGAGTTAGTGAATGAATTTCAGATGCATTTTTCCGAATTCGAAATTTTCAGCTCATTCATGCATAAAAAATCATAAATCATAAACTATAAACGATAGTCATATAATTATTTTTGTAGCATGTAAACTAAGACTAAGAAGAACTAGAATAGTTAATGTGCCATTTAAAGGGTCAGTTATATAAACTGAAATGTCCAGAATAAATTTATAAACAATTATTTTTCTCAATTTTCACAGTACCTTTAGCATTCTAGTTTATTAACTAGAATATACAATTGTCATTAATTTAAAAACCAATTATCAAAATATATCGATTTGTTGTAGAGTTATGATGTCGGAAGTAGAAATCTGCATTTCGGTAAATTATTGATAAAGAAAAAGAGAAAGAATTAAAAAGTTTAATCTAAAGCATCAATAAATCAAACGTATAGGGAAAAACAAAATAAACACAAAATTCTTGATTATTTTTCAGGTAGTCGTCTAAACGCTCCCTCAAATTATTGTTATTATTATTGTAATTTTTATTATTATTGTAATTTTATTATTATTGTAATTATTATTATTTGTAATCATATTTAAGGAATATTTTTGTTCTAAATAAAAAGCCTTCGTCAAACAGTTGAATTACTTCCACAGTAGTGCTATACTTGAATTCCGAAAATGAGACACTGTTTGTTGTGGTAGCAGGTAACTTCTTGAAGGTTTTTAGATTTTCTTTAAAATTAAGTACTTAACAAAGCAAGTTGCGCTTAGTACAGTGTGTCATTCATACGAAGTATTTATAAACGAAATTGGTTTCACACACACACACACACATACATATATATATATATATATATATATATATAT
>BOPP01000278.1:109122-201661 GCA_017312745.1 Gryllus bimaculatus
TTTGTTCGTGTCGAACAGCGAAAACGTCACCCAGGGCTAGTTTAATGCTCAACATGCCAAGACTATAATCATACCAAAAACTATTGCAATATAAAAATTCACTATGCTATTTGTACGGACAATCGTTTCCTTCAAGACTGTAAGAAACAGAGTAACTTTATACCAGAATGCAGGAGTTGTAAAGTGCAAGATCACAGATCAAATGAAAGACCAAATGTTTGTTCATCCCAAAACTGAAAAATCTAAACCAAACAAAAACAGTAAGAGAACTAAAAGCCCACCTTTAACCAATAATAATAATAATAATAATAATAATAATAATAATAATAATAATAGTAAGAACGCTAATAATAATTTTATTTAGCGAACTAAAGAGTTTCTTCGTCTGTCTTCCACTAATAACATTCCTAATTTTAATCCCCTAACCCATTCACAAAATCCCCCTCCCACTTCAATCAATATTAACGATGCTTCATCAAATAGCTCAGTTAGCAATTCAAATGAAAATTTAGACTTGTGTGAGGTCCAAACTATTTATATTGTCAATTTCTTTAGTCATTTAATTCAATCGTTTCACCCTTCTATAATTGATAATATCGAAACCTTAATTCTGAGCTCTATTTTCCATAATCCAGTGAAATCACCGTGCTTCAACTAAAGTCTAAAATTTTTAAACTGGAACTGTCGAAGTATTCTCAGTAAACATTCTGAATTAAATAATTTTCTGGTTTCACATGATATTGACATAGTATGTTGAACCGAAACTCACCTAATCTCTTCCTTCCTTCTTTTACAGATCAAGGTTATAAATGACACAGTCGTGGCAGATCAGGATATGTTCTAGCAGGTGGAGTATTAATTCTAGTGAAATACGGCATTCCACACTTGTTATAATCTTTCCTAATAACACCAGGGTTAGGAACAATTGCATTATCTATCAAACTTCAGAACGGTAATAATGCAATAATAATTTCAGCATATAATTCAAACAATTGATTGCAACACGTCTTCAAGACATTTTCCGGCTCAAGACTCCCATTATCTTACTAGATGATCTAAACGCAAAACACACTTCATAGGGATGTAGAATAAATACACCAGTCGGAACCAGTCTCTTAAATTTTACAGAGCAGTTAAATTTCAAGGTCATTGCGCTCATTGATCCTACATCCTATATTTTCCTTTTAATGCGAATTAGTCTTCCAGATATTCTAGACATTGTGATAACAAATTTAAATGTTGCACTCAATTTGTATTCTACCTTCGAACTAGATTCAGATCATAACTCAGTGATAACAACCTCCAAATTATTTAGTTCTTTACCTAATTCCCCATCGCATTTATCTACGTACAAAATAAATTGGCATACATTTCAAAATTGGTTAACATCGCTTCTTCCTCCATTTTTAAATCTAACAACTCCAGCAGAAATCGACCAAGGCACACTTTTGTTTATTAACGCCATTACTAGTTCAATTGATTATTCATTTCATTCGACAAGCGCTACTCGCAGATGGCTCTCAAATTATCCAAACTAACAAAATCACCAGACCATGGTACAATTTCTGCAAACATGTTAAAGAATCTGACCAGACAGGGTCTTGTGTATATAAACAATATATCGAACTCTGCATTACGACTATGATATTATCCTAATTCTTGGAAACACTCTGTGGTTGTACCTATTTCGAAGGCTAAAAAATTCAAATCGTTCTTCAAATTACTGACCAATTAGTTTAATTCCAATTTTGTGAAAACTTTTCGAAAAACGTGTAAAAAGTTCATTCTCGACACCAACGTGCTTTCTTCTTTGCAGTTTGGCTTCACAGAAAAACTCTCTACAATCCATCAGTTATAAAATGAACAGAACAAATTAGTACTTTCACATACTTGCAGTTTTCTCAGATGCCCAGGCGTTCGAGCGAGTGTGACATGATGAATTAAAACTCAAATTATGTACAATAGGAATACCATTATATCTCTACAATATTATATCAAGTTTTCTAATGAATCGCACCTTCTCTATAGTACGTCTTAACTCTTCAATATTTTTCATCTCGGGCTGTTCTTGCTGGTGTTTCAGAAGGATCCCCTTTATCTCCTTTTCTATTTAATTTGTACTACGCTGACATTCCTACTAGTAATACAGTTACCACAGCTCTCTGAAGATAATACTTTACTCTTTTATTCAAACGTAAACGTAATCACAGCATGTAACCTAAAAACATAAACAAATAGGTCAAAATTATGGAAAATCAAAATTAACTCCAATAAATCACTAGCCAAAGTATTTACTTTAAGGTATCTTGTGTTTCTTTGCTCCCTGCACTCTTCTATTATTGTCTGCTCTCCTCTCGATTCATCTATTCGTTATCTTGGTGTTCTCAAGGACACATGATTAAATTGGTACAGTCACATCTCGTCCAAAGAAATTGATGGTAATAGATGGTTAGAAAGTTTACGTCCAATTCTCAATCGCAGATCTTCCTTAAAAATCCATTTTTCTTTAACCATTTACAAACCGATCCTTCGTCTGATATTAACTTACGCATGCACTGTATGGATTTCAGCTGCCGCAACCACAATAATTTGCAAATGTTTCAAAACAAAATCTTGAGAATAACACTAAATGCACGCTGGTTTGTAGGCCATAAGACATTTCACAATGATTTCATAACAGAATCGATTACTTTCTTTATTACGAAATTGGCACATAATGTCTTCAATAATTTAAATCACGTACAAGGAGTGGTCACGTACGAAATAGGAACTAATCAACTCTTACTCTCCCACCTAAGAAACAGACTCCTATTTCACATTTTCCTTCAATCATTAGAGAAGGTAAGAACATTTCTTTCATTCGCCTGTCTCTTCCATCGTATTTCTTTCTAAACCAGGTCATCGCTATCTAACAAATTTTCCTCGCAATAACCTTGGTTGAAGGTATAACCTAAGTAAATCACTATCAGGGAGGTAACAAGAAGTTACCCCCTTCATACTTTGCTAATACAAAGCTAGTCGGTCAATCAACTGAAGAGCCTCACGGCTGAACTTTGTACTATCTATCAATGTAAAATTTTAAAAAAAACACATATGTGGTTTGCGGGGTGTCAAAATCACCCAGTGTTACTGTTTGTAAACCACATACGGCTCACAGAATAATGAACGTGCTAGCAATCCGAATACCCCTCGCACGACAGCAAGAGCCCGGCAAGAGCGTAGTGACAATCAGTCGCCCAGACTTTGTCCGCTGCCTTCGTATTTTCGTAATGTGGAAATCCTCCTGTTTGGTCTAACTTCAGAATTCTACATTTCACTCGTGAACGAGTGTGTAATCAGGTAATGTGATTCAAAATAGTACATCTCAATGTACAGAAATTTAAAACAATATTGACCTCTTAAGTGACAATAAAAATATACCCTTCAAACTAATCTCTGGGCAAATGTCTGTGTGAATAACACATTTCAAGAGGTTTACAATATTTTTTACAATTTCTACTTTTAATAATGGAATATTCCAAATTTAAATAGATATTTCTAAAACTATGTTTAATAAATTTTCATGATAGAATTATAGGGGGTAAACATCTTCAAAGAAGTCACATTATTCGTGAATAGAGATCTTATATTTAATTGTTTATTGCATTTATATTGGTTAATATACATTTAAAAGTCAATTCCTAATAATAGCAGTGATTTAATTAAAATTTTAATAAAAGCATTAAGATTTTATTAATCAATTTTGATCTGGCACAGTCCTTCTCTGGTACTCAATTCAATGTGAAATTTGAGAAACCCCCAAATGTCCACTTATTTAACAAAATAGTTTAATTGCAAGCAAATAATTTACACTCAGATCTATCTTTTAAGAAAATATTTTTGTTCCTTTCTAATTATAATTTCAAGGATAGGCATCACGATAGGACAAAAGTACAGCAATACAATAAAGCAAATGTAGACGGGCTTCAAGGCTTTTTAGGGAACAATAAATCTATTTCTGTGAACAGAAAGAGGTATGAAAGAAATTTGTGGCACGTTCAAAGATATTAAATACTGTAATAATTCCCTCCCTCCAAGAGAAAATGAGGGGTTATAATTTGGTTTTGCCCTGTCTTTCTAATACATTGTGGGATGCGGGAAGGAGGTGGTATTGCGTGCATTATTAAAAAGAGAAATATTCTTCGTTTGGTTCAAATAAGCTTATTATATTAAATTAATGTTACACAGCCAATGTGCAGCTCGCCCAGCAGCAAAAACTAACAAACTACTACTACGAACATTGCATATAAGGGAGTCAACGTCCAGCCCACCATTCAGTTTCCCTTTGCCGAGGAGTGCAGGAACGGGCAATCCCTTTTGCCAGGCTCGGCGACGATGGTGGCGGTGGCCGCAGCCAGCGGCAGTGGCGGCTGTGAGCACCTGGCAGGCCGGTGGGAGCTGCTGTTGACCACTGGCAGGTCAACCACGAGTCGGGTACATCAGGCTATGTATAGGTGTTGTGGTAAGATATCTTTGGCATTTTTAAAATAATTAAAGATGTTGTCATTGCCAACAATGTTTTTTAATTCAATAGCAGCTTTCGATGGCTTAGCCATCATCATCAGCTGTCTGCTAGATGGAAGCCACAAAACGACTACCGATGTCGTTTTGTGGCTTCCATCTAGCAGACAACTGATGATGATGGCTAAGCCATCGAAAGCTGCTCTTATATTAAATACTATTGTTGGCAATGACAACATCTTTAATTACATCGGGCTATGGCCAACGGCTCCTCGTCGCACTCGACCGCAGCCGTTAGCAATGCGGAGGGCGGCCCCTAAACGGCCGCGCAACAGCACTCCGCGATGCGACGGTGACAGCAATGATGAAGCCCGCACTCCGCACCGACGGCGCAGGCCGCACTCATCCTCGAGAGACGGAGTAGCAGCTCCAACTTCACTCAGCCGAAATGCTTGCCTGAATGCCTCTACAACGCAACCTTACTCGCTCGTAATTTTCATCTCCCCCATTCACCGATGAGGTAGCCGACCATTCGTTGTATTTGACCGAATGCTGCGGGAGTGGGGCTTGACCTCACCCGTTGCAATATCGGCGCGTGCCCGATGTAATTTAGTTTTGAAAGTGCTTAAAATTCTGAAAATGTAATTTGCGTTTACTGGGTACCTTTTGGGAAACACAATGCTGCGTCATCCGGTAATGACTCGTGAATGGGCGGCATTTCCGAGAAGGCGACGACAAAAGGAAAGCTTAGAACGGGAGCGGCCGCGGGGGCGGTGGCGGTGAGGGGCGGCTCGATGTACTGTTACTTTACGAAGCTAAGTTTGTTCCGTGCAAAATTTTTAAAAATAATCGGATCCAGAATACCAAAATGTAAAAATTAGGCGAATGAAGAGGATAACGGGAAAGGCATTTAAGAACAGAAAAAGCAGTAGCGCGCGTATGAATATTTTTCGAAATCATTCAAAAGAATTGGAACGAGAAAATAAAATTGCTCAGAAGGCATATTTAAAGAATAATCTAGACGTGAAGGGAAATAACTGAACAGGAGTCTAAGAATAAGAGTCTCAGAAGGAAGGGAAATGAAAAGGATATCCCATTTTTTCGTGAAAATAGAAACTCGCTCATTTACTGACAATCGTGCAAAAACTAATGTGTTTAATAAGTACTTCAGTTTGGTTTTCAAAACTGATACGAACCATCCAGTAATTCAAAGGTCTTCGGTTGAAAACCAGTTTAATATTGAAGTAAACGTTCTACGTAATAAAGTAAAACCTATGAAAAATTGTACCTCAAGGAATCCAGACGACATTTCTAAGGGTATAATTAAACTACGAAGAGAGGCAATATTACCGTACCTAATTAGAATATTTAACGAATCCATGAACAATTCAATGATTCAAAGATTCGAAATTAGCTTTTGTTGTACCAATTTTTGAAAGTGGTTACAAAACTGTATAAGTAATTACAGTTCGGCAAGCCTTACATCAGTTATCTCCAAACTTTTGGTGAATCTAGTTGCGAGTAACATTAAGCAAGAATGGGAAATCAAAAAATGGCACTATGATGACCAACAGAGGTTTCGAAGTGGTTACTTATGCGAAAGTCAGATAGTCACGCTATTTTAGGATCTAGCAGTTAAAATTGACGAGGGCGGGAGTGTAGACGTTGTAGATATAGATTTTGCCAAAGCCTTTCAATATTGTTTCCACGATAGGCTTGCTTAAAAATTAATGAATTCAGGCATAGATTCCAGGGTGGTGGCGGTGACTAGTGAGTTTCTATAAGGCAGAAAACAGAAAGTCGGAATTGGACAAGTTTTTCCTTCCAGGCCAAGCGTCAGATCAGAAATACAGCAGGAATATTATTGGACCTCTTCTATTTCTAGAGTTCGTCAATGATCTGCTAGCGCACTTAATCTCAAATGTTCGGCTATTTGCAGACTATTTTATAAAGAAATCGTGAATTTCTGTGAGATTATCAATCTTAAACAGAAAAAATGGGGGGGGCGGGATTGGACTAGTTTCTTCAGTCTTCGAGACTTTGCAAGGCGCTGAAGCTATTGCTAGTGGGAACTGAATATTCTAGACTATGATATAGGAAATTTTCTTTGCTGGTGTATTTCGGTCACTGTTACTACGCTGTCTCTTGGACGAATGAACTACAGGTAAAGGAACATTAGTGAATGTTTTGCCTGAGGAGTTGATGTACCGTCACTTACGGTGGTATCGGAATGAATATTTCGTCGTTGGAGGACGTTCCTCTTTTTAGATAGAATTCTGCACCTGTTTTGTGATTCCATGTTTTGCTGATAAATTTGCTGATGACCAAATAATGATTACAGAAGGTGAGTCGACATCAGCTCATTTTGTGAATCAGAATTCAATATGTTGAGATATTTCGATATGCACAGACCTACGCCAGCTCATGAGGTCAGGTCTTTAGTTATTGTAACTTCAAGATTTATGACACTTTACTACCATGGACACTAAATAGTTCGAGATTACTAGTTTACAGTCACAGACCAAGACAGAACCACACTTTGCACATGAAAGATCGGACCTAGGCTTGGTTCGGACTCTCCCGCTCCAACGAAGGCGACTTCTGATAACGATATGCTCGGCTCAGCGGTCGGAACGAAAATGGCATGTGGGTGACAGACATTTACAACTTCTATGGCAAATATTTTTACGGAACTCACCAAAACTTAGCAGTTTATGGTGTGGACTCCATGTCGGTCATATAATTCAGAAACACACTGGTACGTGCAGAAAAATATTTTTTTTGTTTTTAAGAATATTATAATGAAATTATAATTATAAAGTCGTTTGGATGTGCTAGTTTCATAAGTTGGCGGTTTTGACCGGAAGTAGGCTCAGACGCCACATCGCATATTTGCGCTTTGCTGTTTTGTGATTTGGACCGTAACACGTCGCTTCCCTTCTATACTTCGATTTTTTGAGTCTCATTGGACTCTGCTTTCCCTCGCTCTGTTTCGTGCGCGACTTTCGCCGGCCAGTTTAAAAAAATCGAAGTATTGATGTGACGTGACAAGTGACGTGACGCCTTAGTGGAGAGTACGTTGCTTGGTCTCGATGTGGATATCTGCACTCTGTTGAGCAGCCGAAACTGTCCCTGAAATCAGCAAAAAATTTATTATTCTGGAGTCATACCTCTTCTTCAATAAAATAACTCTAGCAAGATTTTAGCGATGAATCTCATTTCAATAAAGTTTAATTGTAATAATTCATAAAGCACCGATAATAAATCGACGAGAAAGGATACAAAATGGCAAAACAAAACTTAAGGAAATATAATAGTATTACATGAGCTCTCAAAATCTTATTTTCATACAGTATTGCGCTTGAAAACGCGCAGTGGTAACTTATCTTGTATATTTAAGTCCTGTCTATCAATCTGAATCTTCAACTACAAAAGTAATCGGCAAATGTATTATGAAATCTCATAAATAACAGTCAATAAAGTTTCTGCAATGATGTAACACAATTTATTTAATAAATCAAGAAGTAATGCAATTACATACCACGCCTCATTATGGATATACGTACGTATATTTTTTTTCGTTAGACATTACATGTTCGCAAATGTACTTCGCCAAGACTTGCTCATGTAATATGTTGTATTTCAGAGCGGAGACGTTATCTCTTCCGACCGACGCGCAGGGAATTCGGGCAGGATGTGAAATGCTGCTAGGCGTTTCCTGCGCGCTTCGACTATAAAAAGGATCGACTGCGAAGTGCGGCATACAGAGGCCCCGGTGCGTTTGAAGACTCGTCGCACAACATCATGAGTTCTATTCACGTGAGTGTTGAACACTGGCAAAAATTAATGTTGTGTTAAATTGAGTCAATATTTCTACTAATTTCGAATATAGCTTTTAAAATTAATCAAAATCAAAGCAACTGTTTACTCGAAGAATCATTCGCCCTTTTTCTTTCTCACTATGGTAAAAAAGAATATTGTAAAGTAACAGAAAATGTCTCTTTTAGAAATTTCAATGTCAATGAACTCTATTTTTAAAACAAGTGCAATATCATTTAAATGGCCTGTAATTAATAGCGACAAGGTATGTGTATCAGTTGTTAAAATAACCAAGACAAAAGAATAAAGTTATTTAATTAACTCAATGTTAAGAAATGCTATTAATTTTGTCACTCATATTTACGAGAATGCTTGAAAATGGAGTGTTTTTCACAGTTTCTTCAGATCTGCATTGTTGCATGCTACTGAAAACTAGTCCTCAGAGAAGACCATGTTTTTGGCAATCCAGATGTTTATCGCCTACGGGTTGACCATGACTGTGGTGACAGTCAACACTGGCTATGCCCTCAGCAGCGTGACCGGAGAATTGTGGAACTATGAAAGCGGCAACAACGGGGATTATGGGAAGGACTACCACGTACGAACGTATTACGATCCATACGGTCACAGCATTCTTTTTCGATATCCGGATGTGATAAAGAAGCTCCTTGTGTTTGTTGGCATTTCTCAAGTACAAGTTCGACTACGCCGTCCATGATTCGCACACCGGCGATGTAAAGACCCAGTGGGAGGTCCGTGACGGGGACGTGGTGAAGGGCGAGTACAGCCTGCGTCAAGAGATCCAGCAATGCTGTTCACACTCCTGGTTATAGTGGTGCCGGCATTGGCTCGAATGGTGAATATGGAGCTAGTATTGAGGGTAATTTGAGTGGCGTGGCATGCCTTGGCTTTTAAATTTTTGATGATTGGAAATATTTTAATTTTACTTTAAAATTAATTGCTTTAAAATTGCTCCCTTTTGACAAATTAAGGGTAAATTAATAAGCTGAAAGTTTGTTAACATGTTAGTGATTGTTACACATACTAATTATGCATAAGAGTTAAATTGTTTTGTTATCTTTTGTAGTTTTATACTACGATGAAATAAATAGTTATCTTTACGTATTGCAAGTGTTGTTATTGACGTACACTTTCAGTGACTTTGGAATGATGAATGAATCGTGATTAATACAAAATATTACAAAAAATGATTTTACGAGAAAGTACAAAAGTACAATTTGCCAAATTCTTGAATTTTTAATAAATGTTTCCTCATGAGACAGAAAAATGACTTCTAGGATAATTCTGTAATCATACCTCAGCACACACGACTACAAAAATTGCTTGAAAGCAGTACCATAACAGATTTCAGACCACTACATAAGATAAATTTATAAGACTCTTCAGTTATTAAACTTTTAGCTCTAGGAATGAAATGCTAGATGCAAAGAACCATTAGATCGACATTTGAATGGCATTCAATAATACGTAAATCCAAAGCCGTTTATTTGTTGAACCTTGAGTGAAATATGATAGAGGGTACATAACAAAAGGAAAGAAACGTGTACAAAAGTAACTGCAAACTTTATTCAAAAGAAAGACAACGGATGAAAACTTAACATGATATAAAAATTAAAAACGAAATTGCAATAACAGTTGTATAGTATTTCTTCCATAACATTCTTTAATGCTTGCTGTTGAGCACGACCGCCTGGAAGCCGCTGTGCTTGTCGACGACGTACTTGACGGTGCGGATGTTGCCGTCGGGCTCCTGGAAGGAGTACTGGCCCTCTACCTGGTCGCCGTCGCGGATCTCGCTCTGCTGCTTGAAGTCGCCCGTGTGGTGGTCCTCCACGCCGTACTCGTACTTGTACTTGGGGTACGCCTGCATTGTACAGAAAAAGATCTTGCTTACATCTCTTAACGTTGGTATCACTTAGGCAACATTGTTAAATGTAAATTAGTGACATTATGCATTATGTTTGGTTTATGTATTATGTAACTGAATAGAAAAATACTGTTTTAGTAAATTTTTCAAAATAGAAAAAAAAAATGCTGTACGGGACATACTGTGAATATTATAAAATAAAATATTAAAATTTTTCATTTTCCAAATCTTAAGAATGGAATTTGTTTTCAAATGAAGTTATAAAATGGAATTATTCATATCGTCACATTTGTTAAAACAGTTCAGAATTCTTTAAACAGCAGATTTTATGGGAGAGAAAAAAATATTTTAACAGAAACTGTGAACAGGTAATCAGTATAAAAGCTCTAGTCTTAATGGGATTTATTATTATCATCATTATTATTATTATTATTATTATTATTATTATTATTATTATTATTACAAGATGCTACGATTATTATTAGTTATTGTATAAGGATTAAATATGAGGTTTCTAATTTGCCCTGCAGAGGAGAAGACGTTGTTGATAGACTTGCTCTAGATGCAGATTTCTCATCCTTTCACTAATGTTTGTATTACATTAGGAAAATAGAGTAAAATGGAACCAATGCAACTTTGAAGAAAACGAATGATGCACTCACAATGTAGTCCTCGAATTCCACGTGCTTGCCGTGTTGGTCAGCGACCGTCCCGCGGATGGGCTGGACGTGGCCCTCGACTGGGCCGCTGAAGACGGCGTAGGACCGCCCGCTCTGCCCGTGGTAGCCGCCGCCGAGGCCCCCGCCGATCCCTCCGAACTGCTGAGCGCTCACGGCCGCGACCGCCACCGCCACGAGGAGAACCTGCCAGGCACACGACGCTTCTGCCTCACTCCTGCATCTCTAACCAACTTTACCGCCTTACTCGTCCTTGAAAGGCTTGGTAGTACCTCCAACTAATTCTTTGTTTTTCACTTGATTACGTTTTTTTTTAATCACCCTATTCTGTCGTTCATCTATTACGTATTCATTTCATTTAATCAATCGAACTTTTACAATTTTACATTTAATAATTTAACGAGTCTTTATATTTCTTTCAGTTATTCTTCAAAATATAGTTTTAAAAGTTCTGTAAGCAAAGTACAGGACACTTTGTCATTGTTCTTCAAAACAATTTGAGATAAGATGACTCCAGGGAATTAAATAATCACCGATAGCTAAGCTATTGGGAGAACATTTATTCTACTTTAACTTGAAATTGTAATTATTGTAATTAGGAGATACTACTCGTATTATTCTGTAGCAACATACAAGGAAGTAAGTTACAAACAGTTGTAATAACAGGACTATAAAAATTAATTATTGAGATAACTTCCATCCCTTTAAAATTAAGTATGATGGTTTCTCTTTATCTCTCTTTAGAGTGAAAATTTTCGTGGTGTAGGATGAAAGCTGGCTACCAGTCGAATAATTGCATATAATTTCTAAACAATAAAAACTATCACCAATATAGTTTCAATAATGTATCTCTTTGCACGGTTACCGTATAAAAATTTGGATTAGACTACGAATATTCAGTATTATAGACCGTCAAAATCGGAGAAAGGTTAAAAATTTATTGAATTATATGACTACAGCTCATGGTTATCAATTCTTGATTTTAGATTTAATTGGAAAATACTGATGAGGGCCACGTGAGTGGATGAAGCAAGTAACAAAATATTTTTTTAAATACTTGACTTGTTTACTTATATTTAATTTTAATTTAAATAATTTGATTTTACAAACAATTTTTAAAACTTGAATCATGAATTTAAAATACTTTAAAATTTACTTTATTTTATTATGCTATATAATAAATGTAGGTTTTTTAGTTAACAAAACGCAGCTGATAGAATTCTCCTTTATGAAAAAAAAACATCCTCTTGACTCATAATTATAAATAATAGAAATTTAGACAATGAGATAAAATAATTTAAGTCAAATAATATTAAAGGTTTCAAAAGAATTCGTTGATTTTAAGCTACTGTGTTATAATTAATTTATTTTCCGATATCATTCATGACTTTTTAAATTGTTTTGATTCAATGTTCAAATATTTTTATTAAAATGTGGCCAACCTTACGGAGAAACTGACGTACATATAAAACTAAACGCTTATTCATCATTCAATACCCTTCTTTATGTGTATGGGAAGCTTCACTGTCTGGTAATGATAATCAAAATATTTCTTCTAATACAATTTACTTTGACTATGCTTAAGGATATTGAATTTTAATTTCCCTCTTTATACTTGGCTCTGAATGCCATTTCTGCAGTCCTACCACTCATCGGCAACATTCCTCACCTGATATTCATCTTCTTGTAGGAGCGTAAGGCTGCTTGCTTAAGCTGCATCTGCTGCTTGCTGTAGCTGCGACTGATCTGTACAGAGATCAGTCGGTGCCTTAAAATGTGCGGGCGGCGAGGCGAAATTCGGAAGAACAGCAGTCCCCAGATATTCGCCGGCCTTCCATTCCGAGGCGTACCACGGACCTGCTCTCGCGGAGAAACCACACTAACAGCCAGAACCCGTGGCCCCCCCATGCTTTGGCACGGCCAGCCACTCGACTTTGTGAAGCACGTCTTTCCATTCGTTAGGTGATGTTGCCCTGCGGGTATCAACGGTCTGTATCGCCTTTCCCTCCCCCAACCAGAAAAGAATTTGTTGTCATGAAATAATGACTCGAAGACGAAGAAAAAAGATAGAAAAAGACAAATTTTCAAGCAATTTTACTTTTATTTTTAGTTTAAATTAGTTTAAATTTTTAACTTTTTATTTTTGGAAATGTGCTATTAAACAAATATTTTGTGATTTAAGTTTTAAAATTCAAATATTTAATTCGAAAGAAAATTTTGCTACATTTATCTTGCAATCACAACTATGCATTAAAAAATAACTTATGAAAGAGTACAAGTATATGGCTACTATATATTGCAATCAATTTCTACAGTTGTCTGCCTCTAGTTCATTATTATTTACTTATTTAACAGTAAAGTTTCGTAACTGGGCCTAGTTACCTATGCGAGCCCCTTGCGAGCCGATTTACAGCTCATGGAGTTATTGCCTATTGGGAACTTACTAAAATGAGTTGTAGTTTTTTTTTTATCAGTCATCGTTAGGTCTTATCTTAACTTTTGCGGAAAGTAGGCGCTAGGATGGACAGTGAAAAGTAAAGTTTTTCAGCTTTTCTCAGTTACTTGATTTTCGTGCTTACCGCTAGTCTTTTAACCATTATATGATTGAAAGGGATCATTACAGCTAATGATTTAGGTATATAATTTATTTTACTTGTAAAAAATGATATTTGGTATTTAGAATATATTGCACGTGGCGTGCCTGAGAGTCCTATGCGGTCAGTTGTTGTTTTTTGTCTGGGTTTAAAATTAAAAACAATAAGTATTGTTCACTTCTTATTCTAGAATATTAAAAGCAAGATCCTTCTAAAAATATCAGTTCGAGAGAGCTGAAAGTCCAAGAAGTCAGAGAGTGTCAGAATTTAAACCCAGAGAGTTAATTTCAGACTTGGTGTAGGAAAAATATGGCGACTGCTATGGTTCACTCTAGGCGCATGTAGAATGCGGGAATAGAAAAAATTCAGCTTCCAAGTGTATACTAAGTATGTAAACTTTTACGGTCTTTGAATATATGGACTATGTGGAAAGTATAAGACAATTTCTTATGTACAAGATGTTAAACTTGTCTTTTTGTATATAAATTATTACTGAGTTCAATGGATTTTCAGTTTTTTAAATTATTTTATCCATTTCTTTGTGGGGAGCTACATTCAAAACTTCTTTTAAATACACCAGAAGTAAGTTTAAGAAAAAAATTTTATTCTGGAAAACTTTGCCAATTAATTAAATACACATTAATAATAACTAGTAGTATGCATTACAACTATTTCAATTTAATTTCAAGTTTTTAATTTTCAAGTTTTGAAAAATTTTAGTTGTTTTCAACCTCTGGTGGTTTGTATGTAGTGAAGTTTGCTGTGAGGAAACCAATGTCTTGGTTTACGGTTTGCTTGTACATAGTTATAAAAGACTTCTGTTTGACAAATCTAACCCATCTAATTTTTAATCAGTTACAGACACCATTTTGTTCATTTTTATTCCTTGTTACAAAATTTTCAAGAAATTTTAACATACTAACCATGAAGTTTAATTTCTGTGTTAAATAATAATGTGAGATATAATATATATTACTTTATTGTTCCTATTACCAAATCTGAATCAAGCTCTGTATTATCTTACCACTGCAGACGCTATAAATATTTCGAAAGTCACTCATCAAGAGAATTGTAGAAAACAACAACCACAGGAGTTGTACCGCTACCAAAATAAATAGATTTTAAACTCCTGTGATTCACTTTTTTTGTGATGTGTTATGTCGTCCACAGAAAGAACTGGCGGTTCTATCACTTTCGAAATAAATGTATAACATTTGCGCGGACCTGAAAATGGAGTTAACCCAATTTCTAAAAAAGTGTAGTTGTACCACTATTTAAATAACGTCTCCATATGTTCTCAGCCGTACTAAACCTTATTGGAAACATTTGTCATTAAAACTTTCCGAACCGAACAACTTCGAAGCTAGCTTAGTTTTTCGGTATTTAGTTTTCTAAATGTGGGCTAAGTTTTACGTTTTCCTTATTCTCGATGTTTCGAGGGTGTGAGTTTGCTCATCTTTAGGAGATCTATAAAGTTACAGTACTTATTTTTCAGTTTTTTACATGACATTGTATAATAAATACAGAAAATTCTGTGAGTTTAAATGTTTCTATTTTAGAATTAAAAGAAACAGAGCCACTTACTTGCCTATTGTAGAGTATATCATCTTCCATACAATTCCATATAGTATATTATACAATTTCATTGTTAACAATTGCACTGCAATAACAGAGACACACCCGTTTCATGTGCTCACGCCGCCTCAAGCACCGGCCACGAACCACGAAGTCAGAATAAAAAATAAAAAATAAATCGTGCAGCAATGGAAGAGATTGCGATTAATTCACTGCCCATCTATCACGAGGCAACAAATGTAGTTAAAGCGGCTCACCTTAGAAGGGGAGTACATTTGAATGCTGGGCTGCGACGAGACGGATGTTACACTAGTAATCAGTTAATATCTTGGATCATTTTACTTTAGCTTCATTATACTTTCGCGTACTACAGAGAAAGTTATGTAATGCAACGGAAAATACATTTCGATATTTCAACAAAAATACACGATTTGGGGTTCCCTGATACCAAAAAAATGTTTTTTTCAAAATGTCCATCTGTCCGTCTGTGAACACCACTCGCCCCTAAACCTTACGTATCTCTATTTTTACTAAAATGGATATTCGTCGCTCATAAAATGGATATTCGTGGATCGAATCAACGCGCTGCGATTTTGAAAACTTTCTTTAAATTTTAGGGGTACTTAGAATGACCCCAAGGACATTTTCAAAATTTTCTCAAAAATGACTTCAAAGTTTTTCTTTAAAATATTTGGAAGAATAGAGTCAAATACACTTATGAAGAACACGTTTCACTGTTCACTCAGAATTTTCGAAAATTCCAAGAAATTGAATTATTTCCAGCGTTTTCCAACAACTACAAAATTGAAGATATAGATTTTTCTCTTAAGTAATTTTTTTTTCAATTTCTTTCTTTCTTTCGTTAAGGCAAGTACATTTTTCTATACTTTTTGTAGTTTTCGTACAATATTGCGTACAATACGGGGAATATTAAAAAATAACAAATACATGTTTTTCTGGTAGACGGCTCCAATTTTCTTCTTTTAAATTTCAGTCTGGATAGTGCTAAATGTAACTAATGGGAAGACATAAACGCCATAATGCTCTATTCTTTTGTTTTTCAAAAATTACAAAAATTAATTTGTTCGAATAGCCGTTCATGTTTTTAATATTTACGGTAAAACGAGTTAAAAATTACGCACTTTCAGAAACGAGCAAACACGATTTTTTCAAAAATGGATCCAAACTTTTTCTTGAAACTTGTCGTACGGATGGAGCTAATTGCAACTCTTTAAGATGACATAAAATTCATTTTGTTGTATTCTATTGTTTATCAAAAATTACAAAAATGTATTTTTTTAATATTTGTAAAGCTTTTAATATTCACGTTCCAGCTATTTGAATACATTATTTCATTTGCTCCGGATTATGATTTCCAGATCGTACTTAGAATCGTGGAATACAGCTGCCCTCCAACCGGTTTCTAAGAATATAGGTGATACGAACTGCCCAGAAAATTATCGTTGCATAAGTCCTTTACCTGCGATGTAAAGCTCCGATACCTGCGATAAAATGAAAAATTTTAATATTTTATTTTATAATATTCCCAGTATGTCCCGTACAGTATTTTTTTCGATAAGAAAGACTAAGAAAAATGTTCTGTAAAATATTCAACAGGCGACTGAGTGAATGGGCAGAAAACTACAGTAAAATCTCAAAATTTCAGGTAGGTTTTCGGAGGTACTTTACGATATCGACCAATTACGATATCTTTGTGTTAGATTCACTAGTAAAACAGGCGCTTTCACATAAACGAGGTCATTTATACTCTAGTTTTGCGGATTTAAGAAAGGCTTTCGTCTCAATCAATGGGAAAGTTTAATGTCGAAAACTAAATGGTCTAGTAAATTTCTGAGTCAGGTGCGGCGACGGAAGTTGCAACGCGTAAATTAAAAACGACAGTACAAGTAAGACAGGGTTGTCCTCTATCATCACTATTGTTTATGTTGATTGTAAATGATTTAATGTCTTGGTACAGGAAGAGGAGACAGATGTACCAAAAATCGATGGCCTGAAAATTCCCAGATTACTATATGATCATGATTTAGTTCTATGTTCGGAAACTGTTGAGGGTTTAGCGAGAAGTTCAAACATCCTAGAAAGGTATAGTGAGCCATTGGGTTCTAAGAGTGAATATTAAAGAAATTAAAATTTTTGTCTTCAAAATTGGCTTTATTTGAAGTAAAAAAGAGCAATGGTTTGATGCGCAGGATAAGACCGGCCGAGTCAAAACTTTCACATATCTCGGTGCAAAATATTCCATGAATGAACGATAGAATAATCATATAGTAGCGGCGTAGAATAAGGAATGAATTGCTCTCAGAGACATCGTTTGAGCAGCGCGCAGGGTACTGGAATTGCCTTTAAAGATGAGCTATACAATCTTAAAACCGCTAGTTCTCCCAGCTATGAATTATGGAGCGGAAATTGGGGGAGTGGATAGGATAGATGAACTAGAAAGCAGAGAAACAGATTATTACAAATTAATTCTCGGAATCTCTAGATTTGCAGCAAATGCAGGGGTCTTAAGAGAGATCGGTGTAAGAATTTGGGAAGATTTTAAAATGAAAACCATTAAACTTTGGATTAGATTAGCAGGTGACAAGGCTGACAGAGGTGCTTTAGAGGCAGTTACAAGGTAGCGATCAACGGTACTGGTCGTACAAAATAAAACTTTTTTTTGAACGCGTAGGTCTTAGTGGTTTAGGAACGCGTAGGGGATAGTGAATCACATGCGGATATTAAAAGGCAAGATGTCTTGGCAGCAAAGGCCGAAAACGTTCGCTGTTGGTACAAACTCACTCGAACCTGGTCCATTTGCACAATTACGAGGGGCGCAGGAGGAGGATGTGCTTGGCTCAGAGTTGGGGATGGATGCAACGTAGATTGAAAGACGCGTAAGGTAATGATATTTGTGTGCTTTGGGGTGATAGGGAAGATCCATATCCTTTTAAATTGCTGTGCAACTGAAACATAAAAACGAAAGTGGATAGGAATGGGAAACTACTATTTTCAACATAGAATCGTAACGCTCGCTCAGAACATATTGCGATATAAAAGGTCTTAATTTATGAAAGGATTAAGAACATTTCTACAAAAGGTTTGGACCATTAGGGAAAAGGAAATAGGGAGTGAGAAAACAGCAGGGGTTAGCACGAACGGAGCCTAGAGTGTAGAGGAAATAATTAAATTAATCAAACAATAATTTAGTGAATAATTGATAGTAAAATGCTACGTAAATAAGCCATCATTCAATGTAAACTGTTACGTAATAAGGAAATTAACAAATAAAATACGTAAATAAATTTAAAAAATGAAACTTTCTATAATTAAATAAGAACATCAGGGGGCAAGGAGAAGATGGTGGCCCAAATTTGGTACGCACGATCTGCTGTGGCGCTGTTTGATTTCATGCACTGAGGAGGCCAAAAACTGGAGGGAAATAGAGTGACTTCCGCAACAGGAAATAAATTAATAGCGTAGAAAACGTCTGTTAGATTAGCATGTACTCGGCTCTAACGGTAGGTTTTCCCCCTTCAATTTTTTTCCTCAGTCGTACCTTATGGTATCTTTTCCGGGACTTTAATGCGATGGAGAGACCATTTGGGGTGAATACTAGAGTTCGATAGGTTAGTACACGGTTGGCTTCGGCCTAGCCATATAGTATCATATTATTCAATTTAATAATTATCTATTAAATATATTAAATAAGTATTTAATTTGTGAGTGGAAACCCATAAAATGACTTCAAGTGTGAGTAGAAGCACTTAAAGTTTTTCGCAAATCCAATAGATTAAAAAAAGAATTTCAAAAATCGCACGCTAGAGTTTACATGATTTTTTTTGTTAAAAACTGTTCTAAATTTTCGACGAAAATCTCCATATAAGACGAGGTTTTACTCTTCTTTAATATTTCATAAATAATATTTCGAAGCTAGCATTAGGAAACCGAAACATTGAATCAACTTCAAAAAACATTTTGGGCGGCAAGCTGGCAAGAGGATGGGTCAAGACCGTAAAGCTAGCCCACACCAAGGAAACTAGAAAATATTATTACGAGAAGTCTGTGTCTTTCTGTAACATCACTAGTTTCAATTTTCCGAGCAGTTATTACATTGTCATAAATTTTAATCATGTTAGTGCATTTTTTCGTAGTATTAATTGTGTCCTTTAATTTTATGTTTAAGCATTCTGAAATTAGCCTTCGTCTTAAATATGGTTCATTGTCAAGAAATTTGATGTTATTAAACTCAATGCGTTCATAGGCTTCCCCGGCCGGAGTCAATTCACTCTTGGCTATCCGAGATGAGCCGCGTCTCGGTCAATTGAATTAACGTTTCGGCCATCTTGCTGTGGACTGCTCAGAGCTATACTGCTCAGCAGTATAGACTGCTCAGAGCCACAGCAAGATGGCCGAAACGTTCGTTCCATTGTCCGAGACGCGGCTCATCCCAGATGGACAGTGTATTGACTCCGGCCTGGGAAGCCTACGAACGCATTGAGTGCATTTAGCACTATCCTTCATAAACGTTTACAAAAAAAATTGGACACATTTTTGAGAAAATCTTGTTTTGGAATTCTTTAAAATTGCAAATGTTGCACGCAATAATGGGCGATAACTACCGAAAGTTTAAAAAAATACACAAAACGTAATGGAAGAACTAATTATGGACAACAAATTTAATTTAAAAGAAAAATCACTATCTTGAATTTTGTAGTAGGAAGAAGCCTAAAAAGCTTTTGCAATTATCGAAAATTCATCGAGTTACCAGGGAAAATCTGACCCACTGGATTTTACTCTATTCTTACAAAAAATTGAAGAAAAAGAATTTGGAGCCGTTTTCTGAGAAAATTTTGAAACTGTACGGAAAATTTTGAAAATGTACCTCCCAATTTTGAAGAATGTTTTTCAAATTCTCAAAGTTTCGACTCTAGCCAGATGGACAGGGTTTCTTCAATTTGAAAAAAACGTACATATGGTTCTCTAGTAATTCTCACATTCGGACGAACACATTCCTTCCTGCAATAACTACAATATTGAAGATAGCGATTTTTTCTTCAAATGAATTTTGTTATGTACAATTAGTTCTTTTATTCACATTATACACATTATTTGTATATTAAAGTAGTTTTGCGCAATTTCGTCTGAAATAATGCTAATATTATAAAGGCTATTGAATTTGTGAGTTCAAACACTTCAAATGATGTCTTATAAAGTTTCTCGAAAAATCATAACATTTCTGTGAAAATGAGTTTCAAATTATGTAATTACAAGAACGCTCGAATAACAATTTCTCAAAAACGTTTCCAAATTTTGTGTTTGAATGTTTTGGTGTAAGTGCATTAAATAACACAGCAATTTTGATTTGTATTTCTGATAGTTTCAAAATGACACATATGTACTTTTTTTTAAATATATTTTTTACACATATGTACTTTTTCGTTAATATTTATACTATGGACGTTTTCTATTCATTATTGATTTTGTGAGTAAAAGACTTCAAATAATTTCTAATGAAGATTGCTGAAATCTTGAAATTTTTCTGTGAAAATGAGTTCAAAATTTGAGAAACATTCAAATGCTATTTTTTTCAAAAATTAAAATTATTTTTTTTCTTTCTGAGATAACTGACATGGAACAAATCCATTGTTAATTTTCAATGATTTTATTATACCATCAACAATTATTTATTGTATTGTGCGCTTTCTAATATATAACACTTTATTCCATAATTTATAATTTAAATTATTTCATTCCATTCCATTAATCGCCATAATTGTTAGAATACAAATATCTTCCAAATATGTTAGATTACTTTGCAGTTGCTAGTACCTATCCTATTTCCACAGAATGTCATATTCAAATTTTATATATAAGCAAATCAAATATTTGATGTTAGATATGTTTCCTACATGAAATTTTTTGTCAATTCTTAGTCTTTTAGAATTACAACAGTGATACTAGTATGATATTACTAGTATGTTTAATTATGGAACGCACTACTATTATAAATAGACTATTTCTTCAGAGAAGAGAGAATCTTAGAGTTTTCCGCAATTGGATAATTGGTGGACTTGGAGAACGTAGACTATCCAATACTTCCGAACTAGTCGGAGGTGAAGGAAACTGAAAATAAACGAAAATGCATTACAAAATTGCGAAACAAGATTTTTAACATTTTTTCGAGAAACATCAGTTTTTAGGGCCATGTCCAAGAATAGTTGTGTTAATATTTACCTGTGCAAAAAATAACTATTATTTAATAAAAACAGATATTAAATCACATTTTAACTCGAAATACGCCCAGAATTACCTCACGAATAGCATATAACAAGGATAGTGTGGCAGTTGTAAGGGATTCTGAACTGTACCGTCCATCTGCACCCCTCTCTAGTTGGTTATCGCTGTGACCAGAGATAATCCTTGTGCCGGGCCGAAGCGTTAATGGTTTAGTGTGGAGTGTCTTTCTTAGTGTCCTCGTTAGGGCGATCAGTACTTTTTAAATACTTTTTTTGTTTTTTTAAATCTGTGAACGTGTTAATTGTGAATCTCTACTTCGAATTTCTACCTTGTGAGGTAAACCGTCCGTTCTTCGAAGAGTTTTCTGCAAACCTATTTCATCACCAGCCATGGAAGAATCAAGAGACTCGTTTCCATCTCTCCCCGAAGCTGTAAACGCAGCACTGCACACGCTAAATCCACCTCATTTTTTCCATTATCCTCATGAAGCTTTCAACATCAAGCCATCCTGCATATTATTCAGATTCGATTCAACAATCGCACCAATCACCGAGGAAGCCCGAAACACATCCGATAAGTACGACAGAATCGCCTTCTGTTAAGCGCCAGCGACTGCAGTGTCCCAATGCAGTGAACAGTGCACTCCTGGAACTACTCCGATATATTATTGAAACTATAGATTTACCCCGCTTGCTCTAATAACTTTCCTCAAGATACTTTCAAAATTAATTATTCTCTACAAATCGAAAAAATACCTCCTACTTTCGTTCACAACCCACCTATTCACGCAGAACGCCTCAAAATAATCAAAGATCTACTAAAACATGAAAACTTTACTACTAGAGTGAAATGATCCCACACAAAAGTTGATGTAAATTCTGTTGACGACTCTTACTAAAACAATAGAAGAAAGTCGTCGTAGACCTGGTCCAGCTCAGTGTCGGTAATGCCAGACCTATGGACATTCAAAAAAGAACTGTTTTCTACAGCGCTGTGAAAAATGTGCGGGTCAACACGCTACCATCGAATGCGCCAATGAAGAAGCGAAATGTGTTAACTGTAAAAAGGCCACATCGGCCCTCCAGTCGTGAATGTCAGGAATTCTAAAATATTCCATCCAGAAAGGTTCTTCCCACTCAGCAACTCAATGATCCTCAATACATGCCTCCAACTGCCCTGCCTTCACATTCACTCCCCCAAAACCTTTCACCAACTCTTTCCACTTCCCCATCACTTTAACGCCTCAGCGAAAAGACTCCGAACACTTTTCTCGACATCCTAAACCCAGACAGACCGAACTGAAGCCACCATCGATTTATCAACCGCCCTTGTACTTAGATTTCCTAAACATCATTTCCTCTTCTTAAAATTCTACCTAAATCTACTCACTAAAATAGACACAAGACATCTTTTGGCAATATTTAATTCTCATTACCTTCACTTCCAAATTCAAGCCTACCGATTCTATACCGATCAGACACTGGAATATCAAGTACTTCTGCAGATAAAAGCAATTACTAGATGAATACTTTGCCGCTACCTTTACTTCCAATCCTTCCTATCCCCATTCTTAATAATTTACTCCTCGAAGAAATTCACCGAACTAGCAAAACAGTTTTAAGGTGCCTAAAATGTATGTCTCCCACCAAAATTGTAAATATTTTCTATGTCGCTACCCCAAAAGTTTCCAGTAGCCACAACCTAATTCCAACATATGTACTTGAACGCCTTCCTTACATATCCATTTTACATATCACATCAATATTCACTGCATCTCTTCGTCTATCATACTTCCGTTGCAAATGGAAACATCCCCACATTAATTCCATTCTAAAAACAGGCAAGCCAAAAAATGACCCGTTAAATTATCACCCAATTATCCTATTGCCTTTTTTTAGGAAAACTGTTCGAAAAATGTATCCTCGCCAGACTACTCTCTTATATCAGTTCATTCCAAGCCATACCTCCGCACCAATTCGATTTTAAACCACTACTTTCCACAAATCACCCAATTTGAGACTAACCGGTTAAGGCTATCATGGAAAGAAACACACAGTTGCGATCTCCCTCGATGTAGTTAAAGCTTTTGATAGCTGGCATTCAGGACTTTTGTTCAAAGTTAATCCCTTCGGAACCCCGCACTATCTTCATTCATATTATCAAAACCTTCCTTGCAAATCGCACTTTTTCAGTTTGCCTTCGTGAACCTGTTTCATCATCTTTCCCCATAAAATCAGGAGTTCCCCAAGGATCTGTTCTCTCTCCCGCACCATTTAATCTTTATATCGCCGATATACAAATCTCCAAAATCTCTCTCTCTCTCTCTCTCTCTCTCTCTCTCTCTCTCTCTCTCTCTCTCGCTCTTTCTCCCTCTCAGTATCAAGGAGAAAATATGTTTTGACTCCAAACAACAAGCCAGTCAAATAATTTTGTGCACGTTTTGATAGGAGGCTCACTTGGAAATCAAATATTCTTCACAGAATAACTCTGGACACCCATAACACCCACCAATTACATCCAGTACTCAAAGAGTATTCACCCCTGCGACTTCATGTAATTCTCGCCTATATTAATTAATGATTCGTCCATACATATCGTACGCCTCTAGTACCTGGGTCTTAGCGAGCAAATAAAAAATAAAAAACAACAACAACAGATTGTCCAAAATAAATTCCTCCGGACCATTACAAACGATCCCTGGTTTGTTCCTAACTTCCAGTTACATTACGAACTCGGCATCATTCCAACCTCTGCCCATTTTTCCCTCCTATACACTCGTTTTATCCCAAAATTTCCCATATTCCTTCAGCCGTACATTTCAAAATCGAAAAAGAAAATCCTCACCAAAACAGACTAAAGTGGAAACTACCGCGACAGTTCTTCGCCCCCCATCTGACCATCATGTACCCGATGTGCCTTCGCACATTCAATCCACGTACTCAGTGTATTCATCTGTGAATAATGTTTCTTAGATATGGCTAATATAAGTTATTGTACCCTCTAGTATCGTACTCGGCTGTTGAGAGCCTTCGCACCAAGCAGAAATAAATTTAGAAAAAAGAAACCTCTATTCTCTTCCAATTCGCTTTCATAACAATGTCTATGTTATTTATGTTATTTCCCTGTATACATTCTTCTATTCACGAAGTTTAGCCCCAATATTACTTTAACAGTATTTTTCTTTTCTAATTTTCTTTCTCTTATATATATATATATATATATATATATATATATATATATATATAAGAGAAAGAAAATTCAGTAATTCCTTTTTACAAAACAATATTGCATGTTCAAAGTTAAAACTTAATTATTATGAGTTAATATTTAATATCTTTCATTGCTCTCATGGTAAAATCATTACAAAATTAATTAAGATAAAACGTGTTCATTCTTAATACAATGCCTTTTATCTTTTATCTCATCATATTTCTTTAGTTTTGTAAATTTTAAGAATCTTTTGCCTGAAAAATATTATTAACTTAATTTTCTGGAAATATAATTTATTGATTAATAAATGTTAATTACTTAATAAGAACAATTGTTACCTTTAAAACATAAATGTATCAAAATTGTAACTGTAAGGATAAGTATATAATATCTTTCAATTTTGTATTATATTTATTTAGTATTTTACCTATTTACATCTCACGGAGCATGAGAAGAATTAATTAATGATGGAAAATGTTAATGAATAATTGGAATTTGTAACACATGGAAAGAGCAAGTGATTTTAACTACGAACAGTATACTATCAAAACGGTTTGTTTTTATGCAGCGAGTCATAATCCATGGTCTGAACCATCCAGCAAAAAAGAATTCAATAGGTTTCCTCTTAAAGTTGAGAGTAACTCTCAAAAATGTAGAGGGTGAAGAACTGTTATCTAATAAATCTTTAGACGCTTAAAAACGTATTCTCATGCTGTAAAACGTCTACGTCTAAACCGTATTTAATTATTTGCAATAAATTTTAAGTAGAATACTTTATTTTCAAAATGCTATCGTTTTTATTTACAATATCAAACATGTTGTTATTCCAATCTAACCGATTGTAATTGGAGCCTATTCGAATCTAAACGATCATCAAATATTTGCTTTTCGGAATCCAGAAATACGATTCTTCTACCCTACTCTACAAAAAAAGGACCGGCAGCGTATAAGCGACTCTGAAAGATGTCACTACGTGCTGAGATACGTCATGTGACCTGCTCGGAATCAATCAGCTTGCTATGATTTATTTACTTTCTCACAACTAGAGTTCAGCATTGCCGCGCATCTTGCTCGCACGGAGTAGCAAAGGTGTTAAGATTCAGCTTCAGGCGAAGGTCATGAACATGTTATCAAGATGTGTCATAGCGTCTGTAAATGTTAATGTTGCTATATTTTATTTATCGAGTCGCTTTTATGCTGCCAGTACGCTGTCGTAATTCTGGCTTCAAAAGAACAGATACCTGAAGGTGAAAGCCGGTAATACGACTATAGCAAGGTAAGAAAGTCGTATTTCTGGATTCCAAACAGAAAATATCTGATGAGCCAACGAATACAGCTAGTAACAATATAATAATTACTATGTACTATATATGTTGGGAATATAAAAGCTTTTTATTATCATTTTTCGCTTGCCAACAACACCTCGCAAATAAACCAATGTTAGATGTAAACTATTTTTTTTGTAAACATTCTTTTAACGTAATATAGAAAGGTTGACTTATAATTTTAATATCGTTGCTTGAAGTGCAGTAACTTCAGGCTGGAAATGGAGTTCTCAGTGGCGCGCTGGGGACTCTAGTGCATAAGGGTTGAGATCAGGTAGGATAAAAATGATAATAAAAGGTTCAATAGTTTCCCAACATAATTTTAGATCACACAAAATGACAATGATAATAAAATTCAAAATATAAACCGGAAACCTAAGCATTTGCTTAGTCCAACGGAAACTTCTAGCGCCCTCTTTGCAGCCCAAAGAGTTCCCCATACTCATCCAATAATCGTACAATTGCCTGGAATAATAAAGCGCTTCTGCGAAATTTTTCTTCATAATTCACTCAAAAACTGTAATAAAAATTTTATTATCCTCCTACTCTCACATTTATTGTATGCATTTAAAAATGCGTGTACATAAATAAAATGTAAAGTATAATAATGACGTTCAAAGAATCTGTGGTTTTTTCCCCAATGCTACTCGCTCCTATGAGGGTCACTCGTCCTCATCATCATCGTCCAAATCAGCAGCTGAATCACTCTCAGAAACCTGAAAGTAAACATTACAGTAGGAATATATATTCGTAAATTAATTCATAATTCATGATTTTTATTATTTTGTTCAGTTTGGAATTAGAATAGGAAGTAGAAGAAAGAAACCTTTAACTAAATAAGTGATGACTTCATTTGGAAGTTTGCAAATAAATCAGGGGAAGGGAGGTTTAATTTGACAATAAGTCTGTAAATAGTAATGTGGTATATTTATTTTGATTTCTTAAAACATTTATAACTTTTCTAAATATTTAATAGAAGTAAATTTATCAAAATCGTACATTTCAAGTTTAAACATGTAATATATAGTAAATATATATTATACATGGCGAAATAAAGATAATACTGATCAAATTAATAGAGTATCCAGAATTTTTGAAACTAAAGGATTATTGCTAATAGTTGGGAGATACAACAACACATAGCCCTAAAACTCATAGCGACATTCCACTTTTAATAAAATAACCCGTTCATCACCAATACATTTCTCACCTCATTAAAAAACAACTTATTATTCAGTCTGTCCTAAATAGAATAAACTAACTTCCCCAAAACCCTCAGCAAAATACACATTCTCTTACAACCAAAATAAAATAAAATAAGAACCAATTCACCCAATCAATAAATGAACAATAGCCCCTCTTCTGTAATAAAAATAAATTTCCATTCCCATCCTCTCCCGTTCTTTGGTACACCCAGAAGGGAAGCATTTATTTTAAAAGAACTCTAGTTAAAAAGCAAAAGTAGCAGAGCCCAATGGCGGGCAATCCGAAGAAATTGATTTGCAAAGTACATTGAAACATTTTAGTGATAAAAAGAAATACAAAAATACTTTTTGATAATGAAGATTGAAGAGTTAGTATTTTATTTTCAAATTCAAGTCTGGTATAATAATGCTGCGTGTATTATCGATCACTTAAACGCAACCTTACTTTCCATTGTTTCATTGAAATGCTTTCCATTGCTTCGTCACTCACTGCGATCCCATTGCTTCATTGAAAAGAACGGACGTGAGAGGCGAAAGAAAACTGCACACGAAGAAGCCACTGCATTCCTAGCCTTCACAATTATTTTGTCTCTGCTGCACACAATTAGCTAACTGTTGGTCGAAATACACTGCGAGAATATGATCTTTTGAATTTTTTTTGGCATATTACACTGGTGTTTGAGAAATTTGCAACACGAAGGGAGAGATATCCTATTAGTATGTAATTTATTTCACAGATTAGGAACATCAGAATATACAAATGATTAGAATGACATAACTGTACATGTATTTCGATCATCAGTATTTAGGACGGTGTGAAGCCGCCACGCACTGACTTCTGGGCCTCTAGATGTCGTGGCTTGATTGAAAGAGAGTCAGGATATGTATCAGGGGAACATATCTCCACGAGATCGACATGCGTAACCATGAAGCATCGACTGTGGCAGCATGAGGACCAGGAAAAACCAGATGTCGACCGGTGATATCCGTGACAATTTCGATACCTGTCGTTCTTCGCAGAAAACTTGCACATTTCTAGCCACATGCGGTGGGGCATTGTCCTGCAGAATTAAGGCATGTGAGGCTGCTTGCAGGAGGAACAGTATCTCGAGCTCTAAAACCTCGCTGATGTATCAATTGCTGTTCACGTTGCTCTCAATACGTATGAGGCGAGATCGCACATTGGATCACACTTGGCGTGTGTCCCCTACGGCACGAAAAAATGCAGGCTGGCGAACACCATCAAAACGTCTAACACGCACGTGGCCATCGCTATAGGACAAATTGAAGCAGGGCTCGTCCGACAAATCTAAATTTCACCAATCAGCGCTCCAAGAACACGTTCACGTACGCATTGCTGTCTGAGGCGTAGATGATTTCTGGTCACGGAATCCGACGTAGTGGTATGCGTGACACCAGTCCAGTCCTCAGCAGAAGTCGTAGAAGTCGTCGATGCAGCCATGACCACACTCGTTGCAGTGCACTCTTCTTGAATCACCACTGTGAGCGACGCCTTTCTATCGTTTACGGCCAAGAACAAGATGGTGGTCATCTCGCGCTGTGGAGCACCCACGTCGCTGTTTCCGACCGCCTATCCACAAGTTACCCACATGCTTCCCTGTCGTTACAGAGTGCCCTGTTTGAGCCGCAATATCATGGTACGACAAACCCGTTTTTTGGTGACCGATCATTCAGCCTGATGGTGATGTTGCTCTGTGGCGTCGACGAGGTGTACCAGCACTTGCTTGCACGTTTCCACGTCGTTAGACGGCTCTACACCGACTGAGTGCGGTGAAGTGCTGCCTTCAACTGTCACACAAAGGACGGAGGTGTTTGGCCAACGTGAATGCCATCTCTATGGAAATTTAATCAATTTTTACGGGTACACTGTTCCACACATCTACTGATTCCGACCATTCCTTCTGGGTTTTGCAATTTTCACAAACACCAATGTACTTGAGGAACCGCCATTTTGGAAAACCATTCTATTTTAACCTGGCAGTGAATCTGCAGATAGCCCTTACAACATCATCGGTTAACTTATCCTCCACAAAAACATCCTTGTATAATTTAACCAGCAGTACAGATTACTAATTTTGCGATGTAAAATCATGAGTACAATAATATTCATGATTTTAGATCGCAAAATTCTAAACGGAACTGGAATCGTAAACGAGAATAAGACCCTTATATCAACGGTTTTGTGCATTATTTCAACAGTTCGCCTATCATTAATACGGGTATTTGCAGAAACTATGAATTTACTTTTATCTTCTTTTGCATATCTTTACAGCAAAGAAAGAACCGGGTTTAGTACGAAAAGGTAACTGTCATTAATTTACTTTCTTAATTTAATTTAGTTCTACGTAGAAAAAAATTCAATTCAGACCCAGAAGTATTGACAAGAAATGATTAAATTATACCTAGAAAATTTGTAACTAGTTTTGAGATTCAGAGAATATTAACAGTCGAGTATCAATGCTATTCTGGCTACCGGATAACACCAATGATTGCTGTAAACTGACCCCAAGAATTCAGGTTTCGCTGCAATAACACTGAAGGTAAATTATATATCTTTTTTATTTAAAGTGTATTTCAGGGCATGGTGATTGTGAAGATGACATCATGGAGGTGAAATGACGAACACGACTGCCTTAACGACCGCTGCCACCGGACTATATATATTTTAGGAGCTAATGATGCAAATACTTGTCAATACCAGTACATTATAGTTATTTTCATGTTTGTGTTTAAATACTTTCCGTTTTTAATGTATGGCAAGGATGTTTGTAAATATTTTGTTCATTTTGTGGGCTTGCGATCCTTTTCAGTCTCAGATAGCCACGTTCTATTTTTTAAATGTATTTTATATGTACATTTTTGTTTTTTAACTTTGGTTCCTACAACAGCCCAACTCTTCTCTTCGTTGACATGCTACGATAATATTTCAACGTGATAACGGACAGGCTTGACTGTAAAAGAACCTTGAAGTTTCCTATTAGTTTCCTTGAAGTTTCCTATTAGGCACAGCATCAGTTTCGAATTTTTCCATGAAGTTTCCTAAACCAAGTTTCCTTGAAGTTGCCTATTAGGCACAGCAACAGTTTCGAATTTTCTGTAAACATTAAGAAAGACGAAATTTCCACTAAGGGCTCCAAAATCACCTAATGATAGAGATAGCACAGCGTGAAGCACCTTTTCGAATTCCAGTTTTGAGTCTTCACGCATACGGAGGTCGAATGTTAACAATATATAATTGTAATATTGTAGACATACTAACCTACAATGTATTTCAGAATAAATGTAACAAACATCTAAGAGATGTAGGGGGTCGAAGATTATAGACTTTTATAAATGAATTTAGTGTTGTATTCGTAGATCTCATAATAGATTTACACAACTGTCATATTCTGAAAGCGCGCCTCTGACTCGTCTGGAAAATTGGTATCTGGCATGTAAACTCACATTCATAGCAGATCAAATCACTTACAATGACAACATTGCGTTTTTTACTTTGTTTCGCATTAACTGCGACAGAAAGTGCTTCGACGTTATCATGTATCTATCAAGTTTCAAGGCCACTATTCCAAAAACTTTTTGTAACATATCTAGAAAAAGATGTTGATAACATTTATTCTGGTTTGCAATGTACTTTTAATTTTTTTAAATGAAAATACCCTTTCAGTTTTCGATAACGAAGAGCGAGCTGAGCTCATCCTGACACTTTGACGTTTCACTTTTGTCGCCATTTCGTTGTAATGTCTGCTTCCACGAGATATTGGCAGAACTGTTTTAAGTATTTTACCCGTTTCGTCACCTGTAATGAAAAATAATATTATTAGCAAAATTTTAAAAATTAAGTTCCACTAAGTAACTCTAAAAATAAAGTTCCAAAAAAACATTAAAATATACAGAATTCAACGAATACAATGTATGAAATCAGAAACGGGATATTTTCTAGTTATTAAGTTTACAGTAATAACTAGGGTTGCCAACAATGCTCATGTAAAAGAGAGGATACTCAATATGGAAAAAGTGAGGCATTTCTTAGATGACATGAGATGACACTTGGACATCGAATGTTTATGCACTAAAAATTGTCTTTTAGGCCCTAAAATGACAGAAAAAGTCGCGATTAACGAGAAAAAGACGTTTTGCGTGGAAAGGGAGACAAAATCTGTTTGAATGCGGTGAAGGATCTCTCAACATATAGTGATGTGACTGGCATATATTTTAGAAGTTAACATATCAGCAAAATTCATGTGGGCTAGAAATTAACACATTTATAAAATCCATTCTTGTGGGCATTTACATTTATATCCACTGAAAATTTCAGTGCCCTCTGTGAATTGTCAACAGAACACAGCAAGAATTTATGAAATAGGAAAATGGAGAAAAATCTGTTGGTATACTTTTAGGAATTCTCTCGTATTTTTAAATATAAAAACGTGAATTGGAGGGTTTGTAATGAACGGTTACGTTGGAGATTTTCTGATATCTTAGCATTGCAAATAAAAGTAATACATAAAATGGAAAAACGTCTTGTAATTCTGAAAGAGTATTTACGCAAAACGCATTTATGCCAAAAAAATAGCTTAAAAAACTTCGTCATATGTCAATATTAATCATGATTCGTGCACATATATAACACCAACTTTTCATTACGTTCTCAAGAACAAAATGTGCATTTCTTTAAACATCCTATGTCTAATGATAATATAAACCCGTTAAATCCCTAAATGTGCAAGGGCCTCCTGTCAGAACATAGGGGTGGTTCTGCTCTTTTCTTTATGTGAACCTGTCATTAAGAGATTTAGTGTTATCATTACAGTACTACTATTAATTCCAGCACGCTTTCACTTTGTACTATATACTAATTCGATACTCACTTCACTCTGTTTTCATATACTTTATTGCAAACTTACATGAAAACCAATCATCACTTTCAACAAAATACCTTTCTTAAAGTTTTTTTATATGTCGAACAGATTTTAATAAAGAAACTAGTGTTGCTACAGAATACAATGACTTTTCCATATTACTCGTAGTTATCTATTCCCTATGCTCTCGACTAACTATTCGGACTTGTCCCATGCTCTTGCCAACCGCCATCTATCGCCACCTAAAGTAAATTTTTTTGACATTTTCTTAAGTTTTCAGTTTCCTAATAGTAGAACGAAAATATTATATTTAAAATATTAAAGAACTGTAAAACCTAGTCCTAATATACTCTTTCCTTTGAAAGAAATAGAGGTTTATAAAAAAATTGTGTTTAAACGTTACGATCAATTCGAAATTTGAAGCTCTTTTAACAAACAAGTTTTGCATTTTAGAAAAACTTCATCAGAAGGCATTTGAAGCCCATTAATTCAAAGTTTTTTCAACAATTGTTTTGGAAATGTGCATGTTAATAGTGTTAGATATCTTTCAAAAAAATTACGTTTCAAAAAAATAACTATTAAAAAAACAAAAAAATAATGCACTTTTCGTCGTATTAAAAAGTCCAATTAACATAACCTTTCAAAAAGTTTGAAAAAATGGAGCCATTTAGAAAGAAAATGACGTTTAAGCGTTTCTGAAAATGTGGAATTTTTGAGCCCGTTTTCACAGAAAACTGTTGCGGTTTCGAGAAAGTGTATTTGACATTATTTAAAGCAAATGTGCTCATAAATATAATAATTTGAAATAATCGCCCTTAAAGTAAATATAAACATGAGAGACAAGTCAAACAGTTGTATTTTTGTAATAAAAAAAGTGTAGAGAAACATGGCGTTTATGTCATCTCATAGAGTACATTTAAGACTATTCCTACTAAAAGTTTAAAGAAAAAAATTGGGGCTGTTTTTGATAAAATCTTGTTTTTTTATTTTGTACAATTTAACATATTGTACGAATATTAGATCTATAAAGCATAAGAATGCCGGGTTATTGAAATCTAGTGACTTTTCTGGTTACAGGAACTCCCACTCCTGAGTCCCTGTTTATGATCTTCCCACTATCATGCTGTACAATTCGCTCGCTAAATGTCTCTTCACTAATTGGAGTGTGGATCTTATGAGATTTATTCCTCTATAATTATCGGGGTTAAGTTGGTCTCCCTTCTTCAATAACGGTAAAAGGGTGCTTGTCTTCCTATCTTTGGGTATCTTACGATGGTGCAAAATCTTCTTCATTAATTTCGTTAATTATTATCGACAGAATCTCTACCCTGGACCAAACAAATCGACGTCTGATTCTCAGGGAGCTTGCTGAAGGATGTGGGGTTTCACTTGGATCTTGTCATGAGATTTTGACTGATAAACTGAAGATGCAACGCGTCGATACGAAGTTTGTCCAGCCCGATTACGGAGGAAAAAAATGCCCAACGTGTCCAGATTTGTCAGGAACTTCTTGATCGTTTAGAAGGAAAACTTATTTTCAACGATCATAACCGGCGATAAATCATGGGTTTATGTATATGACGTTAAAAAACGTCCAATCGTCTCAGTGAACGGGTGAAGCTCTCCCAGTCCCAAAAAAGCTCGCCAAGTTTGGTCGAAGATCAAGGTGATGCTGAAAGTTCTTTTATGCTAAGGTAGTTGTTCACCTCAAGTATCATCCCGAAGGCTCCACAGTGAACCAAAATTACTATATTGAAGTTCTAAAACATCTGAGGGGCGCCATCGGTCGTGAAGGCAAGAAATGTGTAGGGGTGGCGTCTGATTTTGCCATCACATTAACTCTCCAGCTAATTCAGCACTCAGAACTCATGAAATTTTGCCCAAACAATCGATCACTGTTCTTTTTCACCCTCCTCACTCATCTGACCTTGATCCTCGCAACTTTTTCTTCCCCAAACTCAAAAGACCCTTGAAAAGAAGAAGATTTGAGACAATCCCCGAGTTTATGGTAAAAGCCACTAAGAAGCTGAAGGGCATTACAAAATACGCGTACCACGACGCGTTTCATTCTGAGCTTGACTGCAGAACCGACCGGATCGCTCTTATCGTTGTAAACAGTGATGACCGTGTGACTTCGGAAAATCTGTGAAGCAACGTAAATCTTGTGGTCTATGAAAACAGGGACACTACTGAGTGCTACGTACTATGTACAATGGGTACTGCCCGTCGGGGCAGCTCATCAGTAAAGCTCTAACAACACTAAACAGTGATTATCCCATCCCAGATTTAAACATATCAATGCTGTACCAAGAAGTAGAGGAAGTTGCCAGTGACGAAGTTTCATCAATGGGAACTCAACCAATCCAAACAACAATGGAACCTCCAACAAATACACAGACCTCGATGAGACTGTAAAACCTGGACACTCCACAAGGTAACGCTACAGGCCAACATGTCGCAGGGCAAACTTTAAAGCGTCCTTCTGATGATAACAACTTGGCTAACGAGACAAATAGGTGTAACCTGCAATCAAAACAGGACACCATAGGCAGTTCTACCCAATATCGTTATTCGGTCCCCGTTGGAAATTACGTCAATGAAACCTCACCAAGTGTGTCAGAAATATAACGAACATTACGAACTTTAGCAAGAAGATTAATAGCAAAGCCAACAACCATCTTCACACTTCTATTTGTAAATAATAGGGTAAAAATACAAGCAGAAAAATTTAGTTACTTCAGAGACATAAATATTTAATTAGCACTGAAAGTCAATTTCATAATTACATGGACTCTGCAAATAAGAAATTCTCAGTTGTATTCAAAAACGTACACACATCAATCACAGAAGAGGAAATCTACACTGAATTGAAAGAAAAACACGCATCACGTATTAAAGATACCAGTCTCCGAAAAGACAGTAATCCAATTCCTGTAATTGCAGCCAAATTTCACGGGGAAGAAAACAGAAAATATTTTAGAAATAAGACAAATATATAATATCCTTGTAAAAGCTGAAAGGAGAAGACGATCTAAAGACCCAATGCATGAGATTTAGACGTTTGCGTCATACAAAAAATAACCAAAAACCATTTTCTGCAAATTGTTCCCATAAGAAAATGAAACCATTCAAATATTAACTGTCAAGAAACCATGGATCTTCAATAGCGCCACCACAAAATACCTCTAACTAATTTTTCCAGACTAACAGACACAACAAAACACCCCAAACTTTACACACATAAACTACACATAGTACTATATTCAGTATACCAGATTATAAAGCAATCAGATCAGATAGACCAAATACTAATGAAGGAGGTGTGATAATTCTAATTAGGAACACAATATAATGTTATCAGATAATATTACCACCAACCCTTGGTATTGAAACAGCAGCAATTAAGTTCATTAATACCAACAATCTGGAAACAACACTCAAAGTAGCATATAAGCCCCGAATAAAAAATCCAACACACCCCAACAATAGTCTTAGATGATCTTAATGCAAAACATGTACATTGGGGACGTAAAAACAATAACCCACAACACAATTACTACTACTCATAAACAGCAACAAACTAAATATCATAACCCTCAGTGAACCAATATACTATCCATTTGATAACTCTAGGAACCCAGACCTGTTAGACATAGGTATAACAAATTTAAAACAGACATTTTTCTCCTCGATACACCTTGAAATGGACTCAGACCACCTACCAGTAACAATTACAACACATCATTCACTCCCCAAACACACACCAATTCCATAACTCAACACCAATTAATTGGCAAAAATTTAAAATAATGTTAAAAGAACCAACCCTAAACTCAAAATCTTAAATAACCCTCCAGAAATAGATTAAGCAATAACAATGCTCAATAACATAAGTGAACAACAGAGCAGTAAATTAAACAAATCACCTAAGAATACACAGAATAAAAAAATGAACTTTAAAGAAACATAAGAAATCTAATCCACATAAAGGATAAAACAAGAATATTTTGGAATCACACTAGAAATCACACTAGGAAGCACACTAGAAGATTATGGAATCACACTGAAGTTAAAAAGGAACTGAACATATTAACATATATTACAAAAAAAACATTTCATACACTAACAGCAACATAACAATACCATGATTCAAACTTTAAGCTCAAGTAACAATACACTGTGGCAACTTAAAAATAAAATACTAAACAAAATAAATAATATTCCTCCACCCAATACCAGCACAGGGAAAAAGTTATCTTCCTTTGAAAAAGCTGAAACACTAGCAGAACATTTTGCAGACACATTTAAACCCAATAACTCACTCCTACACTCACAACATCAAACATCACACAAATGGTATTAAATAACATTTATAACTCTGCGTTATGGACAGGTTATTTTTAACTTTTATGGAAACATTCTATAGTGATACCTATACCAAAACCCAACAAAAATCCATCTAATATAGAAAATTATAAACCAATAAGCCTGTTACTATACTTGTTCAAAATTCTAGAGAAAATTATTCACAAAAGACTCAATAATTACTTCAACAAAAATGACATAATTCCCAGGCACCAATTTGGATTCACAGAATAGTTATCAACTGCACTTGAATACATACAGAATTCCAAAGAAAACTACGTACAATATCAACTTTCTAGACATTTCACAAGCATATGACAGAGTATTGCATCAAGGTCTCATGTACAAACTTAGAATCATTGGCACACCCAAATATCTAACCAACATCATCAATAGCTTCATAAGCAATAGAACGTTTTCAGTTTCAGTAGATAAACAGCTCTCAAACCCCAAACCAATATTGGCTGGGCTGCTCCTCACCTTCACCCATACTATTCACTCTTTACACAGACGATATCCCTTCATCCAACACAATCAATACAGCACAATTCGCAGGTGATACCATTTTGTATTGTTCTAGCACATCACTCATTACATTAAGAAACACAATACAACAACATTTAAACCAAATAGATTCTTTGTCAAACAAATGGAAAATTAAATTAAAACTACTCAAAGACAACAGCAAAAATATTTTAATTAAAAACGATTTCAAAAACACCACCTCTTAAACTTAACACTAACACCATTCCTTGGTCTCTACTAAACAAAACAGTGAAATATCTAGGACTGCATTTAGACACCAAGCTTAACTGCAAAGGACATATAAACTTTAAAGCACAACAAACAAAAGTCAAGCTAATTAAATTAAACCCCTTAATAAATAATCACATTAAAATAACTATAGAAAATGCCAAACTCATATATACAGCCATAATAAGGCTAATGTTCTATGCTTGTACTGTTTGGATTAATGCAGCAAAAACCAAAATTCATAAAATACAGGTCATACAGAATAAATTCATGCGAACAACAACCAATGTTCCCTGGTTCATCACAAACAACCAACTTCATAAAGAAATTCAAATAAAACTTCACTAAGTTATCCTATAATTTTTACAATAATATGACATCAAATACACAACTATCCCAATACAACCTAGGCAAAACATCCATAAATGCCACCAGAATAAAAATAAATTTCCTTAAAAATGTTTTATATACAGTTTGCAAATTTGTATGGTTCTTTGTGAAGTGCTCAGTGGGTTTCCTCTCCTTAAGAACTAATTTGTAAAGAAACAGTAGTATCATGTATCACATCCAAAATATTAATAACAATTAAGAAAACAGGAATATTTAAAAAATACTGTTGAGATGACTATGCGCGTTGGGGAGGGGCTTTAAAGGGGCTACTTTAAAGGGGCCCAGTCATCCATCTTATATATCAAGTACATTTTGTTTCATGAGTCAGTCCGCGTATTTTTGTACCTCCTTTGTACACGTTGAAGTTTTGAAATAAATATTGTTTCTAATTTTTGGCAATTTTCGAAAATATGGAGGATTTAACAGAAATGAGCTTTCCCATTCTTTTAAACGTTATTCATTTCAACCGCTGAAGAATTTTTTTAAAACAAATTGGAGCGCTTCGTAAATTTCAAGCACAAATTACGAAAAATCTACTCACTTTTTCGAAAAATTGTACATGATATTTTTTAAAGAACGTATGTTATGCAACAGACTTTGTCAGAGGCAAAAATATCTTTTTGATATTTGTGGATTTGAAATGTTAACTTTTGCAATTTTGAAAAACGTGAATTATGCTCGAAAATGGGTAATATCTTGTATCATTTCTCATTACATAGGTGGAGAAAAATTTTAAAGAAAAAATTCCGAGCGGTTTTGAAAAAAAAAGGCCTTTTTTGTTCAAAATTACATGAAAAATACTCATACTCGTAATTTCGAAAAGGAAACGAACTTATTTCAAGGTCTTTCTTCAAGGAACAGATTTTTTAAAATCTTTAAGTATTACAGTTGAAGAAAAAATTGTATTACAGTCGAAAAAAAATGAATTTTTGTAATTTTGGAAAAATAAGGAAATTTAACAAAAATTCAACCTGCACCATTCTGTTAATCATTCATTACCGTACCTGATGACAATGTTTAATTAAAACATAGAAAAAATTACTTTGTGAATCTTGAAATATCCGAGTGTCCGAATGTGAAGTACCCCGAAAATGAAAATATCGGTGTCAAATTGCAAGGACCGCGCCATCAGGAGGAATGATCGTGGAATATCACTTTTGAGAAAATCTGCAAGACAGTTTATGTGCTAGCGTTGTGAACAATCGGACAGACTCACGGATAGACACATTTTGCCCGTCAATCGGTTAGTCGGTATCAAGGATGCGCTATACATGTTTCCTGATAATGCCACGTGTTAGAAGAATGTTTTCTACATTTAGCAACTAGATTTATGCACCTTTTTGTTACCTGCGCCGACAATAAGAGTTTTTGTGTCGAAAATGCGCTGTTTTCCGACTCACGATTACAATATTTTCTCTTCTTACCTTAGGAATGGTGAGAACGTAGAAAAAAACATACCTTAAAGCGATGTTGCAATGGAACTTGGTATTATTCACTTTATAATAAAAGGTTTGTCAATATGACTGTATTTGTCTTTGCAGAATTCTAAAATCACAACCCCAGATTAAGGAAGGGATAATTAAAAGGGATGTCCACTAAATATGAAAAATACAGAGTTATTTCTTCACGCGTTCAGACTATGAAGCTAAGCGGAGAGGAACACCTAAAAATATTTTCAATGTTACAAACGTCATAATTTATGTTACTGTACCTCACAATGCAATTTTGTTTACTATACATTTTTGAATTTTTCAACAATGATACACACATCTCTGGGTGTGTGATATTGTATAGTAAAATGAGAAATGTAACAGATATTGTAGTGAGCTCCGAAATATTAATGAATGAATGAATTAATTAATTAATACGTCAAAAACAGTTATAACTATGTGTGACGTTTTTAAAATATTATATAATTGCCAAACTAACGTTCACCAAGATTCAGACGACAGTAATTCAAACTTGAGTGAACAGTGACAATGACAAAGTGAACAATCTTACATTTTCTTATTTTGTGTGTATATAGCGTCTATATAAGAAAGAACTCGAACTGGGTGTTCGGGAGTCCTTCCACTTTGTAATCCACCTGGCAGAGGGCTTTGTCCTCTACGGGATGTAATAATAATAATAATAATAATAATAATAATAATAATAATAATAATAATAGCACATATGCCGAAAGGGTGTTTAATGATTATTTTAGATCAATTTTGATCATGTATGTTTATTGATATTTGCCTCAAAGAGTAAAGAGCGAAAAACTTACGTTCGTATAATACTAAACTGTAATGTCCTCGAGGTTTGAGTAAGCCGGATTCAATACAATTTTTTCTGTGATTCGACTCATTAAAACCCCTGAGGTTAAATGATTCATCAGCCAAATCTATATCATCTGAAATTCATTAAATTACAATGATATATTATACGAAATTGCTTTTCGAATATTGATAACTGGCATCTTTGTAGACTAGAAGATACGTATTTACTTTTCGTGTAAGTTCCATCCAAATCCTCCCTTGCTCCTATAACGCTTTCCAGAAAGTCGAGCAAAATCAAAGCTCGACTATTAGGATTTATCATAATTTCTTGATCTTCTGAAAAAATCAGTTAGAAGTATTACGGCAAATTAAAGGAATATCAAATTCATATTTCTTCTCGGTAAAACTTACCACTTATTTTTACATAAATATACATATTACAACCGTTGTATTTTTATTTTGTTGGATTACTTCCTCTTGTGCTCTAAGAAGATGTACAGTTTAGTTGAACGGGCTTAATATAACCTATTCGTTATGTTAATGAAAATCAACAGTTTTAACAATGTACGGTTGCAAACATTAGATAACAAAACAATAGCTACTAGAAGTATTTGTTTCGTTTCAAAAAATGCACTATATATTTTCACTTTCTCGTATACGTACGGATATACGGAGTAATATACGAAGTATAGAGAAAGTTAGGTAATGCTGCGGCAAAATACGGAGATTTTGTGAGAGAAAAACTCGTATTGCGGGACTCTGATACGGCAAAAATGGATAAATCCTGTTTTCATATGTAGTAAATTACTCCTGGTTAGTCTGCTGGTGACAGCGTTTGAGACAACTACTACTGCCCTCTTTCAGCCTATTTGTGTACTTTATTCTGTAGTCAAATCACTTAAATATAAATACCACTTTTTTTGTGATAGTCATTGTGTTATCAGTTTATCTTCATTGTGTGCAACGTTGTTCTGGCCGACCTACCGGCTCGCTCGACGAATCTTCATGAATAATGTCAATGAATAATCAACCAACACCAAGATGAACCGAACGTGTCCTAACCTACAAGAGCCACATACGAAATAGTATCCTGAAGCTGCCACACATTGAATATCAAGCCATATTACTGGATGCATGTGAAAACTTAACTGTTAAATATTGCATGAGCACATTAACTGAAATTGTTTCTCCTAGTTCTATAACGTTCATTTCCAGAATTTCTAACAATAGAATATGGTGTTTCGAACTCCAGGAATAATGGTGAGCTCATTGCTAGAAAAACCCTACTCTATGCATCAAAAATATAACTGTAAATGTTTGATCCCTCATTAACAAACTTACGAGTATTATAATACCCCGTTTGTTTCATACGAGGAAATCATTAATATTCTTAAGAAGCCCAACATTGAAATTGCTACGAGGATATTTTTCATTAGAGCTGGTCTTTCTAATCATAGTTTAGTTTTTCTTAGCAATTTGTCAACGGAAGATATATTATTTTTAGAATTATAATGTTTAGATTTAGAATCAATAGAAATATAATGTTTCAACCACATGGTTTTTTCATGTCCAATTGATAAAATTTCTTAAATTATTTAAATTACAGAGACGTTGTGTCATTTTACTTCATAAATAATTTTTAAAAGCTTTTTAATTTTGAAAACGTTCTTTCGGCGCTGGCGCTGTCAGAAAGTATCTAAAATAATGTAAACACTAGTAAGACATCAAGACAAACTTGTTAATAATGGGGAATTTAAAATATTGAAGAGTTTGCAAGATCTTTAACAGAACCTAATGTCGAACCTAATTCGACTAACGGCATTTGATTTGAATATAATTTAGAATTTAAGCTACGAAGCTCCTTTGAAAAAAGTTGAAAAATGAACTTTGGAATTTTTTGGGGGAATAGTTCCGGAAAGAAAGTTTAAAATTTAGGCTTACAGCGCGATGGTGAAATTCTTCCTGAAACCAACACGGTATAAATGGTTAAAATCGGAGAAATAGGTGCATCGTGTAGTGAAATTTGACTAAATACAATGACCCTTTCCCCCATGCCATGCTGCCACCACTACCACCGCGCGTAGGGTGGCGGCTCCTGAAGGCACGGAGGCATTCCACAAGAAGAAGCAGGAGCGGGCTGCGAGCGAGACAGGCAAGCAGGCGGTTCTCTTGCGGCCCGACTGGGATTAGTCAGATAATGCTTTCACTATTTTCCGCATTTCAACATTACTTACTCGTGTATGTAAAGTTCCCCCACAATAACTGGCCTTCCCAATCGTCCAGAAAAACTTGGACACTCTTCCACCTCAGGGAAGGCGCGTTGACCAATCAGAAGCTGAGTGATTATGTGATGCGCAAAATACCATAGGGCGGGAGAGACGCTGTTCCCGGGGGTGGGGGCTTCGGTTGTTTATATATAAGACGGAAATATCGTCATTTTTCCTGCCGAAGGAGGGTTTTTACCCATGCGTACGCCATGACGAAAAAATATTCCCGAGCGGAGGTTTTCCGTCCAGAATTATTGTCAGTAGACCAGAAAATATTTAGAATTTTAGCAACAATACTTCTATTTTTAGCAATCAATATGTAACTGTCAAATATACGCAACACCAAATTCCGCAATTCGATCGGTGCTAACAACTTCCGTTCTCGAGATATTCATTATTTATTAGAACTTAGAATCTCCTAATCACCCCATTTTTTGCACTTAATTCATTCGCTCTTTGCACACAAGTATACTGAAAAGAGACATTTGCAATGTCTCGCTTTGATTGTTCGCTTCATACGCTTAATGCCAAAGGCGGAGGTGATATCGCGGCCTCGGCAACACCTCGAGGCGATTAACTGTGCCTCGGAGCAAAATTATTGTCCTAACAATTTTTTTGACAACAACAAACAACGTCAAAAATCAAGTTGTATCGTTTACTGGTAGTTTCGTGGGATCTCTGCAGTAACATTTTTGTCTTACGGCAACTATGGCAGTTTTTTATATATTCAAACTTTCCTTTTTTTATTTTTAACAGCAATTAAACGTTTGTATACTATTTAACAGATAATCTATTAAAATGAATAACGCCACGAGAAGCAATTTTAAGGCAAATATGAAAAGAAGCTTCGAAAAAAGAAGGAACAAAAGTCAAAAGTTCCCTCGGCATCTCCTCAAAACTACAATATTGAAGACGGAGATTTTTCTTCAAATAAAATTTGTTTCCCCTAATTATTTTTTTCGTTGACATCATACACTTTTCTTTGAGACTTTGAGACTTTTATTCGTTTTCGCGCATTATTATGTGTATTACAAATAAATATCGAAAACAAAAATTGTTTCATTTTTTCTTTAAACTTTTGGTAGAGATAATGCTAATTGTACTGAACGCCGTATTGCTGAATTTTCTTTTAAACTTAACAATTGTATTTTTTTCACATTTCTCTCACGTTCTTTAAAATTACATTACCGCCGACTTGTATACATTATTGCACTTGTGAGTACTCGTGCTTTAAATGATATCTCACAAAGTTCCTAGAAAAATTTAAAGTATTCTGAGAAATGGAGCTCGTTGTTCTGCTTTTTCAGAAATACTCAAATGCCAGTTCCTTAAATTTTTTCAACAAAAATATACATATGTGATGAAGTTTTATTCTTCTATAGAATTATTAAAGTCATGTTTCGGATAGGTGACCGAAAATTGAAAAACAATATGAAAAAAATATCTTTAGATGTCTATGAATGGCAGCTGGATGGTAGCTGCTGGCGGCTGGATAGAATCAGGGTAGAGCAAAACTGAAAATATAGGAAAGAGCAAAGAAATTAGCAAACAAACTAGTTCGAGAAAGTCTATACCATGCTGTAGCAGCACAAATTTATTTTGTTTTATTGTGTTTCACAAATAACACTACTAGAGCTATAATTGTGGCAGACGTGCTCGTATCCTCTGTAACCGAAGAATCGAACTGAATTTATCTTAAAAAGTGTGTTTCCAAATAATTTCTATTTTTACCCGGTCTTCTTTCGAACACGACCCCGTAAACTGAAGTGACTTGGTGGCCCGAGAATGATCAGTAGCAGCGATAGCGGAAGTGGAACGGGAAGTACAAAGCGAAGAAGGGCAGCGAGCAAGCAAGCCAACCAGTATTAGTGAACTTGGTAAGGGCATTCGCAATGTTGTCTCCGAACCACAGTTCCAATGCCGAGTCGGGTTTGCAATTCTCGGACCTCCACCTCTCGAGGTGCGTAAAATTAGCATAGCGAAGTTTACTAAGAAATTGAAACCAAACTCAAAATTTGTTGCTAATTTCTCACACAAACAATGTTATCACTTATCATTTGACCCTGCTATAAACATTCGGCTAACTTGACATCAAGCTCTTACAAGACAACCCAGACATTACAGAAATGGTTCAAAAATAATTACATGGGAATTTGTAGCGTTTTTCTTGCTCAGTAGTAAGTGAAAAAGAAATTTTGTTGTTCTTTAACTACCATCTAATTCCGGAAATGTGTGATTTCGCCAAAATACCGGAAATATGAAATTTTCCCTCTTTTCGGAAGGTGATGGTGAAGGGACGACTGCCCGTCACATATAGGTACCTCGGAACAACAACCTACTGCGTGGATTGACAACTGACAGGTTGAATCAGAATAAATTAAGGTTTTCAGTCTCACATAAAAAGATGAAGTTTCACAATTATTATAATTGTAGGAGAACCAAAAGGTTTTGTTGTGACGATAACAGTTCATGAATTATAAAAAGGACGAGCATTTACATTGTACTTTCGTTTTTCCCCAATAAGTCGTGTATCTTATTATGTATGAACAACGAAGCCCTTTTATTGCGTTATTTTTAAACATTCAATTTCTCTGCGCGTCCAGCCGCCGCCGAGAAGGGTTGGAACTTGCAGTGCTAAAGAAGGATTCCCACAGCCGCCGCTTCACTGGGGCGGGCGCCAGCAAATAAGCGTCATTGCTCCGAACAGCCTATCCTCATATTCAAAAATATTATTGATAACCGCAGTCTTATACGTGTACATACTGCCATTGTTCGAAAAAAAAACTCGCAGAATTATCAACGCGCCCTCTGCGAGATTCGGACAAGCAGGGTAGCGGAAATAACAATGGACAAGGAATGGAAAGGCACACATTGTATAAATTAAATTTCAAAATTTTAATATTGAAAAACAAAAAACGCCCAAAATTGTTCTGGTTTAGGAATCTCTGGCATATTCACGTGTGGGACAATTTGATTCGACAATGGCAGCACGCTATTTTACCACTTTTTCAAATTTGTCCGAAAGTTCGAAAACATTCTTAAAATTAGCTTCAACTATTGTACTTGGGAAAAGAGATTTACAAGGTGAATTCTATCGAGACAAACGCCGTTTTCAGGTCAAAATAGAGTCGTAGGATAAAATGGCTCCTGGGTAATCTCTGCCCGTTCTTTCTGATAGTGAATATGTCAGGAGATGAAATATTTGTGATATGTACACAATTATTTCAATTATCATTTTTAAATCACTTCCAATTCAGAATCAATATTTGGATGCCTTAAACATTTTTTTGACGGTATTCGAAAGAAGGCGGAAATATGTGAACACGATAAAGTTTTATACTACTATTACAGATTATACGAAACCATTTGCTTGTGTCACAACATCACTAGTTTCATGTGTGAGAAAAATTGTATAGAGAGGCCCGGGGAAAGCTTCTGCTGGGCTGGCCATGCAGCCGCGCCGAGAGAGGGCCCACGACGGGTTGTGGCGCAACGCCGTGGAAAGGGGAGGTGGGCAAGCCACATTTCCCTTTACGACGCTCCTATTCATCCGATTTACATGATTGACACGGAGTTGAATTTAGGAAGCTTGTCACCATGGTGCTACAAGCCCTCTTGTTTTAAAATTGTTCTCGAAAACTCGAGCACCAATTTCAAATTCACGTTTTATTAGTTTTTTTCGGAGAAAAGGAATTTGTGACCTAAATACTGTTTCAAAAAAGGGTTTTCAAAAGCCGTTTGTAGATCGCAAATCAGACCATTGGTTCAGACGTTATCGGTAAATTTTGCTGTGACAATGCTGCAATCTATTGGATTGCAGTTATCGGTGCAATTCTTGTCGGGCAATGTTACCAAATTGTCTTTGAGGTCAATATTGCAAAATAACTACAAGAGATGGAAAATTATTTGTAATACCTACTTTATTTCTTGCAAAAATACTATATATTAACTTGATCTTTGAATTTGCTGTTATTTGTTTCAATTGGTTTCTTAGAAGTCATCTATCGATACGAAAAATTCAATTGCAAGATTTTGCAATTTTTGCACATTTGTTAAATACATGATAAAATGCTAACTTGAGATTATAACAGTTTTCTTATCCATAAATCTATAGTACAGTAGATATTTGATAAAAGTCCTGGATTATTAAAAACAATAATATTGAAAGTAAACGTGTTTGAGAATCTAAATGCTCTAAAATTTGTGTTATTTTATCTCGTAAACACGTAATATTTTCAAAAACGTGCAGGCTTTCGGCTTCTGTAAGTGGTGTTCTATATTCGCGTATAACCAAATCTGGATGTGGTGTGTGGAAGTGTATTTCTTTATTTATATATTTACTTATTTTTACTCTCTCGAGACAGACGTACGGAGTAACAAAGGTAGTATTTAGAGAGATATGTATGTAATGCTATAGTAAATCGATTTCGAAATTAAAACGGAAAAACACAATTTGTGGTCTTCAGTTACCAAGATAGACCAAGAGAGTGTTGTCTTTCATCCATCCGTCCGTCTCTCTGTCCCTATGTCCATCTGTCTGCCAGTCTGCGAACAACAATAGGGCCTAAACTATTCGTAGAACATTTGTCAAAATGAATTTACCATTAACGATTTCGCTCGAAGCGACACATTCGCTCGAAGCGAAACTAATTCTTCAAATTTTGCGTGTAATTTAGTTAAAGCCCCTGAAGAGGTTTTCAAACTTTTCTTCAAAACAGCTTTAATGTTTTTCGACCTACATATTAACTACAGTCGAAAACCCACCACCTTCGGTACTCCAACACTAGAACCACTCGTCAGTGACGCTACAGAGAAAATTGGAACGATGTCACTGAGCTATCGTAACTTGGCCAAAGTGCACTTAAAACATAGTATTACTTTCATTACAAAGTTTTAATTTTTCAACATTACAAATTTTCTCCTGATTGATATTATTCGTGCGCATAAAAAACATAACTTAAAGCCTCTTGTTGTCTTAAATCCTCTCCTGCTTATCAAATCCAGCAAGGTATGTAATTGAAAAAGTAACATAATCGGGTTAAGAAAATTGGAATAGTTTAAGAAACTATGAGAGATAATGATATGTTTCAGAAAATGCTTTAACAAAATTCTCTTTTTCTTTTTAAACTGCCCTTTTTCTGATAATAATGATCTCTTAGAATATGGGCTGGTTGCATAAAGCTTTCCATATGGATTCCATAGCTATAGGTTCAATAAAAGGTATAGGTTCCATAGGCAGTGCACTGTTGCATAAAGCAAATTTTGGGAATCTATAACTATGGATTATATAAGAACTTAGAAATGCAAGCAATAGATAGTGACACAGTCTATATTTGAACAGTACTTATTCCTTACAGCGTTTTCACGTTTTTAGCATGTGTTGCTATTAATTGAGGTGTTTTTGGTTGTGTTTCTTAAAGCATTCTCAGTAGCAATTCCGTTTTATTCCATTTTTTGGTTTTAGTTCATTTCTTGTTTAATTCTTATAGTATTGTAAATACAATTATTTCTTTATATTAGCTATTGCCTAATTCATTTTAAATAAATTAATTTACCTTCCATTATTAAATTTAAATATCACTTTTGCTGATACAATTAATAATGAACTACTATTGAAATCCCTTTGAAAGGCAAAATAATAATTAATTTACTATCTAAACAAGTAAGTAGAACGTATTAAAACACGTAGAGCTCAGAAGTTAAGGCATTTATTTTGCCAAATATAGGTAGGCAATAATTCACTAAAATATGTCATGAGTTTTAAAAAAATTATTACAGGGTAATCATTAAAATTATTCACATTTTATTTGTAATACAGATATTAATACTAGCACTTACAAGGAATATCGAATGTTTTCATCATTGGTTTATCAATAAATTTTGAAATCTTCATTGTTTATCTATTTATTGGCAAGAAATCGTTTCACAACTGAATATTATTCTTCATGACATCAAGTGTCAGCCTTATGGCTGCAAATTAAATTCACTGATATTTCAACGATGGGTTAAGTGGGGCCTGAACTATTCTTTTATGAATGTTTGAATTTTAGCATAATTGAAAAGCTATTGTTCGCATTCATTGCACTCATTTATTCACCAGTACATGATACAATTTCGCTTTATTGTATCATGTACGGAGGGGTCTGTTCTCAAAAGGGGTTGGATGCCACACGTAAGCATTGGATGGAAGTTGATTGATATTGGTGCTTGGCGAAAAATAATTGAAAAAAGGAAAAAGACAAAATATTATAGCAAAAGTTAAAATATTTTCATAACCAAATTTAATCCTTTCTTCTCGTCATAATACATGAAAAAATAATGTATGAATATAGAATTCTCAGATATTCAACACATACAAATACACCTACAACGCACACAACTCACTTAATAAAATCCGTAAAAGCTACCAAAACACAACGCAACACAACACAACACACCACACGGACGCCAGGTACCACCAAAACACTCAAACAAAAAAAACTGTAGCAGTGCGCAGGCCGCGATGTTGCTTATTTATTGAATCCATAAGCATTTGTAGACGCGTTTCAAGACCTATAAGCTATAGAAAGCCTTCTATGTTCCTTAAGCCTTATTGGTTGTTCTAGAAACACGTTTTGCCACTATGGACTATTTTATAGAACCAATAATCTTATGGATTCCTAATCGAATGTTTATGCAACCGGTCCTATGTCTTTTTAAATGCAAAAAAGTGGCATTCATTAATTCAATTCAATTCAATTAATTCAATTCAGTCACTTCAACAACGATGCAACTTCCTTACAATAGTCATAATATCCACAATTTCTTTAATTTATTGAGATTTTTAATTGTGCCCTGTGTCTGAGAAGCAAACACTAACACTATCATTTAAACCAATAATAACCATTGTTAAGATGAATAAGACTTTTTTTTTACTTTCTCGCCTTAAGAATTATTCATAAAAGAAGAAAGTTATGTAAGCGCAAAACGACAAATTTTTGCCAGAGAAAGTCTTATAGCTATGCTCTCGTACCGAAAAAGTGGAAAAATCCTGTTGCTAAATTTAGGAGCGGGGGCTCTAACACGTGGTGTAGCCAGAATCCATGTTTTGTTGGTTCTTGATACCGAAAAATCGATTGACTGCAAACTGTTCATTTGTCTACCTGTCTACCAGTGGTTAACACTAGCGCCTAAACTGTTCAGCTGATTTTCTTCAAATTTGATGTACCCTGATCGATCTAAACGGACTGGGGGCTTTAGGAGTTTCAAACAGATATTTTGATCGTTGAAGTTTTTAAATGAATCGTTCACTTACCTTTTTATTTCTTAGAGTTCAACCATGCGGCGCTTTTGTGGCTAGTGGTGGTATGAGAGCCGGCACGTTAACTCTGAGAAACTGAGTTCGCGTCCCGGAGTGGAAAAATAATTAGCTGCTTGACAATACTTTTGATGTTTATACACCTGTGTAACTAAAGTGCTGGTTATACAATTGCAGATCTTTTAGAAGCAGTGCGAAAATGTATGTGCTTTGCTGCTCCACTAGTTAATTTTGTTGCGAATTCGTCACGCGTTTATAAGCCCTTCAGGAGGCATAGAACGCTTGGTACAATCCTCCATAATATCCTTTTTTACTTTCCCGTATACGGAGTAACATACGTAGTAGAAGCGAAGTTACGTAAAATAGATTTCGAGATTTCAATTGGAATATGCGTTTTTGGGGCCCGTGATACCGAAAAGTGGTTTTTATCGAATCGTCCGTCTGCCCGTCCGTCTGTGAACACTTATAGGACCTAAAACATGCGTAGGATTTTTTCCAAATTGAAAAAGCTCCTGACCATCTGGCTCGAGTCTAAGTTTTGAGATTTTGAAAAACATTCTTTAAAATTTGGGGGAACTTTACATGAAGCCCCCCAGGCATTTTAAAAATTTTCTCAAAAATTGCTCCAATTTTTTTCTATAAATTCCTTGTAAGAATGGAGTAACATACACTTATAAAAGTGGCATAGGTGTAATTTTTACGGTTAACTATAGATTTTCGAAAATTTCATAAGTATGAAATTTTTTCAGTGTATTCTTACAACTACAACATTGAAGGTAGAGATTTTTACTTAAATTAATTAAACTTTTTTTAAAATTAAAATTTAAATTTTTACTTTACTTAATTTAACTTTAATTTCAAATACTAAGTTTTTAAAATATGTTACTTAAAATTAATAATTTCGAATTTAAATATAAAACAATGTATGTTTGATAATATGCAATATTTTCTTTCTTAGCTTTCCGATAGTACTTACTTCTGTGCGATGTAATCGCAGCTAGTCTGCAAACTCATAAATTATTCAACTATAGGTACATTTTCTATTTTGTTTATTATCACCACAGTTTCGAGAATATTGTATTCTTCATCAAGATACAAAGAAGAGAATATGAAGATACCAAATGATAGCTCTTTATGTTGTATACCACATGGGGAGTCCCAACCTCTAGAAATATAACATGGCTTGTTACCATACCAAGGTGCCTTGGATATCAATGATTTTAGAAAATCTCATGGACTGGTTGTTGTTATTAATGTTATTGTTGTGAAATTTATGTGAATATGACTTATTCTGAGTAATTATTAATTTTTAAAGTATTTAGTTAATATATATTATCAGATTTTGTAATGAATTTTTGTAAAGTAACTGTAATATTTTTCATTTCGTTACCTAATTGTCCATTATTATCTTTGAATTCTCATTTTTATAGCCTGATGGGCTATAAAATCCGCGATAAATAGGTTACATACTGTACATGTAGTTGAATTATTTAAAGTGTAGAATATAGTTAATGAAGGTCTGTTAACAAATTATGGGCCAAATTATGAACGTATATAATAGTTTTTCTCTTCAGTTGTTCTATTTTTACCTGAAAAATCGCTTGTACATATAGAAGTATCATGTGAAGGTATGTTTGAAAGTAGTAAATGAGAAAAATGCCACAAATGGTGTTTTATTTTTGTAATTTAACTAACATCATGCAGCAAAACAATTTGGGTAATTGTAATAAATGTTTATGATAGTCAATCTTTTTCTTTTTCACCTTACTTCCAATCCTAAATTCCTCGCTTACGAAATGAAGTGTTTTTGCCGGTGCAACGAAAGGGTAACCAAAGTCCACAAATTTTTTCTTTAGCCACCTCTTAGGACATAAGTAATATGAGAGCCAACTTGTCCAACGCCGGGAGAAACCGCAGCGCGCTTATGGCCAATAGAGCACAACGCGTAGCGGAACGAGTTCCCTCGCCAGAGCGCGTGGCGGTGCAAGCGGGGCGCTGGGCGGATTCCACGCGCGCACCGCGCCGTCGCTATTCAACCAGAAACCAAACGGCAAAACCAGGAAGGCAGGTGTTCTCGTAAATGCTCTTTGCGTCAAATGAGACTCTCGTGGGGTCTGTGGGGGAGGGGACCGAGTCTGTGTTCGGGAGCGTCACGCAATGATCCTTAAAGAAAGAGCAGGAGGAATATGTATTCGTGGACATATACCCATGGAATATGCTATGGGCATGCTATAAAGTACATCTTGTGACAAAATCATGAAAAATTGGAATAATGTTGAGGGCGATGATGTTGAACTTATTTCTTGTATATTTTACAGTCATTAGTATAATTAAGACAATGTGCTGTACCTAGGTTCAAGATACTTCTTTATTTGGTTTTAAATTTGAGTAATTTAGTACATACCAGTGTCAGATACAAATACATGTCAGATTTTATAAAATGTACAATTAACTCAGTAAGATTACATTACTACTGTGCTTGTAGAGTATTCTAAAAAGATAAGAATTTTAAATGTCGAAAAAATGAAAATGAATTCAAGCTATATTTTTTCTTGTCAGTGCTGAAATGTAGAGCCAGCAATACCAGCAAAAATTATGTTGAACAAAACAGCACGCATGCTAATCAAGAACAACAAATTAATTATTATCGTGTAGCACTGCAATAAATATTTTGACAGTCTTCACCAATACTGTAGTAACACACGCACATACAGAACAACAATTCTTTATGTACCAAGTCATACTGTAACACATGCGTAGCACATATTTAATGCCGGAGACCTCTTTCTAGGAACCTTGTTGTCGAAAATTTCTTTCATACTTCATTGCTTTGATGTCTTGTTTTGTTAAAATATTCTTACTCTATCTGGAATTAGACTTACCAACAAATCGTTGAAGCAGTTAATGTTATACTCCCGTTCAAAAATTCCCAACACTCAATGGTATATTACCTCCATACGGGATATGAAATATTGCAATTTCAAAATGATAACCGCCATAAAAATACTTAGAGGTGTGAATAATGCAAAGCGAAGTTAGTACAGGTATATTTTTTCCTTTAGTTCTCTAATATGACCATAAATGATCGCCTGTAAACTGCTCTTCTGTAAAATAACTAATTCTAATATAAAGTCGTGAGAATTATCGTTCGGCAAATTCTTATGCAGAATCATATACAACTACATTTGATGTCTTGAGTTGCTTTGCACTACCATATTTTTGTCCACTAGTTCTTTAAGATTTTAAAACCCACAAACTCAGTTCGATTTATCTTCTGAAAGGGAATATATAAGGGCATGAAAATGTTACTATTTTGTAGGTTGGAATGAATAAGTTGTAAGTCAAGTTAAATTAAAAATCGATCTTAAGGGTAGGCTTAAGACATACGTTTTCTCTAGTATTGTTTACAGTTCTTGTTTCCTCATTCTTACTTGATGTTCCTCAAATTTTATATTCCAAGGAAAAATTCAAATTTATTATAACAAATACGCATGAAATACGACATACAAATTTACAACACATTCTGCCGCACGATTTTCATTTGAAATTATTAGTTTGTCAACAATTACTTTTGCCAACCTCATGGGAGAGAATTATGGTGTCGTGGACTGAAAATAACTACGGACAATAACAAACAAAAGCAGGTTTTTGGAAATTTCTTAGAATTTTCTGTCCGGATTCGAAAACAAATTATCAGTTTCTCTTCGAGAAATCGAGATGCGTCAAATGATGCATCGTACGTCTCGATTGGTGGACGGGAAGTGGTGTAATCGTGAGAGACGTAACTGCGCATCGGTGCACCCCATACTCGGAAATTATTCAAATACTGTTTAATTCATATACTCAGATAAAAATATTGATTGAAAAACGTGGATGAAGATCTTTAAATCAAACATTTTGAGGGAAGACTTTAAGTAAAAAATGTATGCAAAAAATCTTAACGTAATTGCATTTAGCGTAGAACATTTTCACAAATAATTGAGAAAAGTTAACAATTACACAGACCAACAATAAAAATATCATAAGCAGTAAAATTATGAGTGATTTAATATTTTTACGCTTTGATTTAAAATATTTACTTAAAATATCTCTAGCACGTTTCGTGTTTGTGACACGATGGTTTTAGTCTTGAAAAAGTGCGAATTATTCTCGAAAATAAGGGCTTACCAAGTCAACAATGAAAAATTAATCGGGTATGAAAAATCAAATATGTGTCATACCTAGATTCCAAATGTGTGCTTATATTTTTTCTTACATGAATAGTTTATGAGACAGGACGGTTTTCATACGGCAATAGTGCGAATAAACAACGGAAGCAGCCATTCCTTTAGAAACTTCTATTGATGAGAAGAAATTAGCTCTAGTTTTGAATCAAAACAAATACGATAGCATATACATGTGTCTGTATTCTGAGAGTCACGTGTTTTCAATGAAAGTTTTTTGAATCTCGTCTGGATACATTATTAATACACATCAGTGTTTTTTTGTGTACGGAAGAGCGGATGTCTGCTTTATATCCGTGAGGTTTTCACGATGTTTTATCATGAAAATCCTCGAAAGTGTAAAAATAATCCAAACATATTTTGCTACATGTGTTGTTCCTTCACAACAAAAAGTCAGCGGCGTAGATTCCAACATATTAGTCCTTCCTCTTCATGTAAAAGTCGGATTGATTTTTTTCGTGAAGAACATAGGCAAAGCTAACTAGAGCATTCCAGTATCTCTGTGAACAATTTCTAAAAATTAGTGCAGCAAAAAAAGGAAGAAATCTCAAATACGAGAGTTTTTAAAAGATTATGCACACAATCGATGATTTTAGAAGAACAAGATACCAGAACAAGTTTTTAGTGGTTGTGTGAACATTTGCTAGGGAAAATCAAATCTTCAGATATTGTTAATGGAATTAAGAGACTTTTGTGCTCATTTCAAAAACTAGTAAATGTCACTTAGGTTACACTTTCTACACTCCTATTTATATTTCTTTCCTGATAACCTCTGTACCGTGAGTGTTAAGCGTTTTCAAAAATCACAACAATGGATCTTCGCCACCAATGTTTCTGGGACTAGTTCTCCATAATGATAGATTACTGCAGGATGATATTAAGAGAATATTATGAAGTAGTTCACAAAAGACGTGAGAGTTTATCACATTTCTGAGTAAGTGTTACACAAAATACAAGGAAGTTAATTTATAAGGAAATTAAATATGGTCGATTTTTCGTTTAGTAAAAGGATTCGCAAATTCTGAGAAATGGTGGCAAACCCTTAATGCAAAATCGTAATATATGTTAAAACTAGTTTACAAAAATATGATTATATTCCTGATATTTAGTTTAATTTTGTAGAAATTAGTAATTATTAATCCTTGCAACACAATTGTACACATGTTGCTGTGCATTAAGGCCTGTCTCCCGTGCGACACCAACGCCTCAGCAGTCTGCCGGGAAATTTTGATTTTATTGACGTTTTTATCAATTTTGCTAAGTTATTAAATTGATATATTTAATAATGAACAAATAAAATTCATTAAACAAAAAATATTAAATTTCATGCTCTCCAAATGAAAAAGACAACAAGAAGCAACAGAAGTTCTCGCATCAATATCTGGATGTAACGACAGAAACGATTTCAATTAATGCCAAATACCGACTGATATAATTTTATGAATAACAATATGTTAAACTACATTATTTTAAGACTAAAAATGCTACAAATATTTTCAAAATGTATTCTAAATTTTCATTTTCTGGTTTTGTTTCTCAGCCAATTATGCTTTAAGAACTCCAATTTGAACAAATACTTGGTATAGTTTGGATTTAATTTGTCAACAACCTTCATTATAAACAATATAAATGACTTTCGACATCCTAGTAACCTACACACACACAAAACAATAATCGGTCGCCCTCTCCTTCCCCACCTTGGAGATTCCCGGGTTAGGTAGAAGACAACATAAAAGTAGCAGAATTGAGATTGTGCACATTGCATCATCATTTTGAACGCAGAGAAAAACGAGTCCCGGGAGGCGCGCGCGTGTGTGCGGAGGCACGCGGAAGTGCTTCCGGGCCGCCGGCGCTGGGGCGGCGCTCGCGTCGTCACGGTCTGGTAAGCGCCGGACGAAAACCCCCCGCACTCGTTACGTGCATTCCGCCGCGTACTGGCTGCCGCTCGGGGACCGCCGCCGCCCCCGCCGCCCCTGCGCCCTTGTCAGCGCCCGCGGCGACGACGCGAAGGGGTCCCGGGAAAAGGCGAAAACGGCGTTGCGACATCCCCATCGCCCACCCGCCGCGGAGGCTGCTATAAAGCAAGCTCACACCGCGGTACTCAACAGTCCGTCCCGCCCAGCAGACCTACTACCCTCAGCATCGCCATGCAGCCCGCTCAGGTGAGACGCCTTACGTTAGAAGAAAAAGGCTTCTTTATAAACATTTGAAAACAGCTTCCACAAAAAGCAATCAATGTAAAGCAAAGACCACGAACATTTGCTCTACTTCAGTTTGAAGAAATTTTAGAATTAGTAACTTTAAAAAAAAAAAAACTTCAGCAACAGGTACAAAGACAATTTCAATAATGTATTTCAAGATGTTTACGACAATTCTTTCTTTATCCATATAATATCCCTATATATCAATATTATCAATCATAATTTGAAGCAATCAAAAGCTACAAATATTTTAAGAAATTTTCTCTTAATTTAGATTTTCATTTCCATTTATTCAGTCAAAAAAATAGTAAAAACTGTATGTGACGTAGAGGGGGATATCTGCGAACGTTTTCATGAGTTTCAGAATCTCTTTTTAAACACAAATAGTAAAATTTTAACTGTAAATAGTACAAAGATGAGAGAAAGTTTAACTTAAATAAATAACCATACATTTTAAAAATCGCAAAACTAATAATATTTGAAAAATAGTCATTTTTGTTTCTGTTATAGAAAACGTATTTGCGTCGGTACAAGAATTGCAAGTATGATTTTTCTGCATTGCTAACAAAATAGCAATTCACCCTTACCACTCCTCTTACCATTTTAGCAAAAGGAGAGTTCAACAAAACGTGCGCATAGTAAAGCTACATTTACCTTCAGAAGCAAAACAAGGGGCCATCTCAGCATTTGCTCAATGGATCAGGGAAACTTGACAAAACGATCGAGATGGGGGTCATTTACCCGAAAGCTGAAAGACATTATTTGTTACAGACATATTAAGTCTTTTAAAAAAATTATACAATGCAAATGTAAACTAATTCGTTATATATCACTATTTTGTTAAAATAAACATTATTGTTTTGTTTTGATAATCAGTATAGTCTCTAATTGTATAGAAAAAGTTATACAGCAGAAAAGATTTTACTTTTAACTTAAATTTGTGAACTGACTTTAATTGTTTAATGTCATCTGGTAGTGCGTTGTAAAGTAACGTACATGCATTGTATGTGGATTTCTGATAGTGAGCTGTTGATACTGACCACTTGATGAACGTGTTTCTACGACGTGTGTTGTAATATATAAATATCAGTATTGCCATTGAAAATATGCTCCCACGTTAAGTAAGTCACTTTGACAAATATAAACAGATTTTTAAATATATAGGCAAGGCAGTGGTAAGATTCCAATGCTCAATGCTCAATAAAGAGAGGCTTGCAAGGGTAAGTGATGGCATTTTTCATTATTCGAATAATTTTCTTTTGCAATCTAAAGGTCTGAGTACTACATGATGAGTTTCTTCAGAATTTTATACCGTATCTCTGGCGGGAATGTACATTTGCAAAATACACGCAACGAGCTGCATGAAGGCTGACACAATTTGATACAATTCTGAATGCGTAACATAATGAACTTAATTTAGTGTTTAATTAATGTTATAATGTGTCTTCGGTTCTGGCTCAGTTTACTTCATAACATAAACTTTATATACGTTTTCAACAATTACCAACAAAATAAAAAGGAAAAATGGTTTCGTCATCCGAAACAATTTTGCACGAAAGTGAGTACCGCATTTCCGGTTTGTTTCTTAAAGACTTGTGCACCGGCCATTGTACACCGGTTAACTTACATATTTAGTGTATCCTTATGCACAGGCATTTTTCCTGATATTTTTAAAAGAAGATTAAGCTGCTTTTCAAAAAAGGCAAAAAAATGTAATTCAAAATTATCGGCCAATTTATATTTTGTATTTTTTTTTCAAAATAATAGAGAGACTCTTTTACGTAGGAATGGAAACATTTCTTAGTGATACGAATATTCTTTGCAATAAAAAGATTAAATAGTACAATATCAGATATTTCAAATTGGTTTCCTACTAACAAATTAATAGTAAATAAATAACGGTTTCTTAGTAGTTTTCCATTTCATATATACTGTACTCAATTGAAAATTAATGGGGTGCTATTGACTGAGGCCTTTCAGTTCAGTCAAACCTTAAATGGAACGTCTATACAAATGAATTGAACACTAAATTAAGTTCTTTATGCTATGCTTTCAGAATTTTTTCGAATGTTCACTGTCGCCTTATATATGGCATAATGTCCTCGAGAAATACATCTTACAGCTCCCAAACATTTACATTACAAAAACTAATTGTACGAATAATAAGCAAATCTTACCCACGTGATTCTTGTAAGCCTCTCATTAATAATATAGCTATTTTAACATTATCTTGTCTCTTGAGAGATGAATCAGTGTTTTTGTCAAAAACGACATACTTCAGGGCAGGAATATATGTCAATAACCACAACACTCGACATAGTAATCATATTCGTCAGGTGACAGTATCAACAGCTCACTGCAAAAACCTCATATACAATACATTCACATTATTTTGCAACACCTTGCCAGATGACATTAAATTCGATTGGGACAAAAAATTACGTCCCAAGTAAAATATTTGCTGCTATACAACTGTTTCTATACAATTAGAGACTATCGACCATCCAAAAGGAAAGTATTATTAATTTTAACAATTAAATTTAATGTATTATTCACCATTTGGATTGTATAATTCTAAAGAATCTGCAGCAAGTATTGTACTTCAATTTCTGGGTCACAGCCCCCATCACGATCAGATCTTCGTCTAGTTTTCCTGATCCTTGAGCAAATTCTGAGATAGCCCCTTGTTTTTCATCTGGACATAAATGTAACGTCACATTAATTCCTTCCCCATCTCGCGTCACACACAGTTTTAACTGTTTTTTATGTAAATGAATAAATAAATAAAAAGTTAATATTTTCTTAAGCAAAGTTCCTTAGCAATACAAAATGAATTGATTTGAGACATCTGAGCATTTATCAATTAAAACTATTCAGTATACCGTTGTTATCACCAATGTGTATGTTTTGCGAAGATACAATTCACATGAACAATACAGGTAATAAGTAGTCTCTTTAAAGTTTGGCGAAGATCAGGAGGAATTAGCAACTGTAAAAAAGGATTGAAGTAAGCGGTTCTATTTTTTAGAGAATGAAAACAAAAAAAAAATAAGACGTAGAATAACAAAGTGTCCTCCCACAATGCATTTATCTGAAATTTGTATCAATAGATATATAGGTATGCTTCCCTGTAATGCTGAAGTATCCAAAGAATTTGACGTAAGAAAAATGTAGTTCAGAAAGAAGGTAGGGGAATTAGTCGGGGAATTAGAGAACATGATAATTTATAAAATATTTGTCAGAATCAGGATGGTCGATGTTTCAGGTAATTGAGGTAATAAATCGATAAGTAAAGGATGTGAAGAGGAGGATAGAGCAGGACATGGCAACAAGTCGATGGCACAACGTTTTTCGAGTCGATCTCTTTCATAATTCGCTCTTACTACGGATACACTTGATTATTAGATATTGGTGCATTATATGCAGATACAGACATCACATTAATTAGAATATTTAAGAACTCATTTTCTTGAAACGCTTATGTATACTTGGGTAAATAAATAACATTTGTGTTTTAACAGGGTTAATTTGTTTTGTAAAAACAAATACTCCTCTTTCTATTAATATTCTAATTGATAGTAGTCGATCGCCTTGCCTTTTTTTTATAAAAGTAGATCTCACCAGAGTTAACGTTGTCCGGGCATAGGATTGTGTCTTAACAATTATTTGATAGAAAATGAAAAACGCAGATAGTGGATGGACAAGGAAGATCATCTTGGATATGTAGGTTATTGTGATTAGATTGTGTTGGATTGTAAGAGTAAATGCATTGAGGATTGTTTATTTTATTATTACACATATTATCATTTAAATTTAATAGCGAATCCAACAAAATGTTTTTCTGCTAATACGAAAGCAAGTTTTCTTTTACCGGTCTTTGCTGGATAATCTGTTACACACTGCCTTCCTTTGCTGAGTGTCTGCCGTGTGTTGCAGCTCCTCGCCGCCTGTGTGTTGGCCGTAGCCGTCGCGAACGCGGGCCACGCCACCAGCTACGTGGGCGGGGCTCTCTACAGCTACGGAGGAGGCCAAGGAGGCTACGACGGCGGCTATGATGGCGGCCATGGCAAGGATTACTACGTGGGTATCACTTACTAACTGCAACTAGAAAGAGTGTTCTCCACTTTGACCAATCGTACTCACAAAGTACTCGAGTCACACCAAATCCTGCATTAATTCCTTTGTGAAAAATTTGGGGTCGCATGTCTTTGGTATTTAAAACTTTGTAATTTAGAACAATCTGAACATTACTAGGAAACGAAATACAGTATGTTTGGCTAAAAACTTGAAACTTCCGTTTACACAACCCCTAATCTGCCTTCGGGTAATTTCATAACTACTCACTCGCAATAGCAAACGGAGAGCTGAGTTACTTTCGCAGCGGTGTTCAGTTCCTCACTTGACAGAATCTTTAAATTAGTGATTTTAGAATCATTTCCAATTGGTGCTCGAAAGTTTCGTATGTATCACAAATGTTCTTAATTATTAAAGAATTAAATTGAAAAACTCTTTTCAACATGCCACTACAGATCATTCACTTGTTAGGTCTACTCAAGATATGTGACATTTTAAAATACAAAATAAAGAAAAAAGTATATTATCTAAGACATAAGAGCTTTAAATAATATTGGTCTTAAAATGTCATAAAAATCCCCTCTAGTGACATTGTGCCTAAACGATATTTGTTTATTAAAATAACATGTTGATAAGAAAAATTGAAAGTAGAGTTGAATTAATACCCAAGGAAATCATATAAACTATCAAGATAACGTTTCAATAAACTAGTTATCCGCAAATTTATAGAATTATCCTAGCAAGAACAAAATTGCACGTCAATATTTGAAATACTGTTCCCTTATAGTCTAAAGAATCAAACCCTGTCTTTGAACCAAACTCAAGAAAGAACAAGTCTTCTGAATTAATAACTTCCACGACGTAAGCATTTTTTCTGATTAACCCACAACCAATTTTTTTAGAAATTGTCCATGTTTTTCTGTTATACACATATAAATTGCGGAAATACGCTGTTTCAATATTCTCTGCATGCATACCTGCATAATAAACAAACATGTGCCTTATTGCCCCTTGCCAGTAAAAATCTCTGTACTGCCACAGGCCTACCCCAAGTACAAGTTTGACTACGGCGTGCAATGATGGCACACGGGCGATGTGAAGAACCAGTGGGAGGTCCGTGACGGGGACGTGGTGAAGGCAGTACAGCCTGCACGAACCCGACGTGACCCAATCCGGCGACCGTCTCCTACACCGCCGACAAGCACAACGGCTTCAACGCCCAAGTCAAGAGGTCGGGCCACGCCGTGCACCCCGCCGGCCACCACGGCGGCTACGGCGGATATTAACTATGCAGACATCTTGTTCAAAACCAACAAAAGCTTTGACTAAGGCCTTCATTGTTAAATGTTTAAAATTCAATGAAGATGGGAAATTGTGGGCATCGTGGATGTACATTATGTTGTTACATTTAATTTTATTTATTTTTCTTCGTTTTGGATGTTGTTGCTTCATTTTAATAATTTTCGTTAGATTATGTATTCATGTATTCTAAGTCACTTTTGTTTCTTTTGTACTACGTGTTTAAAGCCTTTTTTTATGTTTTGTACATATGTGATATTTTATTAATATTTCATGTCAATAAAACAAGACTCGTTCTTGAAACGAATATTCTGTTAATTAATTATGCTTTAGAATCAGTTTCCTTCTATTAATATTTTTGTAACACTGTACCATTACATTAGATTTAGATTTATTAATAATACTGCTGTTAAATTTGAGAACTTGGTGGCAGAATACACAAAATCAACTTAACAACTTTACAAAATCTACGAACTTCATAAATTAACGTAAACATTTCACGGTGCAAACTTTCATAGCATTCCACTTCACCACACTTCACTTCACCGCATTGCGAATCGCCGATCTATTATGTCCTTCTTGTTTACCTCAGTTTCAGAATGCTACTGCACTGCACATAATTAATAATAATAATAGTAATAATAATATTTAATTACATAGAAGACATAGTTACTTACACTGAATAATATTAAATATATTTATTTATTTATTTTAATAGGTAATTATTACAAACAAATTAGCTTACTTGATTCTATGTGACTAGGCCGAAGGCCTTTAAGCCATTAAAATACCTACATCCTTTCGCTTTCTAATCTTTCGAATTCTGGTATTCACCCCAAATGGTCTCTTCCATCACAATTTCAAAGCGCGGAAAAGAGACCATAAGGTACGGCTCAGGAAAACACCCCTGAAGGGGAAAAACCTGCCGTCAGAAAGCCGAGTACATTACTAATCTATCCGACGTTTATTTTAACTATTTATTTTCTGGCGGGGCGTCACGAGTCTCGCTTCCAGTGCTTGGGCCTCCTCAGCACCTGAAATCAAAAATAGCGCCACAGAAGATCGTCACAACCAAACGCCTCTGCCATTACATTTTCGATCCCCCTTCCCTTCACCCCTAATGTGCTTATTTCTATGCCGTTTTATTTTATTTATTATATTGACTGTTACTTTACAATTGACTAACTATTATGACTTATTTCTTAACTGTTTACTAACTTAACATAAAATTACTGATTAACTTACATATTGTTAGCTATTGACTTATTTATTTCTCTCCAGTCTAGGCTCCGCTCAAGCTAACCGGTGCCTGTTTTCTTACTCCCTAATTTCAGTTTCCCTAATGGTCCGAAACATTTCCTAAAAATGTTCCTAATTCTTTCATAAATTTAGACCTTTATCACCTAAAATGTTTTGAGCGAGCGTTACGTTCCTGGTTTAGGAAGTTTATATACATATACATACTACTACATATTGTGACGTACCTGGGAAGCCGTACTTTCACGAAATAATTATGCAAGAGACAGGTACATTTTCGTGAATGGGTCTCCAGGAATTTAGCGCACATAGAAGATAATCGTTATACATTTCTTTTGCATCACTAAAATTTTAATGATCAGAGAACACACTTTACAAATAGTATTTACAAATCGCAATTGCGCAGGCCTTGGAAAACAAGCGCACGGTCAACGCTACCTCATGTTTTAAAGACCACGCTTTTTCTGAGGCGACCGGGCCGTCGTGGGCAAGGCGGCGGTGTGCTTCGGCAATCTTCGGTTCGCCCCGAAGTCCGCCGGGAATTCGCCTACCTCGGCGACCAACTCCTCTGGCCCAACGTAAGGCGATGAATTCGCCGGGTCCCCCCAGCCGTGGTGAACAATATCTCACGGGTATTGGAACGCAACGACGCGCGATTGATGTTCATCGGCTGTTCTAGTCTTTCAGCACCTTTCTCAACTTCGCGCGAATGGTCCGTAAACACTGCCCACTGTGTATTATACCAGGGCGGGATTACAACACTAGCCCACCGACACACGAATTCCTGTCTTATTGTCTTCTTCAGTTCTCGTGCGCAAATTCTACTTCCACTAATTATCTGACTGTTAATCTTTATCAAACCTGGTTCCACATTCAGCGGCCACACTCAGTCCGAACAGCATTTAACAACGACAATAAATCTCTTGGACGCAACACTGCTTTGCCCGTGCTTCACTCGAGGCCTCTCCGCGCACCACTAACCGTCGCTCGCCTCGCCGTTTCGCCCTCGATTTGACCGTCGGTGGCGGCGGCTGCGGCGTTACCGCGCTGATCAACTCCAGTACTTTATTTTAATTTATAATTGGTGATCATTGTAATTGTTCTAATTACAGAAACGTTCTTCGTTTCAATATATATTAAAAATATATATTTATAACACACATATAGGCGTCTCTTAAGAATTCCGCCGACATCCTTCCATCCGCTAAAAGTTATCGGAATAAATTATATACAGCAAAAATTGCAAATGAGAACTTCCGATTCAAATTAAGTTGTTATTTCATGTTTATATGAATTTTTCTTCTAAGAAGGTGATATTACCAAAAGTCATAAGTTATACTCGACGGTAGAGCCGGGCAAAAACGCCCTCGGTTCCGTTTGTGCTGGGTACGAGAATGCCGGAACCGGGACTGCCATTATCGAGAACGAGCGATATACCGAAACGTAGCCTGTGCACGGGGTGCGCCGACCGCGCAGACTGAATGCTGGAGGCAACATCGGATCCCTCGCAAAGTGGTTTTGCGATTTGATAGACGTATACGTTGACCAATGAAAGCAATTGCTACTGTAGTTTTGTAGATATCCTTAGGCTTTGGCATGTACTATACAAAAATAATGAAAAAATAACAATTCTGACGAATATTTATTTTGACGTAAATGTATGTTTAGGAACCCACCTCAATTTTTGTCTTAGTGTTAAGACTGAAGATGCCATTTGTTTCTGAATTTGACATTCCGTAGTTTTGCATACCGCTCGCTTTCCTTTCAATTCTTGCACAAAAGAAGAAGCGGTGAATCAAAAGGTGACCCGTGAGTCACGGGTGGTCGCTGAGCTTAGATTCGCAATGCAATTATCACAATGCAATTATCAATTATCCCAGGGGGCAAGTCCCCGATGTTATTCCAGGAAGGTAAGGGAAATGAGAGGTAGGATCTGTTAATTAGAAGGATAAGGTGTAGGTCGCCTTCGTATGCGAGTGATGGAATTAAAGTCAATGAAAACGTTTATTTTGGACATTTCCAGGCTTATACTAAATTACAGTATTACGAATTTCTCTAGTGTCCAACAATGTGATAAATTTGTTAACTTTTTCGGGCAGCATTGCATAACTTTCTCTCTAAACCATAGCGAGAAAGTAAAAATAATTGTTGAAAATTATTTTATTTTTTTAAAACTTTTTTACTACTCCTACAGAAAATTCAATTGATGGCGAAACGTCTGTTTGCCCGTCCGTCCGTCTGTAAACCACGCTTGCGGCTAATCTGTTCAGCCAATTTTCTCGAAATTTGATATTCCCAAATTGATCTGGCTGATACCCTGGCCCTTTAAATTTGAAACAGATATATGAATTTTAAGTGGTCCTTTACACAGAGCCCTGTGGAGAAAATTTTTAAAAATTGGCGCCATTAGTTTTGGTTAAATTTTCTTGATGGATAGTCTAAAAGGCTTTTAAGAGAATAGTGACGGTTTCATGTTCGTTAAAAACTCTGATTTTTCGAAAATTTCAAGAATTCAATTTTCGGTGTGTTTTTACAACTAAAATATTAAAGATAGAGATATTTTATATTAATAAAATATGTACCTTAAGATAGGTTTTAAGTAAAGTCATGTACAACTGATCAATAACTTGAGCGTAAGTCTGTGTAAAATATAGGCAAATTTTCAATTTGTTAAAATTGTTTTTAAAAAAAACGTATCTATCTCAAAACCACGTTTTGTTGAATAGTATGAAGCACGTGCAAGAAAATGGCGGAGATCTCATATTGGTTGAAACACTGATTTTTGAAAATTGAAAAAATTCAAAATTTGTTTGAGGTCTTCCTTCAACTGCAATTAGGAACTTCTGAATGAATTGTGTCCAACAAGAATAGATTTTCAAATAATGTCATGTTAATCTTTAAGATAATGATTATTTTTTGCAAAATTTTATGTCAAACATGGGCTACTTTACTTTTTCTAATCATTTTTTTCTTAGGAACCGCACAACATTTCTGAATTAAATTGGGATCCTAGAGAGCAAAGAGGATGTTAAGAAAATGATACAGTTCTCATGTCTGTTGAAATACAATGTTTTGCGAATATTAAAAAAATATACATAAAAAAATCGGTGTATATTCTGCTCAGTGGTGTGTGGAAGTGTATTTCTTTATTTATATGTTTATTTATTTGTGCTCTCTCGATACAGACGTACTGAGTAACAAACGTAGTATGTATGTAATGTTTTTCGAGAGTTAAACGGAAAAACCCATTTCGTGGTCTTCAGTTACCAAGATAATGTTGTGTTTGTGTTAGTACGTCCGTCCATCCATCTATCTGGTGATCTGTTCGTCTGGCTGTGAACAACACTAGTAGCTAAACTATTCATAGAATTTTTATCAAAATGAATTTTCCATTAACGGTCTGGCCCGAATACTCGACCTGAGATTTTGAAAATAATTATTTAAATTTTAGAGATATTTTATTTGAAGTCCTGAAGAATATTTTGAAACATTTCTTCAAAATGGCCTCAAAGTTTGTCGACCAACATATGTAACTAGAGTACTATTTTCATTAGAAAGTTTTAATCTTTTAACATTACAACTATTCAATTCTTTGATACTATTTGTGCGCAGAGTAAACATAACAAAGGGCTTAATGCTTAACAAATCAGGTAAATTATGTAATTGAACTAGTGGTGGTACATAATGGCACAGACTTTCCCGTATTAATTTTCTATTTCCTTTGGTCTCGGCTAGCTATTCGGACTTGCTACATACCATTATCTACTACCATCTATCGCCGCCCAAAGTATATTATTTTTAAAAAATTCTTAATTCTTCAGTTTCTTAATAGAAACCGGTAATATTCGTGTAAAAATATTGAAGAACAGAAAAACCTCGTACTAAATCACAATTTTCTTTGAAAAAATTGGAGCTGTGTTTAGAAAATGGCGCTTCAACTCTACAGGAAATTAGAAATTTTAAGCTCTTTTTCATACATGAGTTTTCGAAAAACTTAGTTTCAAGTAATTTGAAGCACGTTAACTCACGAATACAATAGTCTTATTTTTTTGAAATTTTCTTAATTCTTCGTATGTCTTAATAGTATGTATTTTTATTTGAGAATACTTCACCATCCGCACTAGCGAGGTTCACCATGTTCTTCTAGGACACTTCTCCCAACTTTGAGATTGGTTGCAGCTGTTTTTGAGGCTCAGCTTGCGACGTTTGTTTATGACCAGGGCTGTTTAAGCCGTGGTAAAGCTGCACGGAGCCGGAGATGGCGCGGTTAATTTATGTTCCCAGAACTGTACCACAGAACAACAACCTACACCGTAATTTGATAGCTGTGTTGTATATGTTGAATCAGACGCGCAGAATAAATTTAGATTTTCTGCCATACATAAAAAGATGGTTCACAATTGTTATAATTGTAGGGGAGATTTTGAAGTGACGATAACAGTTACATGAATTATCAAAAGGACGAGCATATATATTTTACTTTCGTTTTTCTCCAATAAGTCGTGCATATTATGACGACGGAGAACTTCTATTTCTTTCCTTTCAAGCATTCAACTTATCTGCGCGTCAAGCCGCTGCAAAGGATCGGAGCACGCAGTTGCTAAGAAGGGATTCACACAGCCGTTGCTTTACTGAGGCGGGCGCCAACAAACAGACGTCATTTCTCCGAACAGCGTATCCCGTTTTCAAAACTATTTTTGATACCTACAGTCTTACACGGGTACATACTGCCATTGCTTGAAATAAAACTCGTAGAATTATCATTCTGCCCTCTCCGAGATTCGGACTAAGAGGGTAGCAAATGCAATATGTATTTATTTATTTACGTCACAAAAAGTTAAAAACTGTGTGTCATGCTATAATGTGCAGACCAAACTTGCGGGACTTAATTTGAAATTACATTTATGTCTAGAGGAAAAACGGGGCCATCTCAGCATTTGATCAAGGATCAGGGAAACTAGACGAAAACCAGATAGGGATGTGGTCATTGACCCAGAAGCTGAAGTACAATACTTGTAACAGGTTCTTTAGAAATAATTCAGTTCAAACAGTAAAAATTTCATTACATGTCACTAATGTATTAACTAATATTATTTTCATTTTTTATGCTCGTAATAGTATCTAATTGTATAGAAGCAGTTGTGCAGTAAAAATGATTTTACTTGGGACTTAGTTTTCTCTTCAATTTAACCGTTCAATGTCATCCGGCAGAGTGTTGTAAAATAATGTACATGAATGTTAAGTTTTTGTAGTGGGCTGTTGATACTGGTACAAGTATTGCAAATACATAAGTATTGTAAATGTGAACATCATATAAATTTAATTTCAAATTATTAATATTCATAATAAAAACATCACCCAAAATTCATATGGTTCAGGTATCTGTAACGTTTTTACGGGAGGAATAATTTTATTCGAAAATGACAGCGCGCTATTTTACCACTTTTTCAAATTTGTTAGTAAGTACCAAAACATTTTGAAAATTAGCTTCAGCTATTTTCCTTAGCAAAAGATAATCACAAAGTGAATTCTATTAAGGAGACAAACGCCGTTTTGGAAGCAAAAATTGAGTCGTAGGATAAAAGTGCTCGTGCGTAATACCTACTCATTCTATCCGGTGGTGGAATGATAACGGAAGATCTTAGAAGTAAAATATATATAAAATAACATGTTATGAGATGGAATATTGGTGGTAGTTACACGATTAGTTCAATTTTGTTTTTGAAACCACTTCCAAATTGCAATCGATATTTTGAGTAATTCTTCAAAAATTTTATGGTGGTATTCGCAGGAAGAAAGAAATATGTGAACAGTATAGTTTTACTCTACTATTACATATGATACGAGAGCATTTGCTTTTGTTCCAGCACCACTAGTTTAAAATGGGTGACGTGGGGAGAAATGTATTGAGATGTAAAGTGACCGGCTACCTACTAAACCGACTGCCTGGCTTGCCTGTCCCGCAAATTTGGCCTCTGCCGGGGCTGGCCGCACGCCGCCGGGGCTATCCATGCTGCCGCGCCTAGGGAGGGACTACAATAGGAGGATGACGCAACGGGTGGAAGGGGGCGAGGTGTATTCTCAAATTTCACTTTACCATACTCCTATTCATTCGTTTTGCATGATTGACACGGCGTTGGATTCAGGAAACATATCGCTATCGCGCTTTTTTTTAATTTTCTTGGAAGTTTTAGCACCAATTTCAAATTTGTTTTTTTAAGAGGGCTTCGTAACGTAAGTTCTATTTTAAAAATGCGTCAAATGCCGTTTACAAATCGAAAATAGGACCATTGGTTGAGACTTTAAATAAAATCCCCGATGATAGTGCCCCGTAAAATAAATTCCCCGATGACAGTGCTGCTATCTATTGACTTTTCCTACAAGTAGTTTTTAGTATATTTAGCCTTAATCACGTCGATTGCGTGTCTTTTCAGACTCCTCTTTAGACAAGAACACAGAAAGGCGATGGATAGGACTTCTTGGTCCAGTTTCTGCAAATGCTCTCCCAATCATCTAAGCAATATTTCGCAGCCTCAACACCTAATGAGAAAGCAAAAAAAAAAATTGCAATGATAAGGAAAACATTTTCAATAACAAAATGGAAGAATTTTTGTGTGAAAACTTTTGAGATGTGAAGAGAGGGCTTATTAGTTGATTTCTGTGTGACAATTTGAAGGAAATGTATGTAGTGATTGCATTTTAATGCTATGCCGCTAATATTTCAATGTTTTAATTAAAGGATATGTTAATCAAGGAAATGGCGGTTTGAGCAAAACTGTGAATTCAAAAAGTTTGAATTGAAAAAATAATGCATATTTAAATTTAGAGCACTTACGTTTGTCTATAAAATTTATTTATTTCCGTAAAAATGTCTTGTTAATTCTCTCCCATTCTAGAGCTTGCTCTACATGCCAACAGAAGTCTTAATGAGAGTCTTCTAGACATATTTAAAGTTTTGAATTTTATCATAAAATAATATTAATTAATAGAGAGCAAAGGATAAAACATCTCCATTCACTGCAATAAATAGGAAAGACAAAATAAATGATGTGTACAATTAGTGTCATATGTGCCAGTCTTGTAGTGTACACCTCAGGCCGCTGGGTGGTAGAAGGGTCACTTGTTCATGCTGATTTGCCCGAGTTTCCACTATTATCTTTTATATTATTTGGCCAGAGTACCAATAGTAGTGCGTGTTGAACAAGATTTGGAACATACGAAGTAAGATTTTGGATTGATTCCTTCCCTCAGCAGCCTCTCCCAATTTGTAACATCTTTCATAAAAATAATTATTTTCCTCAGCTGAATCCATATCCTCAACCATTTATATCCCATTGCTTTTGCCCCTGACATTTTCATACAGCTACACATTTTGCTTGCCACTCCAGTCCGAATAGAAAACCAACTTCATGTCCTTGAGCATGAAATGCTAATGAAAATAAGTCATGAGACATTCACCGGCAATTTGGTAGGAGAATGCACGACTATTATTTAAATGTCAAATTTCGTGGGATAAAGAAAGTACCCCTGCGTATAGGCAACATTCTTACAATTCTTGTTTTCCCGGTTGCCGTGATCAGGGGACGTCTCGACCTTTGCGGACTCTAGCGGATTTTTATAGAACTACTTCAAGTGGTCGCTTGAGCATGGCAATCTATCGCAAGTGGCTGAGTATTGGCTCGTCTGAGGACGAAAATGTTTTACAGAGCGATCTTAACTGTTTATGGAACTGGGCGGCCAGAAAAAAGATGGAATTAAATCCGAAGAGCAAATTCATTTGCTTTAACAAGTCTCGCTTCGAACGTACGCTCAGTTATGAATTAGGAAACTAACGTTATACCACGTGCCGCGTGAAAAAAACTGTTAATATTTGGTCTTGGTCCTGCGATCAGCGACTTAGGTTGTCGGATCATTATTAACATACCGTTAAAAATTCCTGGGCTGGGCGCGCTGCACTTTGTAATGCGTGTTCTAAAAATAGTAGTCAATGCCCGATCTACTAGCGCTACTACTTCATGTAGGCCAGGGGTTTTCATATCAATCAGTTGCTGACGTGTCCATGACGTTCTCCTGACCCCCTTCAACTATGATATACTACACTTGTTCGTCAATTTAGAATACGGAGCGGAGCTGGCATGCTGGGACCCGTACAGAAAAGGGCAAATCGAAGCGTTAGATAAAATTCAAAAACGGGCCTCAAAGTTTGTAAATCATGGGTGCGTTTGTGGACGAACGAGAAGAATGGCGATCCTATCTAAGAGAAGGGAACGGGCGCGTTTATGCGTAATGTATAAGACATACAGCATGGCAGATATCGGTAAAAGATTACAGAAATCAGATTATAAAACAGAGAGACCATCCTGGAAAATACGATGTAGAAAAGCAAAGAACTGATGTAGGCAAGTTCTCCTTTTGAATCGCACTATAGTGGATTGGAATAAACTACTGCAGAAGCACTAGAGACTCTTGCTTTTTAATGTAGCCAAATTAAAAAATATGCTTCATTCCATTCTAGATCATCTCGAATAATATGACTGAGAATTATTATATATTATTATTATTAATTTTATTATTATTATTATTATTATTATTATTATATTATTAATTATATTATTATTATTGATATACTTTTATTGATATTATTATTATTATTATTATTATTATATTATTATTATTAATGGCATAATTATGTATTATCGTCATGGCCCTTATACCAGTAAAGTGATGTGAAGTGTGTGTAGTGTAGTTATGGGGGGGAAAGGGAGTGTAGTGTAGTGAAGGGGAGTGCATTGTAGTGTAGTGTAGTGTCGTGAAGTGTTATATAAACTAGAAGTGAATTTAGAGTTACCTAGAAATAAATTTGAACTATTATATCGACCCCTAATTCAAGTAGTAAACCCAATTGTAAATGTTGAAAATGTTTGGTAATTCTCATTTTCAATGTTATCATGTTTGCCACCGAGCATTAGCTCAAAGCGAACTTTAATAAATCTATCTATCTATCTATCTACATCTTATAAGCTGGATATATATGTAAAAAGCACGAAGTATAAATGGATCGGCATACTGCCGTATCGCTATGTCTCAGTTCATGTATTTTAAATGACATTGTTTTTCGATTTTGTATTGTTTTTATGTACAAATTTGTGTGACTCGTCAGTAATATCAACAATATCAATCACTCTGACATTGCGCAAGCACATCTTATTCTTAAAGTGTTTATTTTTATAATAGGCATTGTACTCTTATATCTAAATAACATTGAACACAGTTAGGAAAAATCGATCTTAACGCACGACCACAGAAAAATCGTTTAGCAGCCACCATGTGTAAAGTACTATTTATATTTTGCTTTGTTATAAGCAATTGGTGGTATTACAGTACGTATTAACGACACACGTCTGATAACACGAACAACAGACTTGACTGGATGTAAACCTTCGCTATCGCTTTGGTTCTATAACCGCTCTAATATTTGTTGTTTATTGACCTAATGATGTTACCAACTATTTCTATGTCCCCCAGAGCAGGTAGAAATCAGTTCTCCGAATGCCTCCTTGACGTACGTTTGGTTGAAATGGGCGAGCAGGCAGGCCTTTGGCGAGCATTGGCCCCGGCTACCAGAAATTTCCCTGGTCCGACGGCTGACCGACAGCCCTGGCGCCGGCCTTCGCAGCAGATCTCTCCGCGGCGGCGGGGCGGGGACGGAGGCGGGGTAGGGGCGTTCCGCAGAGTTTCTATATATAGAAGTGCACTTTTCGCGCGTAGACTGCGGCTGTCGCCGCCGCCACCGCCCCACGGACACCACAGCGCCTCTGCCCTCAACCTTTCTGGTCGGACGATGGCACAGCCAATACTGTTCTGCTGGATGGTAAGTTGAAACTTCAACCACGGTTCGTGTGCAGTACTCTTTTTTTGGCAAGTGTGGAACAAGTATCATTGCTGGGTTGAACTATTATACTCAGTGTCAAATATTAAGAAAAAAATATTCACTTTTCAACCAATCCCAGCTGAATATCGGCAAATATTTATCTGGTTTTCCAGTCATTGTTATTCGTCAATTCTACTCCCATTAGTACAATGTAGTGACTGTGTTAACTGTACGTTCTTTTCTGAAAACAAACCCTAAAAAATATTAAAGGTAGGTATGCATCTTTTCGGTGAAACTTCACTCGCAGAAATTTATATTCTCTTACTATTTAAGAGAGAGCAAGATATTCTCTTACTATTTAGTATATATAGCATCGTCTCCTATATTATTTTAGTAGTATATATGCCTTTTGCTGCTCTCTCAGGCTACCGATATTTATAAATGAGATCCCTAAAGAAAGAGAATTTCACGGAGACGTGATGAATTGTACCTTGACTTTAAAAATATGAAGGATTTGTTTAAAAAACGCATCTAAATATTAATATCAAATGCTAAATCATTAAATAACTCCTAAAAAGTTTTAGAGCCTTAAAAACTATTTTTTCAGACCAATAGCCGCAAAGAAACGTTTTTCGCACCAGAATTTATAGGATGAGATATTTTATGACGTTCTATTATTTTTTCGATGCTTACTCGATTTACACTACCAAACATATCACCCCTACATGCCCATGGCACCAGTTATCCTTCCCTCCACTGCCAATGAGCACAAGAAGACTTCCTCCATGGGTGCTGGTTGTTATCTTTGTGACGTTTCGCTTAGGAAGCTTAGATTTTTTTATCTTACACTACATACACTTTCTATGTACACCGTGCTTGGCGCAGACTGACCTGATTTATTTGCATAATTATTAATTCAAGATTAGCTCTTGCACCAACAACTAGAAATACTATTAATAGTTTTTTGATACCGATGAAGATGGTTTCTTATGCGTGTGGTGCAACATTCATGTAACGTTTTGGCATGGTCTACAAGTACTGTATTTCCAATTGTGGAGGGAACTACGATGGAAAAGGGCCAGCTTTTTCCATGTTTCATTTTTACAATTTGTTTTATATTTTCATTTATTTTACGATATCCTTAGGAAAAAATAAGGTGAGGTTTAACGTGCAAGAGTTCTCTCACGGGTACACTATTTTCACTCTATTCTAAAAGACATTTAAAGAATAAATTTGGAGCAATTTTCCAGTAAATTTTGAAAATTTACTGCGGTTTTCTATAAAGTTTGCAGTGTGTGTAAGGGGTGAGGATAGGGCAAGGAAGAGGTAATGAAAATCGCGCGAGGCCCGTGGCCCGATTGTTAGGGTACTGATCCGGCGTTCACCTGATGTTGATTGGTCGACTGCTAGAATTTTCCTCCTGACATCGACTGCATTCTACGAAGCAATCTATCTAGGGTCGACTAAACTGACAAAGTAGTGTTGAAAATTCTACCACTGTCGAGACTTGAATCTAGGACCTAGGAACTCCCGATCAGAGGGACTCCAATGACATCAATTGATGCCCTGAGCCACCTCTCCCTGTCTCTCTACTTGCGTGTAATGTATCTCGTATGTAGTATGTTAATGGTTTAATTTTTAAGAGACGATTCTCTAAATAGTATCTGTTGGTTAAACCTAATGTAAATGATATGTATACAACTATCATTTACACAAAACTTAATAACTACAAAATTATATATTATATCTAGGTAACATTGTCCCATAAAAGGAATAAAAGACAAAATAATCACAGGCATTATTTTGCTTTCGGTAATTAATAGTCTTGAAACTGCACGAGAAATCATTGTGCAAACTAATGCCTATATTTATCTCTCCCCTATTATCTATACGGTAGTGTGGTACACGCGCACTTCTGATCGCCAACCTGCACTCGAGCACGGCGTATAAACACTGCTAACGAGGTTAGATGGAAAGGGAATAAACGAGGCACGCGCACAGCCTCCAAGCTGCAGTTCAGGGCCGCAATTCACTAGTGGCGGAGTTCAGAGACGCAGCGATACGCAATCTAAATGTGCAACGGGACCACACCAGCGCCAGGTCTCAGCGTTCGGCGTGATAGGGAAAGGGATAAAGGCGAGCGTCGAAAGGCGTGTCTCGCTGTCCTTTCGCAAATTCCGACGTTCACTTGGGAGAGAAAACAGGGGTCGTTACTACGAATGGCGCTCAAGTGATTCTTTCCAAGGCTGTGAGTATATTTCGTGAGAGTGGCTCACATCTCCAAGCAGAAACGTTTTGGCAAATGTTCGAGAGTAGTTTCGTATATAAAATAATCCCATCAAATGATAACATATACAAATCAAATAATGACAAACAGATTGACCAATTATGGCTTCAAAACCGTTGTTTTCCAAATTGTATTTTAAAAACGGTATTTTGTTTCAATCGTGTTATACAAATATGAACAAATGTAATACTCGTTTAAAACTGGGATTGCTTTGAATAAAAAAAATAGTTCAAAATCTAAAGACATTACGAAACTTAGTGGTGGATATTCCAGTCATGGATTCTCGATTATAGCAAGAGAGTAGGTGAGTTCAATTTTCGATTGATTTTTCACCAATCAATGTAGAGAAAGTTCTACATCATTGGACTTGTCATAATTCTGATCCTGATTACTACAGTCCTCGATTTCGTATTATTACAAATTGAACAATAATTAATTCCAGTGCAAAAATATTGATCCCAACGACGAAGGCGGTACTGTGAAGTTTACTATTGGTTTGAAGAGTAATGTTTTGGTAGCAGTCGTGAGTATGCATATTCTTTTATGTTATATCATGAAGTAACTTTGTGTTACATTGCTGTGTCGTCTGAGAACGTTGACTCACTAAAAGTAATAACACAGGGTAGTGGGTTAACTGAATGAAGCAAAAAAATTTAAATAATTAAAACAATAACAATAATAGAAATGCTGATAATAATAAAATTAATATTGCATGTTTATGTGGGTTTTAATCTATATTATAGCGAAATATTGAGTTATTTGGAATTACATGAAAACCATCTAATTGTACACAGATAATTACACTAACAATTGCACAATTTATAAAAAAAACGTAGAATGGCATAATCATTGATCAGAAACCTTGAGGTATTCCTAATACAGTTGTGTACATTCTCGAAAATACTTTTTGCGTTTGTCTGAAGGGTAACATGTCGCCCATGTTAATATATCACGTATTTATTAATTTAAAAAATATGGACAAGACAGACATTAGGTGTAGAGTTAATGCTATTATTACCTTTATTGTTATCATATTCTTATTTTTATTATTATTACTATTATTATTGTTGGCTTAAAATAATTAAATTTGCATTGAATTAATATTAATAATTGGAATATGTGAATTGTGGTGTTCTGCCACTAGGTTGCATAAACCTACTTGCAGAAATATCTATATCTCCTTATATCTATCTATCCATATGTGTATCCCCCTACCAATCTATCTATCCCTATTTTCGAAGATCCCTTTTATCAGAAGCAATATTAGTAATGACTTGAAACAGATACTGCCACTGTTGTTCGCTTTTGGTATCTCATCAGGACTCTTTCCAAAGCTCTTTCCATGCATTGCGATCCGGTTTGTTTCACGCCCAGTACTATATGCCTATTAATGATCAAGATCCATTTGTGACAAAGGCTTCCAGGGCTAGAGATGTGTAACTACGATGGTTGCTGTGAGCGCAGTTCAGCCGGTAAGGATAATAGGAAATCGGAAGCGAGGCCTTGGGACAGAGTGGAGAAGAGAGTGGGCCCTGAACAGGTGGTATACGACAGGAGCCACGTGCTTTGACAAAGTCTACATTGACACTTACACGTTCTTAAAGAAGAAAGAAAAAAATAATTACATGTCTGGTCCATATGCATATTAATATATTTTTTATTGGTATTAATGTTATTTTCATTCTAGTTTTTGTTAGTTTACGTAATTTACACATTAAATTAGTTCTTTGAGTAGGCGTACTCACAACAACATTTCTTGACAATTTATTCCTTAAATAAAGTAAAAAATAGTAAGCTGAAACACAGAACAAGAGAAAAAGGAATCAATTTCTTTAACTGCTCCCTACCTGTGAAAGAAAATTGTTTGCGTTTGCATACTTTTTGCACTCGACACTTGATCTTGGTAATGACTTTGCAATTGATTTACAAATATATTGTTTGAGCCTGCACCGGCTTACTCAAGAATTTCTACTATTATTTATTTTTTTCCTTCCTCCCATTTAGTTTTCGAATGGAATGGCTTATGAATCTTAGAAAATGTGTACTATTGGAGTCAGAAGGCCTCCTCATAACGGATTCCAAGCTATGAAAATTTAAGTAGGGAATTTTCTATTACCAGCTCTTGAATTACTTGCATTAAAAATCCATGTTCATCTTCACAAAAAATAAGTCTGTTCTAGTCAATTAAAAACTTCGCAACTCCGCTGTCGTCACTACTAATAAATACAAAAGTACCAAACATCACATAACAATTACATAAATCATAACTTTCACATTATATTTACAAACACGTTTACACAATATCTATCATTTCGCATGTCCAAGACACCTTTCTTCTCTCTTATTAATTATCTTTAAATTATTTATTTAATAGGTAATTATTACAAACGAATTAGATTACTTGATCCTATGTGGCTAGGCGAAGGCGCCTTTAAGCCATGTACGGCAATAACCTACATCTTTTCGCTTTCTAATCTTTCGAATTCTAGTATTCACAAATGGTCTCTCCATCGCATCAAACCGCGGAAAAAGACCACAAGGGTTTTATGGCTCCAAGAAAAACCCCTGAAGGCGGTAAAACCTGCGTCAGAAAGCCGAGTACATTCTAATCTATCCGACATTTATATCAACTATCTTATTTTGTCTGGCGCGGGCCGTCCCGCCGGTCGCCATTCCATGCTTGGCCTCCTCGAGCAACCTGAAATCAAACGACGCCACAGAAGATCGTCCGCACAACGCCTCTGCCCTTACATTTTCGATCCCCCCTTCCCTTCACCCCCTATAATGGCATATTACTATGCCAGTTTTATTTTATTTATTGTTATTGACCAGTTAATTACAACTGACTACAACTTATGATTTATTCTGTTTACTGACTGTTTACTAACTTAACATAAAAATAGCGTACTTATTGTTAGCTTATGGACTTATTTATTTCTCTCCGTCTAGGCTCCGCTCAAGCTAAGCCAGTCTGTTTTCCCACTCCCTAATTTCAGTTCTCTAATGGTCCGACCTTTCCTAAAAATGTTTCCTAATTCTTTCATAAATAAGATCTTTGTCACCTAAAATGTTTTGGTGCGAGCGTAGCGGTTTCCGATTAGGAAGTAGTAATTTCCCATTCCCATCCATTTTTTTCTCCATGTTTCGGTTGCACAGCAAATGTAAAAGGATGTGCACCAGTCTCCCTATCACCGCCAAAAGCACACAGATGCCATTACCACTTGCGTCCTTTAGTCTATGCTGCATCCACCCGCCAACCCTTGAACCAAGCGTATCCCTCTCTTGCGTCTTTCCGAGAGTATGTGAAGTATGTAACTGGTTCGCAACCCATAATGGACTCGCATGATTTGAGCCTAACCAGCGAACGTTTTTCAGCCGTTGCTGCCCAGATCTCTTGCCTTTTATTATCCGCAAGTCTCACTCCAAGACGTCGAGCCGAAGGCGGACGTGTTTGGCTACCTGCTGCAGATCGTCTCGACAGAACAGTGGCCGGCGCGCTATCGGCCGCTGGGTGAGCGGGCTACCTGCCGCCAGTGCCGGTGCCCGGGGGACAGGCGCAGGCGGCTTGGGCTACTTGGCGAGCGGCTGGCGCGGCAAGATGCGGTGCTTATTTGCGATCGTGGGTGGAGCTGAATCCCGCCCCCCACTAACGCCGAGATCATCGACATTTTAAACCGTAACCATAAGGAGATGATTGACAGGGTCGATATATTACAGGCTAGGGTGACAGCGTCAGAGGCGACAGTGCAGTCGCTGCAGACAGCCAACGAGCGGTTGGTGTGCAAGGTGGATTATCTTTAAATGAAAATATGACACGACTTGGTCTTCCTTCAAAAAAATCATTTAAACTTTTGTACACTTCCCTTTTTCCCACTGCGTACTTGGTCGTCGAAGTACAAGGAAACAATCTTTCACATTCATTACTCCACGCCATCGGTCTTTATAGGTTAATTTTTGCGTCTATCTTGACCACTTTTGTTTCCATTCGTATGTTTATGTTACCGTTTGCAATGATTTCCACACAAACTAGAATAATCCGTCACAATATATACCGTTCCTTAGTGCGCTGCATGTAAAAAGTCGTCCAAATTCTTCTATACAATTTATTTGGCAACGTGACATACTAGGGCGTTCAATATAACCAGGACTTGTTTTATGAAACAACTATATCACCAAATATATTCAAATATTTCTCGATGTCACCCTTAGAAGTACATTCAGTGTATACATTTTTTCAAACAATCTGGAATAATATTAAAGCCATTTTTATAAAAGTATTTTGGTTATCTGCATATCGACACCCGAAAACTCAATGAAGGCGTCGTTTTCCGCAAACCGTCTTTAAATTGAGATGAAAGCCTTGCAAACAGGTAAATATCTCTTGTGGAAAATCTGGGCTGAACAAATGGCGTAGGTGGTAGAAGATATCATTTGAGTTTACTGATAGTTGTCATAATCGTTTTTGCAGTATGAGGCCGTGCATTGCCTTGAAAGAATGCTTTCCGTTTCCCATCTCGAATTTATTCTTTGATTTAGGTTTTCGAAAGGTCTATGTATTAAGCTGCATACGTGTTTTGCCTTCTGTAAGAAAGCGACTAACCCCCTTCCAATCTTCTCCCGAAAAAAAGTTGCCAATACTTTCCTCGCAGAATGGATCTTCTACAATATCTTACATCTTGGAGAAGAGGTGCGTCGCCATTCACATGTTGCTTGCTAGGTGTCGGAAAAAATAGGGAACCCAAGTTTTATCGGTGGCTACACTTTACTTTAAAAATGCATCTCGTTTGTTTTCAAACTGCATTAAGAGATGCATTAAGACATGGCAGCTTTGCGAGGCCGTCATCTGGATCCCGTCCGCCAAAGAGCGAGGAACCCATGTGGCTTTCCATATTTTAGATGATTGTGTTTCTTCTGTACTACTAACACTGATGCCCAATACTTTTGCGAGTTTTTTTGCGTCTATTGATGATAGTGATGCACCTATTCTCATGAATAACAAAATTATTACTATCAATGATTGGTTATGGATACTCGCGGCCGATGATTATGAGGTTCATTGTCAACGCGCTCTCGTCCCTCTTTGAAACACACCATTGAAATACATGGGTCCATAAGATGCACTCGTCTCCATTCTGTGGTTTCAATCTCGATTGGACGTTTTCTCTATCGAGCAATTTGATGCTAATGTGTTGTTCCACGCTCCGCAGCACCTTCTACTCGCGCATCACTTTCAGACTCAACTGACCAGTATCTAATCAGCACAGCACAGTTGTGACTTCATTCTCGCCAGGCAGAGTAGTTACGGGATAGAGGGGTATTAGAAAACAATTAGTCCCATTTATATTTGTACGCACTTGTAAATTTTAATTTTTTTGTTATAAAACCGTTTAAACTGTATGTGACGAATAGATTTTGCGCACGAGATCCATAATCCGTATCAAAGACAATAATTTATTGAACAATAATATTTGTGTGAATAGACCAATGAATAAGTTTCGTGTACATTGTATTTACGTTTAGAAAAATTATGTTGGTGGACGTTGCCTTCTTTACTAATTTAATTTAAAATATTTGCGACTGGATTTATTACAATTACGAATTACATAAACGCACGGCACGACAAATTAGAACTTCTGAACTAATATCTTTCCAGGAAATAAATATTTAATATATAGTAAAACAGCAAAGCCTTTTTGATTACACGGGACTTGAAATACGCTGAAAAACATGATACAAAAACCATGAAGTTGAAGTTGAGAGCCACAGCCAACAATAAATGTCTCATATCTACAAAATGAGTTGACATACGTTTATTAGCAATAATTAATACTCACAAAACTTCATGTAAATAAAGTTAATAAAATAATTTCATTTGAAAGAAAAAAAGTATTGTTTGTTGTAGATAAACTAGGGGCATTATTACACTCATCAAAGCTGACCATATTAGATCACAGAATATGTAAGTGCAGGAAGATATTTCTGCTACTTGAGAATAGGCATGAATGAGTACCATGACAGTTGGAACTACTGATAATTAAAACAAGTGAATTTATCGTCTGAAAAAAATAGCACTTCAAAGTTATTTATGACGATACAAGTTTATACAGAACCATAACTAAACTAATCCGTCGTGAAAGAAGGGCATTGAGATATAGTTCTCCATCGTTGACACATGAAAAAGTATTCATTTAGGTTTTATTTTGTGGTCATAATAAAAAGATCATGGATTGGTTTTGCCATTATTATTCTTAATTGTCGAAAATAATTTTTTTGGGGAGAGATGATTTCAAATTACAAGGAAAATGAAAATAGGTAAAATTAATAAGATTGAGAGATGACGGAATAAGATAGGCGTCTGACGTCTCAAACACAAGAAGAATGGAAGATTCAATAGGGCCCACACACACATACACAAACACTATTACATGGAATACACTACCACATATATTGGGAGGCATGTGGCCATCGTAAAGCTTGTCCAGGTTGGGTCAGCACCCCGCTCGGGGAGACGCCACTTACCCTGACGATTAAGTCGGTGCCGACAATTAAGTCGGTCCCAATGGGGGAGGATCCCGGCATCCCGGCCACTTGACGAGGTAGCATGCACTTACAGAACTAATGACCTCGCGATGGCGCGCATGGAATCTAAACTCATCAACAACGAGGACTACACAAAATATAAATTTCCGCCCTGGCATCTATTTCGGCGTAGTGAGAAAGGTCGCCAGCCGGCGAACGTTGTGACTCGGCGCCTGCGCGGTGGCCGTGCTGTCCGCTGAGTGGGCGGGCCACTGCGCCCTCGCGTGTTGCAGGTGGGCTCCGCCCTGCTGGCCGGCGCCCGCGCCTTCGACCTGCCCTGGCTGTTCCCCAAGCCCTCCGCCGCCCCCGCCGCAGCCGACCTCCAGCCCGTGAGTAACACACTCGCCGCACGCCTCATTGCGAGACTCAACGGAACTTCCAGCTAGGAAACTTCTACAATATCTTCTTCCTTTCTCAATTAAAGTGCACACAATAATTATCTCTTTCCTTTTTTTTTGATGGGCTTATCGAAACATTTCTTCCTTCCGGTGTGTACTTCTTATACTTTATTTTCATCGTTCTCACGAGGAGATTTGCAAATCTTCTATGTTTCACAGTATCATTTCGGTCTCAAACGTATTTTCCCATTTTCTTTGATGCTACTCCTCATTGTCCATCTTGAAAGCTCATAAACTTATTTCCTAAATGTTATCTCCACTGTCACTCCAACCTCTTCGACCATGGCGTGGTCTGTGATACGACTAGACATTTTCGTCATGTTCTTAATTCATATGTGACAAGGTTCATTAGATTTCCCCCAGTAATCAACTTCCTCTTTTTTCCATTTCTTGTTGCTTCTTTACACGTCATATATGGTAATATAATGTGTTTCGTGCTCTACTATTCTTTAGTTATTTAGCATAATTTTCATTTGCTAATCCAAATTAGAATTAAACTCAATCACATATAGCATACATTTCTGAAGAAAACATTAGAAGTTCTTCTAGAAACTATTTGTCACTTGTTTACTCGGGGGTATAATGTAATTTAATCATCTGACATTTAAATATCTAAAAGTAAAGTATTTATATCAAATTTTTACATGCAAATTAATACCTTTTTTGTTTCTCTCGAGCAAAATTATTACTTTCACTACAGTTAGTAGTTCACATACTCTTAGTTATAAATACACGTAAAATATTTCTTCTGATAAAGTATTACTAGTTTCCTTGCAGGAGAGGCCGCTGTACGCTTTCGACTACAACGTGAATAATCCAAGTACCGCCGACATGAAGAGCCATTGGGAGGTGCATGATGGCGACGTAGTGAGGGGCTCGTACACAGTAGTGGAGCCCGATGGCACCTTGCTCACCGTCGAGTACACGGCTGATGGGAACAATGGCTTTAACGCCGTCGTCAAGAGGGACGGCATTTTCGTCAAGCCCCCGGAAAACCCGACTCACCTGGGAGACGTAAGTTACAACTTGTGAGACGTACGTTTCTTCACAAGTTCAATTAAAATCTATGAAAACTAATATTTTCTGAACACACACGATCCTTTGATTCTTCAATCTTTATATTGATATTGAAGTTGAAGTAGGCGGTAAAATTAGTAGCTCTGGTTGGAAAAGTTGCTGTAATAAGGAAGATTGAAATTACTGCATGAATATGTATTAAAATTAGTAATTAAATATATGTATATATTTACCCTAACGCTCACATTCCTTCATTTTAAAAGGTTAAACATTGTTGGTATTTTATGTGGTGATAGATGGCAGCTGGCAATACCGATGAACTAGAAAAATAACTAGTACGGGAATGTCTGTGCCATTCAGTAGCCCCACTACTTTTATCTTTGAGTTCAATGGAAGACACTATCTCATATAGTTATGTTTGGCAAAACTGATTTTATTTCAGACAGATGTATTATCATACAGTAATAGCAACCAGCCATTAAGACATTTGTTTATTTTCCTCCTATGAACTTGTTACTAATGAGGCCGTTTAGGTATTCTGCCAACCATAATTTGCTTCACAAATATTTTGCTTTAGTTCACTAGTCAGAATCAATCATATCGATATGATCTATTTTTCACTCAGTAAAATTGTCAACAAATCTTCATAGTTTATCTACTTGTCGGAAACCACAGCTGTTTTCTCATTGCCAGTGTCGTAATAGGTTTTGCGGGTGCGCTCGAATCGTTTCGTTTTATCGTTGCCACTTTCGCCCGCAGGTGCCGCTGTACTGGGCTTTGAAGCCACTGCTCGGAGCGCTGCCGACGGCGCCGACCACCACCACAACCACCACCACCGCAGCGCCGCCCAGCAGCGCCAAGTGGCCCTCTCTGGCGGCCATCGACGACATCTACGAGAAGTTCTGGAAGTCGTACGGCACGCGTCTCTACGGCGCCGATCGCGACTTCTTCAACAAACCCTTCTTCCCGTTCTTCAGCCGTGACGACAAAACCACCACCACCACCACGACCGCCCCCACCACCACCACCACGCCGAGGCCCCCGGAAATCCCTTTCTATTATCACGTCAACCACGGGGACCCGAGGTATTACTATAAAAAGCACCCCGTATATTATTATGTCAGCAATTCCAGACCGAAGTACAACTCGGATCCATATTATTACTATGTAGACAACTCAGATAGCAAATATGAATATACCAAATCCATAGATCCATTCTATCATTACATAGGTAGCCCTTCTAACACTAACATCGAAAAAACCAACATTTCAGATATTACAGAAAAGAAAGATACAACAGAAAAGAAAGACGTGTAATCATGACGTTTCTTCATCAGATTCATTCTCAGCTTCCAGCAATATTTTTCAGTAGCGTCAAAATAAAAATAAGAAAGAAGGAAAGTATTGTTTGTAGATATTTGATTAATTTCTTCGTTTCTTTCATAATATACAAATATTAGACTCTCGCAAATCATGTAATAAAACCTCTATTTGGTAAAGTGAAATACTAGTCCACGTTAAGTTCAACCTCAGTAGAAATTAGAAATACTAGAGTTTTGACTTAGACTTATTAATGAATAAATTTATGACCATGCATTTACATTTACATTTTAGATACAGATGAAACATTCATTAAAATAAAATGATGACAACATATATTCTAAATATTTACTTCAAACAGAACGTGTCTATAAAGAAATCTACTCCGGTATTTAGTAGTCAATGCATGTTAATTTCGACTTTAAATAATTTAGAAATTAACGCATTATATTGTCAAAATATATTAATTTTTAAAGAATTAATGAATTCTCTTAGTGTTCTTTCTTTGTGTATGTTGTTGTATTTTAAAGCAAAATGTATTGTGTTCAATAGTAAATGAATTGTAATGTAAATAATTTGCGAAATAAAATATATGTACTAAAACAATATTTCTTTAAAATCGCTTTTAATTATTACATCGAATTTTATTGATCAAATGATAACATCCTTGTAACTGACTATATATAAAGAAAGTTAAAAAGTGCGCGGTTAATATATATTTTTCCCTCTGCCATAAATTTCGCAAATGGACTTCGATTTAAATTATTCTTCTTTTCTCTCATAAGCTATTATCCACATATGTTACCATGGAAATTTAATCATATTCTTGTAGTAGGGTTTAATATTAATATAATATTAAATAAATAATGAAGTGATGCAACTTTTAAAATGCGCAAACAACTCTAACAGTAAGAACTAAACCTTACGAAAGAGACTTTTAAAAGTTGATATTTTTCTATGAATATGACTTATTTAGGACATTATAGTTTGAAACCTATTTTAAAATTTTTGATAAAAATTTATAATATAATAAAGACCAAAATACAATTTTCAAATTTGCTAAAAAATGAATAGTATTTTGCCTTTAACTTCTTGGTTTAAGTTGTTCGAAAACACTTCGACCGGTTTCCATCAAAATTGTTGAATATTCAAAACCGCAAAGTTAAAATGTTTACGAAACTATTTTATACTTTCATTATTGAAATTAGTCTATATGATTTGTCAAAAGTATCCCTTTAATTGATTCAATGGAAAAGTTTCAAAGAATATGAGTAGTTTTATTTACATGAGTTTGAATTAAACGTGTTTATTTAACGTAAATATTATATAAACATGATTTTCTCAAAATCAAATTTAATTTTTTTCATACATTTTTTACGTTTAGATAATAATGTACCAAATCATATAATATGAGTCATTTATTTCAAAAAATGTAATCTTTGATTTTTCACAATGACATTTATTGTTGAGGATAAAACGTGAAATTGCTAAGAATAATACATTTCTTTCGTTACCAAAGAAGCTGAAAATCTAAACATCAAAACTGAATATAAAAAATGTAGAACTATTGAAAATATAATAATACAGAAAAATGTAGTCTTATAAAAATAACTAATTCTACACAATGTTACAGACTTTCTCATACTAGTTTGTCTTGTGTGGGCTATGTTTTCCACCCTTTTCCCAGCTGATGCCTATAGGTATCTAAAAGACATTTGTTAACATTTGTTCGATTTTTCGATCGAATATTAGCAGATAGAACTTGTTATGCTACAATAGCACGTATTTTGCACATTATTTGTTTGCACACGTGTTGAAATTTTCGAAATTTGCTTGCTCCGCTTTTAGGTGTGGTTTGCTCTAGCCGAGAAAACAATGGAAAGAAAAATATTAGAGTCGGTTTTGAGAACATAATTTGAAATTGCCTTAATTCAAGCAAACATTACGTGGAAACTACACATTATTTTCGGGTAATTACTATTTAATCATCAAGAATTATAAACTGCAGTTTTTAAATATAAATTACACACAATCGACTCGTTCTTTTTTATAAAAAAATTAACATGATATTTTTTGAAAAATCAGTTTTTTTAGAACATATTACAATATGTAAACGAGATGCCTTATGAAATTGTACAGTTTCCTTCATACAGGTAAGTCACATTTTAAGCACTTGCTACTCTGACTCTTAGAGATGCATGGAATAGTTTCTGAAAATGGACGTAGCTTCTTAAAAAACTCTCTTTTAGTTTGCTGTTCATTTGAAAACTAATGTATGTTAATGAAGATCTGCCCCATATCTTATATTTTAATAGAAAGAACATTGTTTTTTTCAGTTATCAAAAACCAGAAATGCTTCAAGTTTTTTTATATTTTGACACAAAATATTGAAAATTAACCAAGATATGTTCTGCATATGACTTAATCCAATTATCCTCATGTCTTTGTAAAACCACCAGTTAATTCACTGACATGATTTCTTACATTATTTTGAGTTACTGAATGATAACAATGATAACTTCTATATCATGTGATGATCCTAATTGACAAATTTCGATATTTTATAATGTACACGCATCGGCCATTTGAAACAAGGAAATCAATCGTTACTGGGCTGTCCGGGAGGCGCCGCGTCCTAAGCCCAGGTTCCAACGTCTTGGCTACGATTCTTCGAAATGCGCCGAGGCAGGTCACAGAACGGCGGCCGAAACGTTCCACCTACGCGTAGGACGCGGAGTCTCCCGGACAGCCAAGTGGTCCACTCCGGCCGCGGAAACCTCTGCTCTCAAGGAAACCAATGCCTTCACTAATCATAAACTTTTAACTTCAAACGATTTAAAATTAACTTATAATGCAACTTCGTCATTCATTCTGAGCACATACATTCACTATATCGTTCTTCTCTTACATTTTGAATGCCTTTTTAGAAGTTCCTCTTTAGGCAACTTAAAAGCTGACGTAGGTATAAGAACCACAGCTATACTTTCGTTCTCAACCAAAAATATTACACGAACCCATTTCAGTATTAAAATAATGAAGTACTTGAAATACAATCACTACTATCATTTTTTACTTTCACTCCCCCACCATTTCTTAATATCTTTCATATGGGCAGATATATTTCCATTTAGAGAATTATTGATTTAATTCTTTATTATTGTCGTCACCTATATTATTTCAGTAGTGTACATACATTTTGCAACTCTCACACGCAACCAACATTGATAAATAAGGTATCTAACAAAAGATAATTTCACGAAGACGTGACTAATTGCACTATGACTTCAATGATATGAAGGATTTGTTTTAAGAGAAAACATCTAAATATTCACGTCAAATGAAATTCGCTGCATTTGTCAGTATTTTGAATCTATATCGTTAAATAACTCCTAAACGAAGATTTAGGGCATTAAAACTTAAATTTGGGAGGCCAGAACCTCAAAGGAACGTTTCATACGCCGTCATCTATATAAACCGATTTCTAGGACATTCTATTATATTTTTGCTGCTCCGGCACTTATCGGTATTATACAATATCAACTATATTACTAAGCGCCGGAGGCAATCTTTGTGTCGTCACGATTAGAAGGATTAGATTTCTCCAACTTATATGTATGCTTTCTGGGTATATCATGGTTTGCGACGACTGATGAGGTTCATTTGTTTAATCTTTAATCCGATATTATGCAAATAAACGAAAATGCTCTCGCAACAACATTTAATATTAGTTACATTTATTAATAGTTGCTTGATACCGATGAAGATTGATTTTTAAGTGTATAGGGAAACCATTCATATATCGAATGTAAGTATTGACATTCTTGTTTCTGTGATAAGTTTGTGATATAACCTACAGTATCTACAGAATCTGCAACTGTATATGAAATGAAACTAATTACTTAATGTTCTAAGCGATTAAATTGCACGGGTGTACCTCGAAGGCTCGGTAATTCAGTTAAATAATATTCCGATAGGTAGGGTTATGCTTGCCCAACCATGTAATTTTGCAAGATTAACTTAAAGTAGCTTTTTCGAGAGTAAGATGCTTTTGTAATATTTTTGGGACTCTGAAGCAAAGCAAAAACCTAACTGTCAAGGAAGATTGTAAAATTACTTCAAATGCTGTTTTAAGGAAGTGTTGTGAATGGTTTCAAGAACATGACTGTAATACTGATTAAGCCTTTATTCAAAATTAGTTTTAAATTCAATGTTCATTATTTTAAATTCTATAAGTACATTGAAAGTTCCGTTTTTAAATTTTTTAAACAAATAAACAGGTTTCGTTAACAACTTCCCCTCTTAATAGGGAAAAGGAAAGATAGGAAAGAGGGTGGAACATGTGAGAGTTCTCGCGCGCGTACGCTAGTTATTATTAATGATATTAAACTATAATGTTAATGATATTAATATTAATATTACTACTATTAATATTATTATTATTATCGATATAACTTTTATTATATTGTAACGAAAGAATTTATATCTAGATCGTGCAATGCGGCATTGAAGAAAATGTCGACAATCCATTTGTACAGTTATAATGACGCCGCTCTACAAATGCATGCCTCATGAACCTAACAAACAAGGTGGTATATTGTAATACTCGAGGTCTTTGTGAACAAACAACGTAAAGCAAGTGTCTCCGTGATTCAGTCAAGTAAGATTTTCTTCTCCTGAAAATCGCACAAGGCCATCGGACCCAAGCCCGTCACTATGCTATTGACAGTATAGGAACTTTTAAAAAGTGTAACCACAAGATCACTTCTTATTATCAGCAACCGTGGCGACCCACTTACAAAGGTGTCATTTTATGCAGAATATACAGTGTCTTTACTCCTAGAAATACATACTAAAAATTGTTTGCGAAGGAGGTTGTAGAATCTCCTTCTTAGGCATGTATGGTGCTCCCAATATCATTAAAAGTAATACATTCACTGAACTAAAATGATGTTTTAGTATTTGAGAATTCAGTGATCTTACATTTTTAATTCGCTTCTTTTTTTACAGCATCCACTCCTGATTGGTGTGAAATAAATGTTTCTTTAAATAAAATGTAACCACAGAATATTTGAATATGACTACCAGTCATGAGCCTGACGTTCTTAATTCACATGTGTGACTTCGTTATAACGAACTTTTCCCTACATGTTCATTGGTAAGAATCGATCATCTTCAATCCTCCCCAATTGCCTGAAAATGTGCAACTCGTGTTCTAAAACATTGTCAATTTCAATGCGCCGTTTGTCGCCGCCTCCGGAATTCGGACGAAAGTCGAACCCTTTCTCGATCTCTAAAAGATGGGACTCTGCACTTCAGAGATCATCCTGTGGCCTGTCTGTAAGGAAAGAAATGGAAACTGAATGGAAGAGGAAGAATCGCGAACGCTCTGTCGCGTTTGGTGGCGTTTTTCTGTACTTGTTCAGAATTCGCAAACAACGCAAAATACTAATCAGAAAAGTTGTTTTTTCAATTCTCTTCCACATAATCCATCTCGCTATAATAATAATAATAATAATAATAATAATAATAATAATAATAATAAATTAATGTAAATGAGCGTACTTTCGATGGCAATAAAGCAGAAAAGGAGTGACATAAACATTAAAACAAACACTATTTACTACTATTTAAAAAAAAGTTATACAATATTAATATATAATCCAAATTAACAACAAAAACCACAAATAGACAATATAAAAATGTATGAAATGTGCCCATCTCTACTCCTTATCCACCACTTTACTTCATTTCACTTAACTTGACTGCATGCCCCTTTGGTACCCAGTCTTTGGTATGTTAAGAGTAATGTATTTTGATGATATGATGCTGCATAATCAAATTTTGTAGATTGAAGAAGTTCATAAATAAACTGTTTATTATTCAACAAAACATTTTTTGTTTAAATGGTTTACGAAATATAATATGACATTTTCATTTTTTATGTTTAACATTATTGACATACACTTTTCCGGCAAACCGATCACATTTTAAATTTGGACTTAAAAAACTGTAAATACCAATATTTAAGTAAAAGAAAATTGAGGAAGTAGTTTTTTTGTTAAATAATAATTAATGAAATTCATTATTTATTATATGCGGAAAAATTTAGTTTAATTATGTATTATTTTACCTTTATTCTCGAAGAATAGAATTTATCATTCTTTCCACAATAACTAATAATTAAAAAGTCTGAACAATTCTAGTATTGTGAAACTTTTTGTGTCCCAACACTTTCTTCATCTTCATTTCACAAACCTCCAACCACTTTACGTACTGATGCTGTGCTGGGATTTATTTAAATATTAATGGAATACCTGCAACGTGATTGACGAAGAACTTTCGGAAAATATATTAAAAGATATGGAAAGTTATATGGGAATAAAATCCCAAAATCGATACTTTTGTTTTTTATTTATCAACATTTTTGTTAATTACCCTCCATATTTTCCGAGCATTTCCGCATTAAATTTACTATCGGGCATTCATATTCGTGTGCCATCTTACAGCGTGAGGTCAGCGCAGCGTAACCTCCCCGCGGGAGCAGCCGCTGCGCAGGCGCCGCGCCGCGCCGCGCCCTCCAGCGGCGGTGACGGCAAGCGTGAATTGCATTTTCGCCCTAGAAAGTGATCCAGCAGCCTTTGTCCACGTTTTTACCCAGCCCCTCACCTCTCTTTTTTATCACCGAACGTGGTCCACTTTGAAAGGCTACCACGAAATGTCCATCGGAGGTTGCAGGGTATTCATTAACCACGTAACCGCACAATGATATTGTATTTGGTCTGCGGTTGAATGTTGGTATTTTCATATGCAAAGTAATTGTATTGATTAATAACTTCAAGGGACGTTTGACATTTAGCACTTAAGTTTTAGGTTAATTACCTGCATTCACTTTTCCCTACATATTCAATAAAATTTGCTTCAGCATTCTATCTTTTAATTAGTGAAAGGTAACTCGGAAACTGGGAATATATACAAATATTACACTACTTACACATATAAATGTAAATTATTTACAAGTATTTTTAAAAAACAAGAGTATTTGGCAGTTACTGTATGTGTGTAGTAGCTTAACACAAAAGTTAAAAGGTTAAACCTCGTTTGACTGTCAAGTGGAAAGGAAATAAGGCCAGATTCGTAACCTTCAATTTACCTTATTTAACACTATTGTCTTCTTAGTTTAAATTTTAAAAAAATGAAGATTATTTATATTTTTTCTCATAATTGAACTCCATTATTGTGATTCTTTTGATTTACCATTTTTAAATTTGGAAACAAACGTTTCTGAAAAACAACCGGTTGATTGCGCTTCGTATATTCATCATTCTTCCACTCTTATACACAACTGACTTTGTCAGACCACGAACCTGCCAATCATCAGTTTAGGATAAGTTGCCTGGCACGATAAATGAAAAATTGCATATTTGTATTTTTGTTAGTAGAGATTTCCCCACACACGGTTATTGAAGAAAAAAATTAGATTCCAACTCCTACATACCGTAAAATTTTGTAACAATTGCGAACTGCATTTAGCGGAGCTATCATTAGAGCTCCTAGATTTTCCCGACGAAGTGGATTTTCGCTAGATAGCTAGGACGAGTTTAACCGCTGACTGAAGGAAAATTTAACAGCCGGCTGCTCTGATGATAATTTTTCGACCAATACCATAGAAATGTCGTAACAGTGCCTTCGACTGTCTCAGGATCATAACGGGCCACAGATCTTTCCTTCCTCTTCCTTGGCTTCTACTCCTTGTCCCATTTCTTATACACACACATACACATACACACACTTACATGCATTACTCATACCTACACTGTATTACTGGAGGCGATACCTAGAGGGGGAATTTCCTCCCAAACGAACGTGTAGGTCGAGACCGGATTTCGCCGTCCTGTGTCAAGCAGGAACAGGACGTGACTGCACAGCCATGAACGAATACCAGAGAAGAACACGCGCCGGAGACAATCAATCATTTACAACCCTAATTCGTAGTCGCATGTGTGTGCGCGAGGACCCTCCAGCGCGGGCGCCTGGGCCGCGCGAGGGCTGACGCAGCGCCGCGGCGCGCGCCCCTTATCCCGCGCATCTCCCCTCCTCGTAAAACGAAACGAGCGTCAAATGCCAAGGCTTGCCTCGGCTCGCGGCCAGGGGGCGTGGCCGTCAATCACACACGGCAGCGCGCTGGGGGCGGAATGAATGGTCGGGGCTCACCACCGGTCACTGGGGCAAGCGAGTAGGAGAGCAGGGCCTCAAAGGAGCGTAAACGAAGCCATACCTGCTGATTTTGCCCGCCCGCCCGCTCTTAACTCTTAACTCTTAAAAACTCAGCGCCTTGCTTGTTAAACGATCGACGCAAAAATACGTTCCGATCAGGCAAGATCACTTGACTGGCAGCGACCTCGGTTGGTTGATTTAGTGCTTCTGGGCGCGTCTGATAAGGCGCTAACTTGTCCCGAACGTGTCGTGCATTTTGTTTCTCGAGAAATGTTCTTCGCCTTCTGGAACGTGGGAACGCCTTCTGGTAGCAAAGAACAGCCCCAGTCGGAACAACCTCCAAACTCTCATGAGTGATGTGCTTGGAAGTGAAAATGAGTGAGTACGAGAAGAAGAGGGATGCGGATAAGGAATGGAAGATGGCGAGCGCTCCAGGGTCCATTCAGACCGCATTGCTCCAGCGTGCGTCTGATATTGATCGGAGAAATCACGGAAAACTACTGCAGACCAGATCAGCCAGCCGCTTGAATTCTCCTCCAAACGGGGTACAGTGGAA